>LR812519.1:74599886-75024956 GCA_903798195.1 Danio kyathit
AGGGGACCTTGGTATTTAAAGAATTGCGCCCCGTGTCTCTTACTGTGTACTGAACTTTAAAATACTGTCAAAAGCTATAACTACAGACTAAAGGAACACATGACAGCTATTATACATGAAGATCAATCATATTGTATCCCTAAAATGACAATTTTTGATAATTTGTTTTGCTAAGAGACACTGTTGCAGTTGCTAAAAGACACCAAATTGACATTGGTCTTTATCCCTAGACCAGAGAAAAGCTTTTGACAGGGTGGACCATTTATATTTATTGAAAAACCTTGAAAGCTTTTGGTTTGGCCCCCATTTTGTCTCTTTATTAAATTGCTTTAATTGTGAAACATCCAGCATGCTTCGGATTAACGGGATCCTTAACTAGACCCTTTGCAGTAACAGAGAGGAATACGACAAGGATGCCCTCTTTCAGGCCTCCTATATTCTATCTCAATAGAACCTTATTTATCATATCTAAGGAAAAAATTATATGGACTTAGTATACCTGACTCTCCAGAGATGTCACATATAAAAACTCATGGCTTATGCTGATGACATCACGGTTTTCATAAGGAATTCTGAGATATGAATGGGTTGACTTCAAGTTTGGACATTTTTCAAAAAGCCTCATCTGCTAGAATAAATTGGGACAAATGTACATCACTCTTGCTTGGTGAATGGAGAAATATAGACCCTCCTCAAATCCCACAGCGATGTGAATGGACTAAAGATGGATTTAAGGTTCTTGGGATACATTTAGGATCTGATGTTTATATGAAAAAAAAATTGGGAGGTTCTGGTTGATAAAGTCATTGGGAGACTACAGAAGTGGAGATGGATTCTCCCAAAATTGTCTTTTAGGGGAAGATGTCTCATTGTGAATAACTTGGCAGCCTCAATGTTGTGGCACAGGTTTACAGTTTAGATCCTCCTGAAGAATTGTTGGTTGAGATCCAAAAAGGTTTTATTAATTTCTTTGGGATGGATTTCATTGGCTTCCTCCTGGAGTTTGTATCTCCCAGTGGACAGAAGGGGGACAAGGTCTTATACATCTACAAGCAAGAATTAAGACATGAGGTTTCAAACTTTGCAAAGGATTTTATACTGTTCTGACAAGATACCTTGGATTATTTAGGGTTGTCTGTCTTACAGGATATTGGAAGGTATTGGATTGTCTAAGCAATTGTTTTTGATGGAAAAAAAAATTCAATTTGAAAGCAAAACAAAAAATATCAGAATTTTATGTAGCTGTACTTAAAACTTGGCAATTCGTTAAAAAAGGTTAGATATGAGGACCAACATTATAGTCTTTTAGAGCCATTATTTTGTAATCCTTTTTTAAAAATAATTCTTCAGTCTTATGTCAGTCGGTTATGGATAGGTTATAAAATCAAGATAGTTGTTGTAAAAGATTTAATTGATTTCACAAAGAGTCAGTTGCATGCAGCTAAGTCAATTGCTGATAAAACTGGTTTTAGGTCAGAGAGGTATGTTAAAAGGTAGTTGAGGATATTAGAAAATCCTTTCCTCAATCTTTTCTGATTCATGTAAACAATTTTATTGATAATAGGTGAGGGTTCTATGATATTTCCACATCTTCAAAGTTACTGTAAAGTTTAGTTTGGACAGTGATCAAAATAATACTTTACTGCGAGGAGTTAAGATGTTTGTTTCACAGAAGTAGATAAAAAGGCATTATATTGCTATGAGCGTGAAATCCCTTTTTATAATCAATTGAAAGGACGTAATGATACTAAATGGAGGGAATATTACAAGTGTCTTCAGAAATAACTCCATCCTGGAGATCTTTATATAAACCTCCTATTCCTAAAAGATCTGGAGATCTCCAATGGAGAGTACTCCATTGTGCTGTGGCAACAAATAGTTTTGTATCCAAAATTTAACTGAAATGGTATTATCCATGTGTCCTTTTTGTAATATGTCTGATAACTGTTTTTCATCTCTTTCATGATTGTTTTCGTTTAGCTCCCTTATTTGAGTTATTAGAAGAACTATTTGCTAAATTAGGTTTTATGTTTACAAAAAACACATTTATTATGGGAGTAAAGTACAAAAAAGAATGGAAAGAACAATGTACACTTAGCAATTTTCTGGTAGGACAAGCAAAACTGGCCATTTTAAAATCTCATAAATGTCAAAATGACGGAGAAATAATGATTTTTGGAAATGTTTAAATCTTCAGTGGAATACCGGGTCACTGTGAATATGTATTTTGTAAATTAACGAACAATATGTTTTTCTTTGACATGAGGTGGTGTGTAAAAAATGCTCTTGTGGCGAGAGAATCTGGAGAATTATGTTTTAAGTGGTAATGTTTATGAAATAGAAATTTTATGAATTGTTGAATTGTTAAATTATATGTTTTGATTAAAAAGTGTTTTAAAAGTCAAAAGTCTCTCTCTCTCTCTCTCTCTATATATATATATATATATATATATAATATATATATAACTCCTCTCTCTCTCTCTCTCTCTCCTTTCTCTCTCTCTCTCTCTCTCTCTCTCTCTCTCTCTCTCTCTCTCTCTCTCTCTCTCTCTCTCTCTCTCTCTCTCTCTCTCTCTCTCTCTCTCTCTCTCCTCTCTCTCTCTCTCTCTCTCTCTCTCTCTCTCTCCACCCACTCACTCACTCAGCGCAGGTGCACGTCTTGGCTAATCATTAGTTCAACTAACATTAAATGTACATATTAGCACATCATTATTTATGTACTGCTATTGTACTAAGGCACTGCCCCAGTGCCAGCTCATGTACCTTTTTTTCTAAGAATGTGTGCTTGTCCTTGATGCGGCAACTGCTATACAAAATTGAAGTTACTTAATAGAGAGAGAGAGTGCATGGAATCGTATTGAATCATAAAAGTTAAAATTATTTTTTATTGAAACTGGAGTGTGTGGCGGTTGTTCATAGTCCAAACTTTTGGAACACGTTAAATAAACACCAGATGACGCTGTTGTGTTGTCCACACTCTTGAATCTTTGGATTTTAAAACCTCATAATTTGATGATGATCATATAGTGGCAAGGAATACACAAAAAAAATTTTTCAAGAATAATAAAATATATAAAGTACAAATGTTGTTTCCTGATTAGTAGGCCCACACGGACCGCAGATTTCCGCAGATTTTAACCCATCATTAATTCTGTTTATTTACTTGAGTAAATGTGTGTAAATCTGAATTTATTCAGTTTTTAAATTACACATATTTCACATATTAAGGTTTTAGTTATGAGACTCCCAAAATAATTCAGCAGAAATCCGCAGATTTTTACCAAAATTCTCTGCAGAAATTGCAAAAAACGTCCACAGAATCCGTCTGGCCCAACTAATTAGCAGTAGCAGTACATAACACATCTAATAAAAATACACTGAATGACCCTCAATTTATATTTGCAATACAGAACCAAAGGGGGGAAATGCTGTCCTCTACAGTTTTGATGAATCACGCAGCACAGCACATGCTATGATACTCATTATATCAGTTTTAAGTTTTACACAGAACCAGGTCCATTTCTAGACTTTTTTCGGTCTAGGAAACACATTTCTCATTAATGTACTTTTACACAGCCGTATACCACAGTATACAGAGCTACAGACCAAGTATCCCTCTCTACTTATTACAGTTCATCAGTTCACAAATAGGTAACACATTACAAGTAATGTGAGTTACATAATAATATTACTGTTCTAAGCAAACAAGCAAAGAACACATTGCTTTTTAAAATAAGTAGTAATATTTGAGTTACTTTTTGAAAATGTATCACGTTACTTTTTAGTTAAATTAGCTTTTAAAAATAAATTGCTGAATTAAAATTAATTAGTCACAATGAATCACGCAGTCAATGAGAGAATGTGTTCATTATTTTTAACGCATTGAAGAAACGGAAAAGGGGATTATAGTCTCAATGGATAGTGATTTTACTTGAGACAAATAGTACAAAAGCTGCAAACACATTGCTTTAAACTTTTAATAATCTGCATGTAGGGCATGTAGAGCTCTGGGTTCTCAGATAACATTATCCTAAAATATAATTTTTTTAAAGGTAAATGTAGGTGTAGGTTATACAGTGTGTTGGTAATTGCAGAACTCCTATTAAAAAAAGAAAGAAAAAAAAAGTTCTGAAAGAGATCAAGCCTCAGCTAGATAATAAAAAGTAACTCAGAAAAGTAACGTAATGCATTACTTACTATTAAAAGTAACTAAGTAATGCAACTAGTTACTTTTTTATGGAGTAACTCAATATCGTAATGCATTACTTTCGAAAGTAACTTTCCCCAACACTGCTAGCTACATTATGACAGCGAACCCATTAATGTTGAAAATACTAGTAAATACAATTTAGGCCAATGGAAGACATTTATAAATTTGTATTTCCTAAAAGTGGTCTGAAATCAATCTTTTTGAAAAATTACAGGAGGAGAACACTCTCTAAAATGAGTTCATCTGCTGCATCATCCTTGCACCGGTCCTTTGCTGATCTGTCACAATTGGATGATTCACCATTTAACATCGGGTAAGACACTAACTATTTATTCATTTGTCAAATGCTTTATTCCAAAGTAATTTATAATGATTTAAAGAGGATTGTGGTGAGTAACCGATCAGTGCCTTTGGAAAAATTGCAGAGAGGCACAAATCACTTTCCTTAACATTCACTGTCACTAATAGGTGGAAATGTGGACTGATATTTCTAACACTTTCCACACAGCTGTCACTTATGATAACATTCTTTTACACTATTTTTTGGAGTTTTCCTCATTTTATTTACCAAAAAAAGTCTCCATCTGCATGAAATGCAAAAAAGCACTGTAAGGGCATGTTGAACCAAAAGGTGGCGATAAAAGTCTTTTATGCTGGGTTCACACCGCACACTGAATTAAGTATTTGTACGAGTAAATTGCATACAAGTCAATGCAAATGTGAGGACCATGATAAAAATCCTGTGAAATTTCTGATTTGCGCTAAAGAAATATATAATATTTTGAAGTTTAAAGTAAAAAACATTCTCTTTTCTTTATTCTCTAATAATTTTTCATCACATCTCTATGTTGTCATCTAAAAGCAGGTTCGAACTTGTGTCAAAGTCAACTGCTTAGGGCTTACACCACCAAAAGCAGGTTTTTGCACTCAGTGTAATGATCTTTATTTAATAATATTAGTATTGATGATTACATAAAAATAATACCAACGTGCAAAATTTGCCCTATTCACATATTCTGCGTTTGGTGTGAACTTAGCCGAGTTATCCAATCAGAAAGAGGAAAACAGTGTGCAATTTGAAGTTTGAGCCGGGGTTTTCAGAAAGTTGTGGTTTCAGTCATCCGATAGTCTGTTTTTGTGTAGACAAGCAGTGAAACTGTGCAGATAAATGTGTGTCTTTGAAAATACCTTTGTTTGTGTGCCATGCTTTAATTGTGTATACCTATCCCGCCCCTTCTTCTTCTTCTTCTTCTTTAGGTTTTAATGGCAGCTGGCATCCTGTTTGTTGCATTACTGCCCCCTTCTGTACTATTTTCCTTTTACTCTATATTCTTTTTTCCAGTCCAGTTTCCCTTAGGAAATTCATCAAACACTTCCTTCCTTTCTGTTCTTCTGCACATTCTAATATACTTTTGATACTTATTTCTGTATTTCCTAAACTTATCAGTTGAGTTACCATTTTTTTGTCTTTCTTGTATAAATTTACTACAGGACATCAATATATGTTCCACTGTCTCATACTCCTGACACTGATTACATAATCCTGTTTCATGTTTTCCCATTATGAAAAGAGATCTGTTTAAATTACTATGTCCCATTCTCATTCTGCTTATAGTTACTTGTTCTTTTCTACTCATATTCTCATTTCTCAATACCCCTACTTTATTCTGTATAGAATACATGTCTTCCCTTTACTTCATCATTCCATTTTTGTTGCCATTTATTCATGATCTCTCTCCATATTATGCTCTTTCCCTCTGACTTTGATAACTTAACATTAATTTCAATATTTCCTTTTGTTGTTGCTTCTTTTGCCAATTTATCCGCCTTCTCATTTCCTGATATACCTACATGAGCCGGAACCCACATAAACATTATATTTTTCCCTTGTCTCTTCACTTTTGTATATGTACTTAAAATATCATATAACAACCCCTGATGACTTTTAACCCCTCCTGACCTAATGCTTTTTAGTGCTGATTAAGAATCACTGCATATTATATAAATCTTCTCACTGTTTTCCTCAACCCACCCTACCGCTTGTAATATAGCTATTAATTCTACCGTGTACACACTTATGTAATCTGATGTTCTTTTGCTAATTTCCAATCTGTATCTTGGCACGTAGACTCCTAAACCTGTAATGTCCCCATCCTTAGACCCATCTGTGAATATATGAATATACTGCTTATATTTATTTTTCCCAATACTTGTGGCATTCCCCTACTAAATCTGATGTCCTGTCCTCTTGTTTGATCTTAAATAGTTCTATATCTATTTCTGGGCAGTTTAATCTCCATACTGGTCTTGCTGGCCATATAACAGTTTCCTCAAATTCTTTTTTTCAAATATTCTTACGTCTTTTGCCATTTGATCTCCTGTCCATCCAAAGCTATCCTTATAAATTTTCTCCTTTCCAATACATTTTTAACTGGATGATTTTCTCTATGTCCTTTAATATTTATCCAATAGTTGACAGTTAGTTGGATTCTACGCAGTCCCAGAGGCATTTCCCCAGTTTCAACCTGCATTGCATATACTGGAATAGTTTTTGTTGCTCCTAAACATACCCTCAATGTTCGTACTTGCACTACGTCTAATTTTGCCAATAAAGTCTTTGCTGCTGATTTATATACAATACATCCATAGTCTAATCTTGATCTTATCATAGCTCTATATATATATATATATGTATATGTATATATCAAGTGATTCCTTGTTGCGCAACACCGCTTAGCTGATTCATCAGCGCACTACAGCTGCTATGCATTATTATATATCAAGCCAGTGCTCATGTCTTTCACTGTCAGTTTGTTGTTGTTCATGTTAGTGTCTCTGTCTCGTCAGGCTATCCACGTTGAGTTCCTTGTTTTTTTTGTTGTGTCCTGTTGACAGCGAGTTCACTCTCGGATGCTTTCTGCTGGACTTTCCTTCTTCCTCTAACGACAGCATTCTCAACTAATCTGCCTGTTCTGCTTCAGGCGTTAGTGTCATTAATAAATCACTGTTCACTTGCAATTGGGTTCAGTCGTGATTCATGACAGTCATGCTGACAGAAGAGGATGATGGCGAGCCACCCATAGACTTTGAACTTTCAACCCTTTCGTTTTCTGGATTCTCATCTTCTTTTTGGCTGACAGTGATTACTTTCGATTGAAACTCTAAGGATGGAGGTATTTTCTGAACTCAAATTCCAGGACTGAGGTCAATTCACAACAAAAGTTGTAGTGTGAATTTTAGTTGTCTTTTCATTTCCAAAAAGAATGTTATTTGGATTGTATAATGTTTTTATATGGCTGTGAATGATTCTGTTGTTTTCATATACAATTGAGTGAAGTTTAAACTAGAGTTTGAATTACAAAGAGACTAAGAAAAGAAGAAAAATAACCCGAACTAAACTAAATCTAAACTAAAGCGAACTAAATAGGGTTTTAATCTAAAATAACAAATAATTATCTAAAATACAATAATATAAAATTTGAGGTGAAAAAATTGGTGTAAAAAAAAAAAGAACCAATTGTTTATTTTTTTTGAAGTTGAAATTGATTTGGTTTATCTTTCTGAGAGAAAGATATATTTATCTGATTCATTTGTTTCTTGCTAAGAAAGTTTTGTTCGATATTGTTTTTATTTATTTATTTTTTCGTACAAATTGTATTTTATTTGATCAGTTTTCTCTTATTCATCATAGTAAACAGAATATTTTAACGTGTGTGCGTGTTTGTATACTTTGCTTCCGAACTTTGAGTTTTCTGATTTGGCCCATTGACCTGACTGACAACAAGATATTAGTTGTGTAGCCTTAGATAGCATCTGCAAAAGGTAAAAAGGTAAAATATACTCTTACAAGTGTTACACTGAGACTGAGTATTCTTACATGGACGCCAATAATCCGATTTTAATACGATTAAGACAATACTCTGATGTAAACAGCCATTTTTGATTATTCTGATTAAGGTCATAATCGAACTAAAGAGAAATCGTATTAAGACATGTGGAGTATGCCGATTTTAGTCGTATTATTGAAGTGCAGTACAGACATGTAAACACCGCAATCAAACTATTACCGTCATGTAGGACTTTTCACCTCGTTTTGCGACAGGATAGTCCACACACCCGAGTCATGAATTTGATGACTTTAGACTCGACTTGACAAAATATAAAAAGACTTGCAACTCGACTTGGACTTGAACATAAATGACTCGTGACTTTCACTTGGACTTGCGCCCATTGACTTGTGAAGACTTGCTGCTTCCCATAAAAAGCCCAAAGATAAAAGTATGTTGACACGGACCACTCTGCCCGCTCTCTCTCTCTCTCTCTCTCTCTCTCTCTCTCTCTCTCTCTCTGTTTGTGTGCGTGCGTGCGTGCGTGCGTGCGTGTGTGTGTGTGTGACAGAGAGCATGCGCGCATTCGGCACAACATCCAATCAAAGCACTGTAAATTGTTTTGATTCGACAGCATCCAACATGACTACTATAAAACCAGGCTTAAGGCGCCGGAGTGGACAAAAGTCAAGCGAACGCAGAGAGACTGAGCCTAGTTTATACAGTCATTGAACCGAGCCAATACTCGGTCTCTCTCGCGCGTACATTCGGTCTCTCGCGCCCGCGGCGCGTACATTCAGTCTCTCGCGCACGTATTCAGTCTCTCTGCGTTTGCTTGACTTTTGTCCACTCTGGTGTAGGCATGGGCCGGTATAAGATTCTGAGGGTATAATAACCTAAGATAAAAATTTCACGGTATCACGGTATTGTGATTACCAGGGGCGTAGCAACCGGGGGGGACGGGGGGGGGGGACACGTCCCCCTCACTTTTAGAAACAGGTGATTCTGTCCCCCGACTCGCCCACACTTTTTATTTGACCTAGCGACCGCACGTGTTCTCTGATTTGTTACTTGATTTGAGTGAAGGATCACTCAGCCAATCACAGCGCGAATCTTTTGAGCGTTTGCCACCACGAGCTTCATTCATTCACTTTGCGGTTTGGGTGACAGGAGTAAAAATGCACCCCAGAAAAAAGCAGAGGACGAGTACATCCGTGCAGTGGCGGTTCTAAGGGGGCAGGGGGGCCGGTGCCCCCATGTCAACAAGCTTGGCCTTCCCTCTGGCCCCCCTAAATTTGGACGCGTATTTTTGTGTCAAAACGCCACGGAGAAGCGAGATCAGCCATCGGTGGCGCACGCTCTCGTTGTCGCGCGCACTTGCTCTTGCGCGCACTTGCTCTTGCGCGCACTTGCTCTCTCTGCTTTCGCATGCTCTCGCTATCAGTGAGGGTGCTGCGCACTTCATTTCAGAATTAACTCCCAAATTGACACAGGTAATAAAAAGATTCAACTTCAGTCATGTTCATGTTGTGAAACACTATCAAAATGTCCACTGTTGATTATATTACACTTCTGTTTTTCATAGGGATTTCAGAAACATTTAATATAGGAAGTCCTCGGCTATGCAGAGGTTATTATTAATCAGAAATTGACTGTACATAGTTTTACGTTAGGAAATGCAGTCTTGAACTTACACACTGACGGCAACTGCCGAAGAACAGATGTAACACATTGATCCAGTTTAGTTTTCAGTCACGCTCATAAAAGTCTTATTCAACTCGTTTAGTTTTGCCTTCATTCGTTTTCGTTTTCAGTCATGATGACATAAAGCACAAAGAGTCATCAACACATGATTTATTACAACACGTTTTAAACATAATAGTTTAACCAACTAATTTCTAATAACTACTTTTTTGTCTTTCCCGTGGTGACAGTCTGTGTACATTTTACTAGTTATTTAGCAAGATGGTTGTATACAGACAAAGTCCCTTTAAGTATTCTATAGTCTTTGATTCAGATTAAAGTGTAAATTAAAGACCTAACTAGGTTATGTTTACCACGAAAGTTGGAATAATTAGTCTTGTTGTGTAGTAGACAATCAAAAAATATACAGTAAATATTTCTTAAAGGAGGCTAATAACACTGACTTAAAATAGTTTTAAAAAAAAATTAAAAACTGCTTTTATTCAAGAATTAAACTATATGAAATAAGACTTATTATGACTCCAGAAGAATTAGTTGTGTTTTATAGGAAATACTGTGAAAATTTGTTTGATTTAGATCACTTGGGAAACATTATTTTAAATTAATTGGAGGGCAAAAAAATGGACTTCAACTGCATCTGTTAAAATTTACAGGTGTAAAAATGTGCCTTGATGTACTTGAATGTTAGAAATGTGTTATCCACTAGAATACAAAGCTACTTGTCAAATAAATGAACATGGGAGATTATTTTGAATTTAAGTTATTTAATTAGCTTATTTATGAAGACAGGGCAGCACGGTGGCGCAGTGGGTAGCACAATCGCCTCATACCAAGAAGGTCGCTGGTTTGAGCCCCGGCTGCGTCAGTTGGCATTTCTGTGTGGAGTTTGCATGTTCTCCCCGTGTTGGTGTGGGTTTCCTCTGGGTGCTCCTGTTTCCCCCACAAAAAATATGGTATAGGTGAATTGGGTAAGCTAAATTGTCTGTGGTATATGGGTGTTTCCCAGTGATGGGTTGCAGCTGGAAGGGCATCCGCTGCGTAAAACATATGCTGGATAAGTTGGTGGTTCCTTCCGTTGTGGTGACCCCTGATTAATAAAGGGACTAAGCCGAAAAGAAAATGAATGAATGAACTTTGAATAATTGTTTAAGTATTTTGTGATGCATGTTAAAGTGTGCCCCCTAAAAGTACAAGTGATCCCCCCCCCCCCCCCCCCCCCCCCCCCCCCCCCCCACACACACACACACACACACACTTTGGGTGACATCACTGTACAGCTGTCCCCCCCACTTTTAAAATGGTTGCTACGCCCCTGGTGATTACTGCTCTAAAATATATTCTTTTTAAATGTCTGGGTAAAAAACTAAAAGTTTTTCCCCTTTGAACACAATATATTTTATTTTGAGAAACATTTATAATATTTTGGAGCAGTAAACGTGCCAGGCTAAATAATGAAAATGAATCATTGACTTCTGCTGTCTTCATTAGTTTCAAAAACACAGATTTATTTACAATGTAAAATGGCATCTTTGGAGATCTTTTCTGCTGGAGATGCTGTTGTTAAAAAAAAATGTAAATAAAAAAAATCTTACACATACCTTAGGAACGATATTAGAGAAAATGTTGGCGGTATGAAAACCTTTACTTTTACAAACCGCGGTATACCTTGAAAACGGTTATCGTCCCATACCTACTCTGGTGCCTCATACCATTTGTGCTTTTGCTCTCCAGAGATCCTCCTGTTAAAATGGTTATCCCAAGAATGTTGATATGGTTTCTATATTCCTACACTATTTATTAACAATACACGAAAAAACTAAAAGGTTAAGGTAAATTCTATAATACATTCTAGTGTTTTTGAGTGTTAGGTATACTGCCTATGTTTTTAGGCTAGTATTATTTACAACTTGTTAATGAATGCTTTAGCATACTGTAGTATTAAGAATAGTGAACTGATAAAATGAATTACACTCTCAGAAATAAAGGTACACGAGCCGTCACTGGGGTGGTACCTTTTCAAAAGATACACATTTGTACTTGAAGGGTCCATATTTGTACCTCAGAAGTATATATTAGTACCTACAAATTTTAAAAGGAACAATTTTGTACTTTTTAGGTACCAGTATGTACCTTTGAGGTATTAATATGGACCTTTTAGGTTCAAATTTGTACCTTTTGAAAAGGTACCACCCCAGTGAAAGCTCGTGTACCTTTATTTCTGAGAGTGTACATAGTGTAGTTTTACTACAGTAAAGTGGTTAATTGTAGTATAATATACCCTAGTGTAAAAAAAAAAAAAAACAGCACTGGGTCATTGTTACGACCACAGTCACAACATCAAAGGAGGGACAAAACACATGGATCGGTCTAGGGGTTTATTAACAAAAAAAACAACCAAAGGTTAACACAGTAGGAGGAACGCAACAAACTAAGGCTAAACACACTGAATGGAGCACAACTCCGCGTCTGGATGGCCGCTCAACTTCCCCCGTCACTGAAGTGCTTCAGCATGAGCCTTTTAACGCCAGCAGTCAACGATCCACAGGTGTGATGGTCTACTCAAATTAAAGACAAACAACGACAGCAACAAAACACTAGAGGGCGACAAACATAAATAAATAAATAAATACATACATGCACATGTAACACCTTCATCCCCCAAAAGTGTTTCCATCACCAAAACACACCATTATTCAATCACCATTTCATGCACCTTACCCACTTATTCAACCCTGGACAGTGCATCAGCCACCACGTTGTCACAACCTTTGACATGCTCAATGTCAAGGTCGTAGGGCTGCAAAAATAAACTCCAGCGCATAAGACGCTGATTAGAGTTACGCATAGTGTTTAAGAAAGTGAGTGGGTTGTGGTCACAATAAATAACAATCGGATGAGAATTAGATAGGTAAACTTCAAAATGTCGAATGGCAAGAACCATTGCTAGAGCCTCCTTTTCAATAGTGGAATACCTCCGTTGAGTAGAAGTAAACTTCTTTGAAAAGTAACAAACTGGATGTTCGACTTTATCAGCACCTCTTTGTTGGAGAACAGCTCCTGCACCAACATCGCTTGCATCCACCGCAAGACTAAATGGCTCCAAATGATCTGGTGCAGCCAACACTGGAGCTGAAATCAACAAAGACTTGATATTCTCAAATGCACACTGACATGCATCGGACCACTCAAATTGAGTCTTTGGACTTAAGAGATCAGTTAGCGGAGAAACAACCGTACCAAAGTTCTTGCAGAATGAACGGTAGTAACCTACCATACCTAGAAAACGACGTAATTGTTTACGGTCCTTCGGAGGGGAAAAGTCACAGATCGCAGTCACCTTAGCAGCAACTGGGCGTACTTCACCATTACCAATTACTTTTCCCAGGTAATCAATAGTGGCTTTACCAAATTCACATTTGGCCAAGTTAACAGTAAGCTTAGCCTCTGCCAGTCGATTAAAAACTTGCCGGCGTAAAAGCATGTGTTCTTGCCATGTGGAGCTGTATAACACTACATCATCCAGGTATGCGTCGCAATTTGGCACACCAGCCAACACGGTGTTAACGAGCCGCTGGAAAGTACTTGGAGCGTTTTTCATCCCGAACGCCATCACCCTATAATTAAGAAAAGCATCAGGGGTGACAAATGCTGATATTTCTCTTGCACGTTCACTTAACGGCACCTGCCAATATCCCTTTAATAGATAGAGTTTCGAAACGTATATAGCAGAACCTACACGATCCACACAGTCATCTATTCTTGGCAAAGGATAACAATCACTTTTAGTTACGGCATTTACACGTTGATAATCCGTACAAAATCTAAATGTGCCATCAGATTTTTCTACCAGCAAACATGGCGAACTCCACGGACTGTTACTAGACTCTGCGATGTGATTTTCCAACATGTACTCAACTTCTTTTTGCAGAAATGACCTTTTAAGTGGATTAACACGGTATGGGTGTTGTTTTATCGGCTGGGTAAAACCGACATCAATATCATGCTCAATAACTGAGGTTAAACCAGGAATGTCACTGAACAACATTGGGAAACTTCTCACTAACCCAATGACTTCGGCTTTCTCAGTTTGAGACAAGTGCGGTAGCTTGCTAGTCAAATTTATGAGCATCTCAGAATTTTTCAACCTACCCTCCACAGTACATCTAGATGGTTCTACATCTTTTTCATCAACTGGTTCAGATGTAAACATACCCACAGACAGAGACTCTTGAGCAGATAAGTGTACGACATTTTCAACTTTTCCAGTACCTGACTTTCTCTCATAATAAGGTTTAATCATGTTTACATGACAAACTCTCAGACATTTTCGACGATCGGGCGTATGGATGACGTAATCTCGATCTGACAGTTTCCTTTTGATCTCGTAAGGACCACTATAACGAGCTTGCAACGAACCACCAGACACTGGCAATAACACCAAAACTTTGTCACCAGGGCTAAAACTTCGTTCTCTTGCTTTCTTATCGAACCAAGTTTTCATCTTTTCTTGTGATTTTTCAAGATTTTGCTTTGCCAATTCACGCACTCTGTATAAACGTGTACGAAACTGTGAATAATACTCAGGAACAGTGGTGCTTTTTGAATCAGAGAGCCACTTCTCTTTCAATACGGCCAGAGGGCCGCGCAAATTGTGTGCAAACACGAGCTCTGCAGGGCTAAACCCCAGTGATTCTTGGATCACCTCTCTTGAAGCGAAAAGCAACCATGGAATTCCTTCCTCCCAATCTCTCTCGAGCTCAAAACAGTACGTACACAACATAGACTTTAAAGTCTGATGAAACCTCTCCAAAGCACCTTGACTTTCTGGATGATACGCAGTGGAGACGTTATGCTTTATACAGAGTTGTTTAAGTACTTGAGAAAACGTTCGAGATGTAAAATTTGATCCTTGATCAGTCTGAAGAATTTTTGGCAAACCAAAGACTGTGAAAAACTTAACTAGTGCTTTGGTGATTGCTCTAGAAGTTACAGAACGCAAAGGAATTGCCTCGGGAAAACGTGTAGTCGCACACATAATCGTTAAAAGATACTTGCAGCCAGATTTTGAACGTGGAAGAGGTCCTACACAGTCGATTAAAATGTGTTCAAAAGGCTCAGAAACCATCGGAATTGGATAAAGTGGTGCAGGTTGGATAGTTTGGTTGGGTTTTCCAACAACTTGACAAACGTGACAAGTCTTACAAAATCGTGCAACATCCCGCTTTAAGCCAGGCCAATAAATGTTTCGCAAAATCCGATCGTACGTTTTTAAAATACCTAAGTGACCAGCTGAACCATTATGTGCAAAGTCTAAAATCATGTCTCGGTAAACTACTGGAATTACGATTTGGTTTACTACATTCCAGTCTTCAGAAGATTTTGGAGATACCCACTTTCTCATCAAAATTCCATTCTTAAGAAAATACATCTGAGGCGCACACGTATTCTCTTGCTCAGGTCGAACCAACTCAAAAAGTGAGGCTAGAGTAGAATCTGATTTTTGAGCGTCAATTAACTTCTCAGGACACAGAGACAAATCAGCACAGTCTATAGCATCCTTCTCAGCACTCACAGGAATCAGATCTGCTTTTTCCTGTAAAGGGACAGAGTACAAATCAGTTGTGTCAGGATTCACAATGAATGTGTCACATAAATCAACGCTATCAGAAATCTCAGCGGATTTAGTCATAGAACGAGTAAACGCGCACGCAGCAAAAACATCCGGATACTTAAGCGCACCGTCATCACCACCAGCGAGTGGTAAAGGAACAACTTCAGGTGACACATTAAAATCTCTCCATACACTACCTCCCGCTAAATCATTGCCTAGAATGAATGTTACATCAGCAATGGGAAGAGAAGAACGAACACCGACGATCACGTCACCACTCACTAATTCAGACTGCAAATTGATTTTATGCAACGGAACATCAGCAACTCCCATCTCAAAACCGCGCACTAATACCGCGCTACCAGTGGCAGTTTCCTCTGACAATGGCAAAACTCCTTCCAAAATTATGGAAAGACTTGCGCCAGTATCCCGCAAAATGCGTACAGGCACAGGCTTACTCACGCTGGGAATGGAAACAGTTCCATAGTGCAAGAAAGGCGCATAACCTTCTTTAGTGAGATTAAAATCAGACTCGGGCGTGCAGTTAAAACTTGAACTAGAGTCAGCAGAAATTAACCCAACAGGTTTCGCTTTCTTCTTCAACACTGAACAATTTGCAATTAAATGACCAGGGGTCTTGCAATAAAAACAAACTCGTTCAGCAGTTGAAACAGTGGACTTAATACGGAGTGATTTACGAGGTGGTGAAACAGGTGTTTCAGCAAAAACCCTCTCTCGTGGTTTTTCTTTAAACGTGATTTTGTGCGTTAAAACAAAGTCATCTGCCAAAGTGGCAGCTTTGTGGAGCATATCAGCCTTCTGTTCATTAAGGTAAGTAGAAAGAGCAGCTGGTAAACAGTTTTTAAACTCCTCCAAAAGAATAAGTTGTCTCACTTGTTCTTTACTCTCGGCTTTTTGAGACATGCACCACCGATCAAACAAAATCTCTTTCTCTCGCGCAAACTCAACATAAGACTGGTTTGGAAGCTTTATATAATGCCGAAAACGCTGTCGATATGCCTCCGGAACTAACTCGTATGCTCTCAATATAGCAGCTTTCACCAACTTATAGTCAGCCGTTTCTTCAATAGCCAACGAAGCGTATGCTTCTTGCGCTTTACCGGTTAATACACACTGCAATAGCAGCGACCAAACATTTTCCGGCCACTTCAAAGAAGTAGCGACTCTCTCAAAGTGACAAAAATATTTCTCAACATCCTTTTCACAAAAAGGAGGAACCATATTCCGATTTCGACCAACATCAAATTCATTAGTGACTACCATTTTTCCGCTCATCTCTAACTCCATACGCTTTAATGCATATTGATGATCGATTTCACGCTTTCGCAAATCTAGTTTAGCATGTTCTAACTCAATTTCTTTTTCTTTTAATGCTAATTCTCTCAAACGAATGGTGTTTTCACTTACTGAAGGATCAGCCACTTCCTCCACAAGACTAATAGTCTCTGTAGGCATTTCTAACACGCCCAATTCCACCAGATAACCCTTTAACACATTTCGTAGAGTCTCCTTCAAAGTCCTATATCTTGGAGCAATATCAATTTCAAAAGACTCCGCGATTTGCAATAACTGCTCTTTTGTGCACGATAAAAGCAGTTCCTCAGAAGGAGATTCTCGAAACGTGTCTACTACAGACGCCATCTCCGACGTACAGTTATGCTCACAAATTAATTAAATAATGGTTTTAACAAAAAATATTTTAAACCAAACGTTTACAAATATTTAAACCATTAAATAATCTAAACGAAAGAGCAACAACTCACCTGATTAAGCAACCAATTTCAACGAAATTAATTTAATCAACTTAATCATACACACAGCCAGGCTCACCTAAAGCTAGGCTTACGAATACACGAAATTGAAAGGTTATCAATTTAAATTCACAAAATTCGTAACCAAATGCAATCCCACACAAAAAACGGATGTATTTACCCAATTTAATACTCAATTTTCCCTAGTCTTCAGTGGCGTTAGGGGCTCGAGGCGACTTTAAACGCTGAAATCATGAACACTGCATACGGACCCAGTTAATAGATCAGCAGCAGATGCTCTGAAGCGTACCCCCACTCCGAATAACCACAAAAATAAGAAAGGCAAAATAACAAAGTGGTAGATTCACAACCTACCCGGCGACTAAATTAAATAGGGCAAATACTCACTCTTGGGATGCAAGAGGTCACTCACACGAAAGCAAATCCAGACGAATCACAAAATGAACGGGGTGACCACACTACTTTCCTCCCACACTGAACAGCTGAAAAGCACAATCGGAAGTTTTTGGACGAGCCCCCAATTAATGTTACGACCACAGTCACAACATCAAAGGAGGGACAAAACACATGGATCGGTCTAGGGGTTTATTAACAAAAAAAACAACCAAAGGTTAACACAGTAGGAGGAACGCAACAAACTAAGGCTAAACACACTGAATGGAGCACAACTCCGCGTCTGGATGGCCGCTCAACTTCCCCCGTCACTGAAGTGCTTCAGCATGAGCCTTTTAACGCCAGCAGTCAACGATCCACAGGTGTGATGGTCTACTCAAATTAAAGACAAACAACGACAGCAACAAAACACTAGAGGGCGACAAACATAAATAAATACATACATGCACATGTAACAGTCATTTGTTTATATTACACTTGTTGTGTTACCGGCAATGCAGTGGCGCAGTAGGTAGTGCTGTCGCCTCACAGCAAGAAGGTCGCTGGTTCAAGCCTTGGCTGGGTCAGTTGGCATTTCTGTGTGGAGTTTGCATGTTCTCCCTGCGTTTGCATGGGTTTCCTCCGGGTGCTCCGGTTTCCCCCACAGTCCAAAGACATGTGGTACAGGTGAATTGGGTAAGCTAAATTGTCCGTAGTGTATGAGTGTGAATGAGTGTGTGTGGATGTTTCCCAGAGATGGGTTGCAGCTGGAAGGCCATCCGCTGCGTAAAAAAAAAAAATGTGCTGGATAGGTTGGCGGTTCATTCCGCTGTGGCGACCCCAGATTAATAAAGGGACTAAGCTGAAAAGAAAATGAATGAATGAATGAATGTTGTGTTACCATAGCAACTATAGTATTACCACAACAGATTATCAAGTACTTTACTGTTCAAAACACAGTACATGCCAATATACGTGTTCAGGGGCCCTGTGGAACAGCTTCTCCTCAAAATGAAGAGGATGGCAGGGAAAATGTCCTCCACAATCTCATCAGCAATGTGGAAGACAGAAAAGACTAGTTCACTTTATTTTAGTTGTCATGATAAAATGAGATTGATAGTGACATTTATGTTAAGAGTGAATAGTACAGTAGGCTTAAGTTTTTCCATATTTTTATCAGTTACATTTCTGCTTGCATTAATTTTTCTTTAAAGGTTTTTTATTTGATTAGTATCGTGCACCTTTAGGATGTTTAATAAATGTTTTTAAAATATAATGTATTTACATCCAAAGTCTATTCCAGGGGCGCCTTCGAGGGGTGGCCACGGCCACCCCTGTGTAAACTCTAGCCACCCCAATATGATTTTGCTGTTGACATTATTAATTTTAATTTACTTATGTAAAAGCACAATATTTCAATAAATAAATAGCAGCCACTAAATTATTGTGGATTGATTGGTGCCACTAATGTAGCTGATTCACTTCCTCACCCCCCTCCCCTAACGTCGTTGACAGCACGCACACACCTTCAATATAGACAGCAACGGCAATTTATTATTTACCCTAAGGTACATCAATAGAAAAAGGTGTTTTAATAATAATATGGCTCAAAAAGGAATATGGATAAATGATATTATTAGAGTCTGTAAAGTGTGTGTGTATATAGTAATGCCTTTTGTTCATTTGTTTGTTTTATTTATTAATTCATTATTTTTTATTAATTTTAGACATGGCATATACCGTATGCTGTACAATAAAAGTGTGTGAAAATAACTGAAAACTTATTTATATATATATGAAACGTGTTTAAAAACCAAATCTTTTTTTTATTTTACTGAATTTGAATTTATTGATTTTTTAAATTTATTTATTTTTTGGTTTGGGGGGAATAAATTGCAATGTTTCAAGAGTATTTAATTAAATGAATTAAAACCACAATATTTCATTTACCAGAAACAAAAATATAACATTACACTGAATTCATGCATTTTTTTTTGTGTGCCATCCAAAGATTTGGTGCGGCCTCTTCTAGCCACCCCTAAGAAAATTTTCTGGGGGCACCACTGGTCTATTCTCTGTCTTTAAGTGTCTGAAACTGGAAATATCTCATCATATAACACAGTCAAAAATGTTATCTTTATTAGATAAAAAATTTAATATGCAAGTCTATTTTAGTGTTTTGGTTATTGTTAATAAACAGTGCACCAATATAAATCATGTCAAAAAGCAAGAAAGGAAGAGGGAACACAAGACACAAATTGTGAGTCTGCATATAATCTCTGAGAATGTGCAAGAAAATTTGCGCGCGAGCAGTGCATATTTGAGAGCTCACAAGCAGTTTTGTCCACAAACAGGAAATCGGTGCACGAGCATCACACAAGGTAGAGAGCGTAGAGAAAGTTCTTCAACGTTATGTGAAGAAAACAACGTTATTGTTTGTATGAAGTAGCCTACTTCATTGAGAATATGTGCTACCATTTTACATTGCTGCTAGACAGATTTGCATCTCAATCTCTTCAACACACACGAGATTCAATTGACAAAATAACAATTTTACTCAATTTTACTTTGCAGCATACAGGAGTTGTTGGTCTACTGCTGCCTCATTGAGGTCGTTTATGTAATTTTGGTTAAGACATCACATAGCACAACTAAACTTAATGAATTAGACAGCAGTAGACCTGCAATTTCTGTGTGATGTGAGGCAAAATGGACTCTATTGTGGTGGAACTCGTTCTTGTGGAATATGCGGTGTAGACGAGACGCAGCACTGTTCAGCACTTTTTCACAAAATTACATTTGTATTTTATTGTATCTGAGCAATGTTCTTTCATAAAAAAGGTTTGTTTAATTAATACAGATCTTACAACCATAGATAATCTGGATACATTTTATTTTTCTGTTAAAAAAACTCGAAAGTCAAACCGTAGGACTTTGGACTTGACTTGAGACTTGTTGGCCTTTGACTTGGGACTTGACTCGGGACTTGCCTGTCTTGACTCGGGACTTGACTCGGGACTTGAGGGCAGTGAATTGAGACTTACTTGTGACTTGCCAAACAATGACTTGGTCCCACCTCTGCCACACACACACACACACAGCTGTTTGACACTATTCACTGCACCTATTGAGTCAGTGAAGGACCACAGACATCTGCATCGCGAAATGCAGAGGTTTTTCTTCTTTCCATTTAGCGTGCGGTATCAAATTCTATTAAACCAACACTCTTCCACCAGTCTGTGAAGCCAATGCCTCAGTTTGTCATGTGGGTACACGGACCGGTCTTAAACGATTTCTTTATTTTGAACGAATCTTTTATTTGACTCGAGAATGATGAGTCCTCTCAAGGAGTGTTTCGTTCAGTCGCCATTTTTATTTTTATTTTTTATTAATCGGAGGCATGAATGAAATGTTCCTGAATGAAAGTGAAACTGTGAAACTGCAGTTAAAGTCAAAAAATAAAAAATGAAATGCCCGAAATTACATGAAACTCTAGAGAAAACGTGAATAGCAATGACGTTATTCGAATTATTTGCTATTACATGTAAATGGGATCATGGAAGGAACGTTCGAAAACAGGGTTTCCGCGGGGTCTTAAAAAGCCTAAAATGTAAAAATCTAAATTTAAGGCCTTAAAAAGTCTTAAATTCGCTGTTCTAGGTCTTAAATATTTTTGCACAGGTCTTATTTTTCCGATGTCCATGTAACGCTACATCTAATGCTCATTTAAATTCTTTTTTGTTGCTGTTGCTTGGTTTTTGTGGTGTTGTAGTTCTTTATTTCACTAGTCCAAATATAATTTGCAGTATTACAACTACAAACGAGACCAGCATGCGATAGCCAATCAGCTTTCTGTTATTGAACTCTGTGCGCGCGGCGGATGTGACGTCATCGCTGGTTTTGGTAAAGTCTAGATCGCATATGCGGCCGGCCGGAAGTGCGATATGCACATTAATATAGCTGCATTTTTTAATGACACTATAACAATAATTCATATTTTTACAGTACTGTGATGGTTGGGTTTAGGGTTGGGGTGGGGGTAGGGGTTAAAAAATACAATTTATTGGGTAATTTAATAGATAACATGAATAATACTCTGTACAACTACTGTTTTTACTTTACTGTGACGGTTGGGTTTAGGCTTGGGGTGGGGGTAGACGTTAATAAAATACAATAAATGGGAAATTTAATAAATAATTCTCACTAACTTCCAGCCGCATCCATATCCGATCTATTTTTTGCGAATTTCGCTTTGGGTGCGCGCGACATGATTTTGGCTGGCAGAGCTCACGTAATGTTTTGAGACTCGAGTGAACAGTACGTGCGGCACCGCATTTGATTTGAGTTTAATATGAATCACTTTGAAGAGATTTTGTCTGAAACAGGTATGACTGTACAGACATTTTTATGATCCGTCCATGCGTGATCATAGAGATAACCAGATGACCAATAATTCTTGGCTAGAAATTGCAACAGCCATGGGAAAGGAGGAAAGTTTTTGTAAAAGTTTGGAAAAACTTGAGGGATAAGTTTGTTAAAACAAAAAAAGAGGCCATGCAAAAGTGGAGACCCAGGTGGTTTTAATATTACAGAATATGTTTTTCCACCATTCATAGGTTTTACACTGATGTATACTGTATATTACAATGTTGAATTTAAAACAATTTACAAGTTACAAACTAAAATTAACAAATTATGTCTTTGATACAGTTGAAGTTGATTTATTTATTTTTTTTTTAAATATTTCCCAAATGATGTTTAACAGAGCAAGGAAATGTTCACAGCATGTCTGATAATGTTTTTTCTTCTGGAGAAAGTCTTATTTGTTTTATTTCAGCTAGAATAAAAGCAGTTTTTAATTTTTTTAAACCCATTGTAGGGACAAAATTATTAGCCCTGTTAAGCTATATATTTTTTCAATAGTCTACAGAACAAACCATCATTATACAATAACTTGCCTAATTCCCCTAACCTGCCTAGGTAACCTAATTAACCTAGTTAAGCCTTTAAATGTCACTTTAAGCTGTATAGAAGTGTCTTGAAGAATATCTAGTCTAATATTATTTACTGTCATCATGACAAAGATAAAATAAATCAGTTATTAGAGATGAGTTATTAAAACTATTATGATTAGAAATGTGTTGAAAAAATCTGCTCTCCGTTAAACAGAAATTGGGGAAAAAAAATACACGGGGGCTAATAATTCTGACTGTAGTCAGAATCAGTTTACAATATATTGATGCCCAATTTCTAGGCTTTATTGGTGATGATGGTCACGAATGTTGGACCATTATTGTCTTTTTAGCTTATAAGTAGAGGACAGAAACTAGCCAGACAGTAATGTGTGAATTGAGTGGGCAAAAGTAAAAAAAAAAAAAACATCAGTATTTTTAGTAAGTGTACTTCTTTTGGTTTTTATTCTTGCCATAATAAAAATGTATAATTGTAGAGTAACCCAAGTTCTGTTGCCATTAATATTTAACTTTCATAAGTAGAACTGTCTGAGATATGAACAAAAGCAAGTGATGCATCATTTAGATTTCAAAAAATTTAGATATAATGAATGGTTATAAAAATCTTTATAATAAATTATAAAAATAATAAAAGAGCAATTATCTTGAATGATATTCATGTTATGACCTACTCTACTTCTCTGTTTCTTTTGACCACCCCCTGGCGAACGCGTCAAGTATAAAAGTCTCGTCCGTTTCATGAGGTGCGCAATATGGGGCCAGGCGAAAGTATAAATCAGACTTAAGATGTTTGTTTGTTTTTTCTGTAGTTCAATGGTGCATTTAACCTGTCTTCAGTACTGTTCAATTTAAATACATTTATTTTACCACTGATTTTGCATTTTCTCTTTGTGTATGTGTTTTTGATATTGTGATTATAGGTCTTAAAGTTAATACTTAATGGTCTTAAAAGGTCTTAAAAAGTCTTCAATTTGACATTATGATATCTGCAGAAACCCTGAAAAAGTAACTCGTAAAACACCTTAATCAAATTGTTATCTTAATCAGATTAAGGCAAATAATTATATTACTGATGTCCATGTAAACGTAGTCTGTGTGTCAGCTTGCATGTGCAATTCTGCAGCCAGATACTATTGGAGAGATCTAAACTGCTTTTTTTTTCTTTCATCTTTTGCTTTTATCATCAGGAGACCAACGTTTCCAACACCCAGTGCTGTGTCTGTAAAGAGTGCTGAATCCATGAAGACATCCCCCTCATTCAGTGGATCAGTGGATTTTCACACTGACCTTAGGTAAGAAGCTATTTTAGCATTTGTTAAATACATGTATCCCCTACATATAGCGCATTACCCTATAGAGTGAGAAGAGTCTCAGTAATAATTCACACAGAAGACACAATATACACATGCGTAGCTAAATTCACATGCATAAAACCAGATTCACACAGTGACAAATCCCAATTTAAAATCCTGCCTATAAAGCATGTTTGATATGATGAGAGAGACTCAGATTTGTGTTGGATACGATTGCAAAAAGATCCCTATTTTAATATATTTTTTTTATTTGACATAACATTAATATATAAGCACATATAAACAGCCTGTTTACTTTAATTCACTTCACTTTACTTTATGAATTCATTGGACAGTTAAAAAAAATGTTAAAGAATATTAAAAAAAACCATTATTTTTGAAACAGCTTTACTTTATCTGAAAAATAAAACAAAATACTGACACGATGACACATTGTGTGGCTTTTGGTTGTAATTTTAAGTCAAAGGGATGTTTGTCTTCCAATCATCAATCATAACTGGAGAAAGCTGACACTAACTGACTGCAGTGAAACTGACCAATCACCATTAGGTTGTTTAATAAAGTCTGTTTAGAAAGGCGAGGATTAAAGACCAAAACTTGCCTGTAATAATCCAAATAAAAAATCTGTGCTTAAATTGGTTATATAAGTAAATTGATGAATCAGTCAACTAAGGTTGAGGGTGGATGTATGGTTTATTTATTAACGTTTAATTAAGTGTTTGTCACAATACATTGAAATTGTATATATGTGTGTGTAGGGCTGGGCGATATCTAGATTTTTTCATAAAGTTTGACCGATTCACAATTTCGATTTTGATTTTTTACTGTGTAACTATAGTCAACTTGAAACATTACAACAACATGACTGAAGTAACAATCTCTTTATAAGTAACTTGAAAAACCATCTGGTTAAGGAACATGTATTTTTAATGGCCATACATACATAAATTGGTCAACAAGGTGTAGCCTATTACATTCCTATAGACAAATTCCTGCTTGACGTTTTAGAAAATATTTGTGCGTAGCTACACCGGCCAGTATATATTAAAGATCACCGTGAACAACCAAAAACCCCACAGAAACCTGTTACATATCTATCTATATTTAAAGGTCTATCTTATATTTAACTGAATCCTATAACAGCCTATAGCTGAGATGTTGGAAATTGCTCAATTTATTTTTATAAAACATTTGTCAAAACGTGTTGATATTTTTTTGGAGTAAAAACAATACCGACATTTAAGAATCCATATTTATTTTATTTATTCATTCATTTTACTTGTTTATTGGTGCATATATGGGTTATGATTTAATTCATAGCTACAGTACCTTGGACAGCTACTGTGCCACTCCGTAAAGCTTTCAAGCTAAAGTCCAAATTAAAGAAAGATTTGACTTTCTGCGGTGACAGCCGACATTCACAACACGCCGTAACCGTCCTTCAGGTGGTGCGCAGGTATAAAATACAAAACCAGACGTCTGGGCTTTGAATTAGGTGCAATTATTTCCTCGTTGTTTAAAGAGTCTGCAAGTCCGTGTCCCATGGATTTATGTTGTTGTTGATTCGATGCGCAGCAGGAAAAAAAGGCTTTCAGCAGTGCATGTAGTCGCTGGTAAAGTTCTCACCCAGATCAGAGCGATCTGTGCTACCGAATACAGCGCAGCATTCAATAAACTCATGCTCAGTCAGGCGAAGTAAAGGTCTCATTGCCTATATGTCAATCAAATTAATTAAGCTCTAGCCACGAGTAAAACTTTTAGCCTATTTTATTATTTTGTGTAATGTAGTGTAATCAGGGCCGGAGCAAGCTGAACTGGCGCTCTAGGCGAACGCCCTCAACCCGAAAGTAAAATAGAAACTTACCGGTTTGCAGTTTATAGTTTCCCATTTCAGTCATTATTTCATTATTATATCGTAACGATCATTTTAACATCTCTGCAGTTTCTGAACTCAAATTATGTAAATAAAAATAATTGGTTAAACACTTAAGACTTTATTCACGTATCCACATACACAAAAAAACATAACAGACCGTCTAATTGTATTAAGTGTAGTAAACTAATTCAGGATTTTAATGTTGTCATACTTGGTTAAAATCGTTTTGTTGTAAAATATAAAAAAACAAACAATAATGTGTCACATTAAAAATTAATTACTATAGACAATAGTTTAAAATTATATAGTTATAAACTGATTTAAACTACTATACTAAACTGTAGCAACTGTTAGTAATATATATATATATATATATATATATATATATATATATATATATAATTTACTTTTTAATTCATTATTAATAGTTAATTTGTTTGTATTACTATATTTGTTGCAACTATAATTACCACGAATTACCAGTACTTTATGGTTTAAAAACAATATATTTCTTACTATAATTACTATAGTATTTAATGTGGGAAATCATTAATAAAAAAGTTATTAGAAAATTAAGCAAATAAATAATATTAAATCGCTTGAGTAAAATATAGTGTTCACATTTATTAAATGTAAAAAAAAAAATTATTACATATAAAAGATGTTATTGCCTATACATATTAACATATTTACAAACGAGTATCTGCTATATTGACTGTCAGATAATAATTACTGATCATCTATGATGACTGATAGAAAACTGTTCAGTCTATTACATTAAATGGCAGGGACGTGCAGAGACCTTTTAAGGGGCAGGGGCTCAAATGGAAAAAAGGGCACTTTTTATTAAATAATGGTAATAATTGTACTTTAATAAATCAAATATATTATAATGAGATTATTAAGGAGATTTTACCCTAAATTCAGCATATACTCACCCTTAAAAGGAGAGTTAATTCAAAACTAAAAATTCTGTCACCATTTACTCACCTTTTACTTGCTCCAAACCCATTTGACTTTTTTTTCTTCTGTTTAAACACACAAAGTAATATTTTGAAGAAAGCGGGAAACCTGTAACCATTGACTTTCATGGTGTTTGTTTTTCCTACTCTGGAAGTCGATGATTTCAAGTTTATAGCTTTCTTTAAAATATCATTTTTTAATCTTTTATTCGTTAGTGTTCAACAAAATAAAGAGACAAAGATTTGGAGCCACTTGAGGGTGAGTAAATGTAAATGTTTGTGTGAACTATCCCTTTTCAATCTATTATTTTTGTTTGAGTTTTTTTCTGTTGAACAAAATAAAATATTTTGAAGAATGTAGGACTGATAGCCACTGACTTCCATAGCTAGCCTATATGTACATGTTTTATAGCTTCAATTGACATTATATATTCTGTGTGACTGCAAAAACAAGAGAGTGATAATTTCACTGTCCAGCTGTCGTTTCTCCATTACATTAGCCTGCATGCCTATGATATTGCCCTGGCTAAACTTTAGCTAACTTATTACATGGTTGTTAATCAGGAGGATGTTAGCAAGACAAAATGGCTTATTTGCTTTTGAACTTTTGGATAAATAGCTGACGTTAAATTTGAGCCTCGGGTAGTCTTTTGTTAACCGTTACTCACCTCCATACAATGAATGACGGATAAATTTACATCGGCGGTTCTATCGATCATATCGTGCTGCCGTAACAGAGGTCAGCTGGTAATGTATCATTTACACACACTCCGTCTGCAGTGTGTGTATGGGTCAGACTGTAAAGCTATGGCCCAGATGCAGTCCGTGTGCAGTGCGGATGCAGGAGTTGGCATATGCGCTGATAGACGTTACTCCACTGTTGACACCTTACTTTTGAGGCGAGAGTACCAACGTAAATAGAGTCTTCGTTAGAGCATTCGCCTCGCATGTGGCTTTTCTTTCCAAATCGTCAGATCAAGGCTCGCTTGGAGCGGCTAGACTAAAACCAAGATATACTTTAAAACTTCGTTATTTTTATTGACAGGGAAAGCGGTCCATAAATAGAACACGCATTAACAAACATATATTATATTATTAGTAGTATTTTGAAAATAATTATTATCCCCAGAAAAAAAGGGCACTTTCTCTCTAGGAAAAAAAAGGGCAGGGGCTCAAGCAACCAAAGCCCCCACCTCTGCACGTGCCTGTTAAATGGCGATCGGAAACAACGCTCCCCATTTGCCCGCCTCGATTGCAATATTTGTGAAACAGTAAACCCTATTGTTTATTGTGTACAATATTTATCAACAATATATATAAAAATATATTGATGACGATGTCCGAGAAGACGTTAATAACATTAACATCCGTCGTAACCATAAATGGCTTGCCTAGATCGTGTGTGCTGGATTGTGTGTGCCTGAAACGTGTGTGGTTCTGCGGTTCTGCAGCTGGATATACCTCCGTGCACCTCGCGCACTGTTGCCAACTTTTTTCAACAAAAAGGCACTAAGCTCTGCCCGAAAATTCGCTAAAAGTCGCTAGATTACGTCATATGCTAATTTGCATATTACTGACGTCATCACGTTCTACCATTTCTGTTTAAGAGCCTATGGTAAATAAATGGGGTATTTATATTTGCACTACGCTTTATGTAAGCATGTTAATTTAACTAAATGTATTGCTGTTTGAATACAGTATATATTTATAGATGAGTAGTGAATTTGCAGTAATCTCTCAGACGTAATAAACTCAGACAAGTTCTGAAACTCTCACTGAAACATCTCTGATTGTGAACAAGAAAAGAATAAACGGTCAAATCAAATTGTTAAAATAAAGGAGAAGCAGATCGGTTTGACTGTACAAAGGAAATACCTTCACACTGCCGGTGCTAAATCATTTGCCGTCGGTACGCAGAGGGGTGATCTGCTGTCAGGCTGCAGGTAGGAGAGGCTGCTGTACGAGGACTGGGCCGTCTGTCAGTGCTCTGAGGCAGGGGAGGGGCCGGCGGCATCACTCACACCTCATTGAGAAGAGTAGGAACGGTACAGTAATGGACAAACGACAGTCTATAAAAATCTTCAGTAACACACAAAAAAGTCGCTAGATTTGTCGCTAGTTGCTTTTTTGAAAATTTGTCGCTAGGGGGGTCTGAAAAGTCGCTAAATCTAGCGACAAAGTTGCTAAGTTGGCAACACTGACCTCGCGTGCTTGCGCTGAGCCAGCTGTGGTAGCTCATCAACAGAGCCGCGACGTCAACACACAGAATCTGTCAGCACAATCAGTCTTTGTCAGTCACATGCGTTTGTTCTGTGTGACGTCACACCTGCGCCATTTTTGTGGTATCGCTTCCCGAGACAACTTGAGAGAGACACATAACGCAAGAGATACATGCCATACAAGGGTCAAGCTGGAGAAGTACAAGAAAATCGAGAGTACGCAGTACTGCAATAAACTAAACAAAGATGCCAGGGATCGTCATTTTGATAAACTGTCTTACATTCAGGATATAGATCCGTTTGAATTAACTGCAAACCTACGGAGTGCGCTGCCGCCGACTCCTCATTTCATACTGTATATCATCAGTTTCTTAATATACATTGTTTTAGTTTGAACACCAGTAAACTACAGTAAGTATTTCTAATTATTTATTGCAGCTTTTAGTTTTATTTCGTTAGTTACATACAGTATTTACATATACAAACTATTGGACAGATGATTGTGTCCAAAGCATTTTACAAACATGAACAATAAATGTACTTAAAGCAACAGAACAAAAAAATAGTAAGTCTCTTTAAACTATCTATTCAGTTCAAACTACTGATTGACCTAATGTTTAACTTAGAGCAAAAGCACTTATCTCAGTTCTTTAAAGGATTATTTAGTTCAGTAATAACTGCTTACCTTGTGTTTGATTCTGATGTTCCAGTTTTGTTATTGTGAAGAACAAACAATAAATGCGTAAACAACAAACTTTGTCATCCTCCATTTATTTACATTTATACAAATTATATTTTTATTCAGGCACTGAGGGAAAAGTCAAGGAATGCATCATATCGTTTACATAAGACAGGATGAAACATCAGCAATACACACTGTGGAAGAAACAACGTTACAAAAATGTAAAGGAATTAGCAAAGAACATATCAGTTAAGCACAGAATGCATTTATACACCTGGGCTTTAACTCTTATTGACAACTCCAGCTCTTCTACACTACAGTTGGACATTGGTTTGTTTGTGCACAACAGAGAGTTACAATCCTATGCTGTAATGTGACATCTTCACCGTCACAGGGGAGAATAATGTTGATGGGTCAGTGCTTATTAAGATTGTGTTTTTTACCGATTAGTACTTTTTAGCATCATTCTCATTGCAAAATCCATCAGACATCCTGTATTCTTCAAGTTCATAAAGCAGTTGTCAGTTCTCCTCCAACAGGTGGTTTACTTCTACACATCTGTCGATACACAATTTACAATCAGTTTGTCTCGGCAACCTCCTTAGTGTTGTGTGTTTCCTCATGAGTGTCTCTCACCGTCTTCAACCTCACGTGTCTCCTTCTCTTCATGTTGATATATTTTGCGTCTCAGTGCAGCAGGCCAGGACACGCGATGCATCTGTTATTACCGCTACAGTCTGTCAATATCCTTTCTTCCGAGAGGGAAGTGTAAAATATCTGTCGTCGTGATATTTTTTTACCTTTTTCGATTGTGTGATTTACTATTACCGCCCTTAACACAACAAGAACGTAACACTGTATTTACTCTGCGAAAGACGCTATAACTCGGATACAACACAAATGGCGGCTATGTCCCATAATGCAACTCGATGTTTACGAGCGTGACGTCACCTGACAAAGACAGATTCAGCACGGTTGTCCAACAGTTTAGAACGGGTTGGCACGATAGTGGAAAAGCTGCTTTAATATTTTTATTTAAAAAATCGCAATACCTCGATTTTATAAAAAATTAAATCGTCTTAAAACGTAAATTCAAATTAATCGAAGCCCTATGTCTATGTGTGTGTGTGTGTGTGTGTGTGTGTTAGAGAGAGAGAGAGAGAGAGAGAGAGAGAGAGAGAGATAGAGAATGATTGCTCACTGCCAGTGTAACAGAGTTAGGTTTTTAATTTTGTTGATGAGAATTCTTCTGAATTCAGCAGTCGCCATTGACTGAATATTGCAAGGATGATCTTTAAATATATGAACATAAAATGTTTCATTTTGTTTTTTGGCTTTTATTTTTATAAAATTTATTTATGTGTTTCCATAAACTCAAAAGGTAATTGAATGATGAGATTCATGTTTATCCATTTATATATATATATATATATATATATATATATATATATATATATAATTTTAAGGTCAATATTATTCGCCCCCTTAAGTAATATTAGTTTTGGATTGTCTCCAGAGCTGAACTGTTATATAATGACTTGCCTAATTACCCTAACTTTACCCTAATTAACCTAGTTAAGCCTTTAAATGTCACTTTAAGCTGAATACTAGTGTCTTGAAGAATATCTAGTCTAATATTATGTGCTGTCATCATGATGAAGAGAAAAGAAATCAGTTATTAGAAATGAGTTATTAAAACTATTATGATTAGAAATGTGTTGAAAAAAAATATTTTTGTTAAACAGAAATTGGGGGGAAAATATACAGGAGGCCCTCCTGTGATTTATTATTATTAATATTATTATTATTATTATTATTATTATTATTTTATTTTTCTCTCTAATGGAGAAAGTCTCTTTTATTTTGGCTGGAATAAAATAATATCAGTGCAAATAACAATAAAATAGTGTTCCATAACATTCATTGTTACTGATTCTCATTTCCTGAACTGAGCAGCACTGGAAAACATCTAACTTAGTTTTGTATTAAAAACTCCAAATATGTTTTTTCTTTACCGTTACATTTTAAATGGGTGGCACATTTATATCTGAATTAGAAAAGTGTTTGCTTGGAATTAAATTGATTTAATCAGAAAATTAATGTAAATTGTAAATGTAATTTTCTATAAATTAAAGGGAATAACATGCTTCCTAATTGAATAACAATTGCTATTTGGTGAACAAATTAAACTTTTGGAGATAATGTCATCTATACACAATAGTCATGCTGACGCTCATAGGATTTCATACTATTTTATGCAAATTAAATCAGTTTGCGCATAGTCTGAAGCATACTCTCTCAACATTGTGTGTAATATCAAAACAACACCTCAATGAATGGCTATAAAATTCAGTGTACGCCTACATTAAGCCCCACTCGCACTGCGATTTCAGCCACATTTCAGTCATTAGTGACAAATTTGGCAAATCCTAAAAGATTCCTGAAATTCTTGGTTAAAGTGATCTCAGACTTGACTCTCAGCAAAGGGTACAGTTGCAATCAGAATTATTGAACCCCCTTTGAATTTTTTTTTTTCTTTTTTAAATATTTCCCAAATGATGTGTAACAGAGTAAGGAAATTTTCACAGTATGTCTGATAATATTTTTTCTTCTGGAGAAACTCTTATTTGTTTTATTTCGGCTAGAATAAAAGCAGTTTTTAATTTTTTAAACACCATTTTAAGGTCAATATTATTAGCCACTTTAAGCTATATTTTTTCAATAGTCTCCAGAACAAACCATCATTATACAATAACTTGCCTAATTACCCTAACCTGCCTAGTTACCCTAATTAACCTAGTTAAGCCTTTAAATGTCACTTTAAGCTGTATAGAAGTGTCTTGAAAAATATCTAGTCTAATATTATTTACGGCACCATGGCAAAGATAAAATAAATCAGTTATTAGAGATGAGTTATTAAAACTATTATGATTAGAAATGTGTTGAAAAAATCTGCTCTTCGTTAAACAGAAATTGGGGAAAAAATAAACAGGGGGGCTAATAAATCAGGGGGTTGAATAATTCTGATTGCAACTGTACTTATCCAAACAAACCTGAGTCTCCTGGCCATTGCTTTTGAGTTTCCTCCCATAAAATCATTTTCTAACTAAAAAAACAACAACTGTTGTACAATTAAGGTGAATAAAATAAGTATGTGTATAATGCATTTTTGTCTTGTGTCATCAACAACAGGGTGAAGAAAGACAGATCAGGATCACGGAGATCCAGTGATGTGTCTTTTTATCGGAACCGTGATGGATCATTTAACTATAACCACAGGTAAAGCACTAGATGTTTTTATGATTTTCAATATTTGCATATTTTCAAAGGAATTTTGTAAAGGCTATTTGCTGTTGAGTGAACACCAAAGGTCTCCACTGCACAATGTTGTACTTTGATGGGGCCAAAACTGTACCCAATAGCTGTACATTTTAATGGGTTTGTGATGTGCACAACACAAGCATTTTGGCTAGTTTCAGCTTGGCACAGGTATCATTTTCATGTCCAGTGTCATGTTGCTTAAATAGCAAATGCATTTGCACCATGTAAAATGAACATGAAATCAAAATATACTCTTCATATTTGTATATGTATGTAGTAGTGCTTGTTACAAATAATGTATCTTTAGGTTAAGGCTATCAGTGTGTGTCTCGTTTTTGCCCTGCTTTCGTCTTTCTCCATTTAGAAGTAGCAATTTAGCAAGGCTCTCTTCTAATTATTCAATTGTTCCCCAAAGGATAAAATCATGCACCGCCCTACTTTTTTTTCTCATTTTAGGACCATTTCAATTGGATGTATATCATGATATAGGAATTCTTAAAATCTTCGGTTTCATCTCTTTAAGGTGCATTGTTGGCATGTTGCTGTTTTGAGGCAATGGAAATAGGCCATACCATTGTTCAACTAATCGCTGGTCTAAAGTCAATGGCACACGATTTTTGTTTGTTATTTTAAGAGTGTGTTAATGATATGTGGGTCCAAAATGTGTGTACATGTTGCTTATTACGAACACAGGGTTGTGCATAAGCACAGAAATTATTGTTATTATTATTGTTTACAAAAATCTAAAATTATCTACCTTCTCTGATTCGAATCTGGCAGAATCAAGCAGATCAGTTTCTTTTGCAGGTGAAGCAATCCGTTTTTTTTGCTTAGTCTGCCATGTAAACAGCAAATCCCCCATAGCAAGACAACCAGAAACAGACTAAGAATAACGATCATACCTCCTAACAGCCAAATGAGATATTGAGATATATTTAGAACAAACAACTCTTAAGTCTAGTCTTAAAGCTGATGATGGAAGGTGCTTGTCTTAAGTAAGTTAAGGCATTCTAAACCCTTGGGGCTGCAATACAGAAAGCACAATCTCCCCTACATTTAAATCTTGATTTGGGGATGCACAGCATATCCTGATTGGAGGACCGAAGGGATCTGGAAGGCTGGTAGGTGTCAGTAGCTCACAGAGGTAAATGGGAGATACTGTAGCTCTTAAACTCAGCTCTAAAATAAACAGTCGGTAAGACTAGAGTAACATTCTTCCTCTTTTTAGTTTTTTTAGCACAGAAATATCTGGCTTTGCTTAAAGTATGGTTATATTAGATCAATTGTCATTATGGAGAATGTCGTAAATAATGTAGTTGACGGCAAGCATCAAATGTTTATTGATTATTACATATCAATTTAATTTAGAATAATAATTGTACAATAACAATAATAATTATATATATATATTTATTTATTTATACATATATTTATTTTTCTAGGCGTGCCCCAGTAGAGCTTTATGTCTAGCAATGCCCCTGGTGTGAGCACAATCTGCAAAAACTGAAAGCACTCTCCGATGATGTGCTGGAAGCTGGAATACAAATTTACAGCCTTGTGCCAGTTGTCCTTGTTGCTTTAGTGCAGTATACAGTGCATCCGGAAGGTATTGACAGCGCTTCACTTTTTCCACATTTGTTTATGTTACAGCCTTATTCCAAAATGGATTAAATTCATTGATTTCCTCAACATTCTACACACAATCCCCCATAATGACAATGTGGAAAAAAGAGTTTTTGAAATTGTTGAATATTTATTAAAAAATAAAAAAGCTGTAAAATCATTCACATACACATGTACATTCACAACCTTTGGCGTGAAGCTCTAAATTGAGCTCAGGTTCATTCTGTTTCCACTAATCATTCTGGAGATGTTTCAGCAGCTTCATTGGAGTTCACCTGTAGTCAATTCAGCTGATTGGACATGATTTGTAAAGGCATACACCTGTCTATATAAGGGCCCAGGGTTGACAGTGCATGTCAAAGCACAAACCAAGCATGAAGACAAAGGAATTGTCTGTAGACCTCAGAGACAGGATTGTCCCGAGGCACAAGGCTGATGAAGGTTACAGAAACATTTCTGCTGCTCTGAAATCTCCAATGAGCACAGCGGCCTCCATCATCTGTAAGTGGAAGATGTCTGAACCACCAGGACTTTTCCTAGAGCTGGCCGGCCATCTAAGCTGAGTGATCGGGGGAGAAGGGCCTTAATCAGGGAGGTGATCAATAACCCGATGGTCACTCTGTCTGAGCTCCAGCGTTCTTCTGTGGAGAGAGTACACCTGTCCAACTGCTCATTAGTGCAAATTTTTTAATCTGCTGTGCAGGTAAACCTCACTCCTGGAACGGGAGATTGGCATCATGGATGTGCAGCCGACAAATCTGCAGCAACTGCGTGATGCTATCATGTCAATATGGAGCAAAATCTCTGAGGAATATTTGCAGTACCTTATTGAATCTATGCCTAATAAAAAAAAAGGTGTATCTAATAAAGTGACCGGTGAGTGTAAAAGGCATGTATATTTAGTTACATATTTCCATTTTGCAGGAGTACTGATGATAATTTCAATGCAACACACACAACAGTCCGCACAGTTGCATTCACCTGCTGAATGTTGTCCTCCTGCGTCGGTGTTGCAGATCTTTGGTTCGGAGACAGAGATGTGCACGAATTTTACAACACTGAGATTTTTTATAATCCCGAACGATTGTTGCATGTCAGACTGCATGAACATGGCTCTCATGTCACACTGTATGGTCTCAGCCGTCATAAAGTCAAACTGAACGACAATGAAGATGCACCAAACACTGAAGAAATCTCTCCCGGAGTTTGACGTCATCCACCCGGGACACTTTTACTATCCCGCAGTCTGAAATGATACTTCACTCCAAATGTAAACAAACTGTAGCTGCAAATTTGCACACAGCGTGTCTCAATAATAAAACCAGGAAGAAAAACACTGTTTTGACATTTCCCCGTGGTCATTTGAATTGTTGCATGAATCGCGTCATCAAATTCAGAGCTCCTATTGGTTCTTGGAGTGACACTCATCGCAGCTGTTGTCACACTGCATGAAAGTGTATGAAATCTTCTGACACTGCCAGAACTTCATCAGAGAGAAAATCTGATCACAACGGGCACAAATCAGCTGTCTGTGAACACGTCAAACCAACGATCAAAGACCACAGATTTTAGCCCAGGGTTTCAGGAATCTTTTAGGATTTCCCAAATTTGTCTCAGATGACAAAATCTCAGCTGAAATCTCACAGTGTGAGCAGGACTTTAAACTGACACTTAAGATTTACTTCTACATTTCACTTAAAGCAATTCTCAGTAGCTTGATAAACAGTCCCTGCGGTCTACAATTATGTAAAATTACCTGTAAATTAGGATTTTGATGCTGTATGTGAACAAGGCACATTTGATTGTATAAGCATGTACGAGGTCAGGACAAGGTTTTTTGCATTAAGCTTATCAATTTTGCATTAATCGTACATTAGGCAGGGCAGCTGTACCACATTATGTGTTTGGGGCAATATGCCAAGTGGATTGTGTGCATACAAGCACCACCAAAGGTGTAACCATCCAAATTCCCCAGGCCCTAATTACACGAATGTGTAAATACATGCTACAAACAATGCTAACACAAGACTGAACACAAGACACATGTGCACGATAAGTGAAAACACATAGCGTGAGCTAACATATGCATCATGGATGTTCAGATCCCAGTGCCTCTCCGCCTTCCACCGCACCAACACCCCCCACCCCCGCGCTATCCACTTTCGTGCGCGACACCTTCCATCCTCGGGTAACATGCCGGATCTGTTACTCCAATCTGTTCTGGGACCTCTCAATTCACAAATTAAGCACTGCTGAGACCACACAATACAAAGGCAAAAACACAGACACAAATAAGTGCACAATCTGAGTAAACTTGAGCCAAGCAACACGTTCAAGACTGGACACGACTACTGTCTGAACTGACATTCCAGTCCTGAAGGGGAAATAATGCTGCAGAGGCCATTCCCTACACCAGTGCTTCTCAATTCTGATCCTCGTGCCCCCTCACCCTGCAGATTTTGTATATCTCTCTTATTTGACACACAAGGATCAGTTCATGGATCTTTTACTTAATGAGCTGATGGTCTGAGTGCGGTGTCTTTAGGAAGTAAGCCCAAGGACTGGAATTAAGAACCACTGCCCTACACAGAGGGGAGACTCTGTCAGAATAAGCTCATATTGGCTAGCCCTAACATGGGGGAGCACTACATATGAGTAAGATGGTTATCTGGTAGGGAAGACATGGGTTTACTCATGGAGAAGAATCTCACTGCAGTTGACTAAACACATATGGGATTACTGTGAGGATACCACACATAGGAGGCACTGATCCCCAGATTGTGAGTTGACCAAGCTGGCATACGTGACAAATGAATGGGCCAATCATCTAGCTCCTGTGCTGCTGATAGGTCATCTAATCTTCCATTTCACATTTATGGTTCCAGAGATCTGGAAAGGGGGTGGCAGATGGTGCTATCCGAACCGTGCCCAGGCCCGTTTCCCGGATCATTTGAGAAGTGTGAGTGCTCTGAATCGGGCTTAAGCACAGTTTCGTTGGCCGGCCCTGGCCCGATTGGAATAGGGGGGCCTGAGCGCGGTTCACTTGGGCTCAGGCGCGATAGGCTTGCAGTGTGAGTGCAAAGCACGCCTGAGCCCGAAACTGAAAGCGAGACGTGACTTTTAAGGGACTGTTTCATATGGATTAATTAATCAATCGTACTGTTCAATGAACGCAAACTCTCATAGTTTATTAAAGACTCAAACCCCTCACTGCACGACAGCTGCACCTTCAGCAAACCTCCTAATTCCTGCAGCACGAGGACTTTATGATTGTTTATGAGCGTCAAAAGTGGCTGATCTGTTTGGCGAAATATTAGACTGCGTGTCACCACATATCAAATGACTTAAACAATATAACTAAAGAAATCTCCACTGTGCTGAGCGAGAGCGCTTCTCTTCCTAAACTGAACAGCGTGTCATCGATGACGTAAGTGTGCCCAGGCCCGAATGTAATGTGAGTGCAGGCCGTCGGGGGAGACGGGAGGGGGGACAAGCGTGCTTTGGCCTGGTTCAACGAAACTGTACATAGTGTGAGTACAGCCTAAGCATCATCAGTGTCATGCATCATGCAGTTTCAAGTTCATGATATTGGAAGTTATTATAGAAGCAGTAAAACTGAACAATGAAACTATGGCGGCAAGATGTAACATACAAGAACATTTTAAAACCAGATAGCACTGAACAAATATCCTTTTAGCATTACTGGAAGGATGTTTGTTCAAAACTTTGAGAACCACGACTGAATATTAGTCAAAGTACAGCGAGCATTTCTTGTGAGCCATCCATTGGGCTAGCTATAAAGAGCATGGGAAGACTGAAATTATTCATACGCTTTTTTTTTTTTTTGTATATGTTCTTTTTTAATAGTACTAATCCCTGTGTTCAGTTTACCTAGTTTCCTTTGTCATCACTGTCCTGCCACTTGATAGATTTCTAACTAATGCACTCCTCCCTCATGTCCTACTGATTATGTACAGTATATTTATGCACTCAGTATGAGTCAGTTTCTTGTACAACATTTATCAGTTTACCACTGTTACATGGTAATTTTTGCATTATTTTCTTGCGATTTCCTGCAATTTTTATTTATTTGGATTATATCCTTTGTGTCTTTAATCTTTCATTGTGCTTTTTATTTCAGCACAGTCATGATGTGTTATATAAATTTACAAATACATTGTTGAATACTTTTGTTACATCAAAATCTATAAATGTAATCATTAATAGATATTACAGTTTGTGACCCATCACACGGTTTTCATCCCTCTCAATTTTCAGATCTCAGCCACCCCCTGTATTCCACCATCAGAGCCACATTACAAATGGCAAGAGTAACTCAGATTGGGATGCAATAAATACTTTGAAGAAAGCAAAAGACTTGCACAAAACCAGCATGAAGAACATGTATGAGAGATTATTTGAGGGAGTCAAACTCCAAGAGAACCAAACCCTCCTGAACCGGATCTACACCCAGCTGTACATCATAGAGGGAGAGAGTGAAGGAGTGAATGAAGAACATGAGGTTTTACAGATGGAGAAAACAGCCAGAACAAAACACTCCCAACACACTCCAATCTACTGCAATGACATCTTTAAAGAGGAGAAAGAACAAATCAAGACTGTTCTTACTAAAGGCATCGCTGGAATCGGAAAAACCGTCTCTGTGCAGAAGTTCATTCTGGACTGGGCCGAGGGAAAAGCCAATCAGGATGTAGATTTCATGTTTGTGCTTCCATTTCGAGAGCTGAACTTGATCAGAGATCATCAGTACAGTCTTCACAGACTTCTGCTGGACTTTCATCCTGAACTTGAAGATCTGGAGCCCAAGATTTATGAGGAGTGTAAAGTTGTGTTCATCTTTGATGGTCTGGATGAAAGCAGAATCACACTGATGTTTTCAGACGCTCAGAAAGTTTGTGATGTGACTGAGACTTCATCAGTGGCTGTGTTGATGTCAAAGCTGATGAAAGGAGAGCTGCTTCCCTCTGCTCTCATCTGGATCACCTCCAGACCAGCAGCAGCCAATCAGATCCCCTCCAAATACATCAAGCGTCTGACAGAAATTCAGGGATTCACTGAGCCTCAGAAGGAGGAATATTTCAGGAGGAGAATCAGTGAGCAGCATCAAGCCAGCAGAATCATCTCACACATCAGAAGAGCAAGAAGCCTCCACATCATGTGCCACATACCCGTCTTCTGCTGGATCTCATCCACTGTGCTTCAGAAGCTCCTGGAAGAAGATCTGAGTGCAGAAATCCCTCAAACTCTGACTGAAATGTACATCCACTTCCTGCTGATTCAGATCAACATGAGGAATCAGAAGTATGAAGAGAGAGATCCAGAGAAACTCCTGCAGTCCAACAGAGAAGTGATTGTCAAACTTGCTGAAGTGGCTTTCAGACAGCTGATGAAGGGCAATGTGATGTTCTATGAGGAGGACCTGATTGAGAGCGGCATAGACGTCTCTGACGCCTCAGTGTATTCTGGGATTTGCACTGAGATCTTTAAGGAGGAATCTGTGATTCATCAGAGGAAAGTCTACAGCTTCACTCATCTGAGTGTTCAGGAGTTTCTGGCTGCTTTCTATGTGTTTTACTACCACATAAGCAACACTGCAGAAGCATGTTTAGATTCACTGCATGATTTACAGAGGGGAGCAGTAGATGAAGCCATTGAGAGTGAGAATGGGCGTCTGGATCTGTTCCTGCGGTTCCTGCTGGGCGTCTCACTGGAGTCCAATCAGAGACTCTTACAGGATCTACTGACACACACAGAGAAGAGCTCAGAGAGCATCAGGAGAAGCACACAGTACATTAAAGAGAAGATCAGAGATGGACATGGACTCTCCACTGAAAGATCCATCAATCTGTTCCTCTGTCTGCTGGAAGTGAAAGATCAGACTCTGTTCAGAGAGAATCAGGAGTTTGTGAAATCAGACAAACAGTCAGAGAAGAAACTCTCTCCTGCTCACTGCTCAACAATCGCCTACATGCTTCAGATGTCAGAGGAGGTGCTGGATGAGCTGGAGCTCCAGAAATACAACACATCAGATGAGGGCAGAAGAAGACTGATACCAGCCGTCAGCAACTGCACAAGAGCTCTGTGAGTGTTTAATCCACTGGAGAGACGTTTCTGTATGGAATTTCTATGTCTATTGTTGCATTATTAAACATCTTGAGTATGTTTTAAGTAACACTGAATTATCATTTGTTTTCCTCTCCCTCAGTCTTGCTGGCTGTAATCTCTCTGCTCAGGATTGTGAAATTGTGTCGTCAGTTCTTCAATCCTCAAACTGTGTCCTGAGAGAGCTGGACCTGAGTAACAATGACCTGCAGGATTCAGGAGTGAAGCTGCTCTCTGATGGACTGAAGAGTCCAAACTGTCAGCTGGAGATACTGAGGTGTGTAGTAATATTTATCAGTGTCTAAAATCTTCTGGAGTATCATGATATACTAAGGTGAATAAGGACATAGTAGAATTCATGCAGAGACATGAGGATTTGTGTCTGTAGATGATCTGTGTCTGTGTAATGATGATGTTATTTTTTGTGTGTCTGTAGATGATCTGACATTTTTGTGTGTGTGCAGGTTGTCTGGCTGTATGGTGACAGAGGAAGGCTGTGGTTTTGTGTCTTCAGCTCTGAGTTCAAACCCCTCACACCTGAGAGAGCTGGATATGAGCTACAATCACCCAGGACGATCAGGAGTCCAGCTGCTCCAACACACACTGGAGGATCCACACTATACACTGCAGGAACTCAAGTATGTTCTGCAGTAAATACTTAACTGTGTGATTTGCTTTTGTAGATTTATTAAATTATATTTTATAACCTTGCTTAATCTGACTGAATTTAGCAGAATCAATTGTTTCAACACTGAACAAGCTCTGAGCAATAATAAATTATTTCACTAGCTTAAAATACAAAAATCCTAATAATTACAGTAAGATTGTTTTTTATGAGGTAGTATTGCACAATGAAAGGCAGGCTACTTAGATTTAGCAGTCTTGATTTACTTCTGCTACCTTGTAAGCTGTCATGTAGATGTAGAATCTCTTCAAATCTGCTGCTACTGGATCTGTATTAGACTTTAGTAAAATCTTCTAGCTCCAATCCACTGAACATTATCTGTAATGTTTTATTGATTTATTTTCTTTTTATGTGTTCAGTTTGGAAAATGCAGGATATTTCTGGATTAGACCAGGACTGAGAAAATGTGAGTCTTTTAAGCACACACATACACATTGGTGTTGGTTAACGAGGATTATCCATAGACATAATGTATTTTATAGAGTAAAAACTGATTGTTATATATTTCACCCTATATTTTTGTCCTTTACAACCAACAACACCAGTAAAACACACACACACACATGAGGATTTATGTGCTCTCCTCATAGCTGTAATGATGTATATTCTCTTACCTCTCCTTACCCCCTACACCTAAACATAACCCTCACAGTAAACAATCTGCATTTTTATGTTTTCAAAATAATCTATTCTGTCTGATTTATGAGCCATTTTCCTCATAGGGACCAAAAAAATCTTTACAAGGTCAAAAACATTTTTGTTATAGTATAAGTATAAAATTATCAGCACACACACACACACACAGAACAGACATCAGTGGATGTTTAAAGATGTCAGCATTATTCTGATTCTCATCTCTCTTCTTGTGTTCAGATGCCTGTTTTCTCACACTGGATCCAAACACAGCACACACTCAGCTTCAGCTGTCTGAGGAGAACAGAAAAGCAACACGAGTTGAACACAGTCAGCCGTATCCTGATCATCCAGACAGGTTTGAGTTCTGTGAGCAGGTTCTGTGTAAAGAGAGTCTGACTGGACGCTGTTATTATGAGGCTGAATGGAGCGGCTGGGGTCATATAGCAGTGGCTTATAAGAGTATCCAGAGGAAAGGTGGGAGCGACTGCAGGTTTGGACTCAATGATAAATCCTGGATTATTTACTGTGGTGAGTCAAATTACTCTGTCTGGCACAATATTAAGAGCACAAACATTCCTCGCTCTTTACCCCAGTCTAATAGAGTAGGAGTGTATGTGGATGTGCCGTCCGGCTCTCTGTCCTTCTACAGTGTCTCTGACACACACACACTCACACACTTACACACATTCAACACCACATTCACTGAACCCCTCTGTACTGGGTTTTTGGTTTATCCTGATTCATCAGTGTCTCTGTGTCAGATTTAAAGGTGCAGTAGGTGATTTGCCAAAATGCTAACTTTAGCATAATAGCATTGAAAACCATGTTGAACGTGCACCGAATAGATGACCATAGACAACCTCATAACATTAGATAATGTCTTTGGCCAGTTAGAAAACTTTGTAGTACTTTATATTACTGCAATTTCAAACTTAAAAAATCTAGTGTTTTTAGTTGTGTAGCAAGCAAAACTTGTTGTAATGTGCAATATTTAATGCATGCAAGGATTGATTGTCTGTGTAGGATTCTTTGTCCTGCGTAGTTGTTGACAGGCCAGCGGGTGCAGGAATTATATTTCCTCAAAGCTGGCATTGGGGTAAAGTTGGTTTATTATTCGCACATTCAGACTTTCTAGTTAATAATATAAGTATAATTTATAATAATAAAGTATAATTTGCCAATTCTAAATAGTGAAATCATATAATCAGCCAATGACTAAATAATACAACATTGTTCACAGTCAATGAAATACTGTTGATGTTGATTTGAAGTCATTCTACACGCTATTTCAGACCCAATATTCAAAGTAACATTAGAGTGGGAGTGTGTCACAAGCTGTCACTGTTCAAAATGAACGAATGTGCAAATATAAATCAAACTTAACCTCAATAAAGATGCATAGGCGGAAAAGCACTGTTTACTTATGTTTTCCCAGGTAAAAAAAAAAGGGCACTAAAATACACTTTATTTAAGTATACTTAGTACACTTTTCATTAATGTACTGTTACGTTTCACGTATGTTTTGTGGTGTTTTGTAGGTTGTTTTCTGTTTTGCGTTCTCTTCTCTCTCTTCTGTGTCTTTTATGTCCTGTTTTAGGTGTGCGATCATTGGTTGAAACCAGCTGTCAATCAATACAATGACGTAATCGACGCACCAATCGGGAGCTGGTCCGACGGATATAAAAGCCGTGCGCTTGCGCCGTTTGACAGGAGCGCTTGGCTCACAGCCAAACTCCTCACCTTGTGTCGGCCGGCCTGTTCACTTGGGGTTTTTTTTTGTTAAATATTGTTGTTGCTGTGTGTTTTTCTCGCGAGTGATTGATTTAGTAGTTAAGCTTGTATAGCTCAGTTTAATATCTATTGAGAAGTTGATCTTAATGAGAATTGGATTATCAGATCTTGTTTTGCTAATGGCTAACAGTGTGTGCTTTACGAGAGATTTGGGAATGATGAGCAGCATAGTGTGTTTATGTTAGTTAGTTTATGGAGTCGTTGCCACATGTGTAATTTATGTTTTTGTGTAGTTATGAAGTTTAGTTAAGCTACGTGCTGAAGATTACGGTTTTGTTTCTGCTTTTTTTTTTGTTTAGTTAGTTTAGTGGGTTGTGGGTTTAGTTAGATCGGTTTGTTATAATTATTTCTTTGTTTTGGCAACACTCCTCTTTTTCGTTTAATTCAGTTATTTAAAAGTATATTCAAATTTACCTTCATATCGAATTTCCTATATTCATTGTTTAATAAATACTTACTTTTGTTAATTTAATCAGCAGTTGTGTCTTCTCATTTTTCATTCAGCAGCAGTGGACTCAGTGATTCTTACGTTTCATCCATTTAATATCTTTATAACTTAAACACGTAACAGTACTAAAAGTGCTCTATTTTCAACACACTAATTTTGCACTTAATGTACAAAAAATAGTATTAAGTATATGTTAAGATGAACTTAATACCATCTAAGTGCACTCAACTGTGCTATTTTGAGACACCATAAAAATTGAACTAAAATGTGCTTTTAACATACTATATCTGTATTTTTAAAAATATATTTAGTTACAATATATTAGTAACTAAATATAGTTTTGTTTTTATGTCTGTATTGTTTGGGTTTTTACCAAAATCTGCTTCAATTCCATGTCAGCAGCTCCTTTAGAAATATTATTCCCAGGAAAACATGACAATGTGTTCAATACTCATTTTCCCCACTGTAAATAAAAAATCAGAAAAAAAAAACCCAGAAATATCCTGTCATGTTTTTACATTAAGCCTATGTTACCAAGACAATGAGTAGCGTCCTTTTTATTTTTGATTGTGACTGCTAATCTTTGTACATCGCTTGTTTTCATCTCCTTTTACACTTGAACAACTACTGTAAATGAATGCTTATATCTATTTAACCTACTATATAATATATATAATGCTGTAAAAGGTACTCCATGAACTTGAAAATAGCCAATCTTTTGCAGTGACTGAAAAACACCTTTGTGCATATAGCCCATTAATAAAGAACACAATCTACATAAGCTTTGTGTGACAAAAATAGTTTTAAAACATACCGGTCTCAAAGAAACACTGCAAACATTTTGTCATCCTTTAGATTGGGGTTTTGAACTGCATAACTTTATTTCCCTCCAGCATGCAAAAGTAATTCAAGCATTTTTGACAGAAGCCCTTTCAAAACCATCTTTCTTTTCATGGACACAAGGCTAGGTTGGACTTTAAGAAAATAGGTAATGTTGATGCTGAGTGTCATCTGTCACTCTCTGTCAGCTGTGGATCGTCACGCAGCACATGAACGCTTGAGTAATGTATCGATCTGTAACTGAACATGCTGGGCAGAAAAATAAAGTTATATTTGCTGACAATTGAGTAATTGAGTTTCCTATCAGCCTGAAAATTATTAATTGGACACATTTTTAGTCCTATGCCTTACCCAGAATATAAAAATACATGCAAATATGTTTAGATCATTTACTTTTAGCATTACTGTCAGAACATGAAGAGACTTTTAACTAGCACAACAAAAAATGTTTGAGGAAAATCACCTACTGCTCCTTTAAAATTGTTCTATAGGCTATATTACATTTGGTAATACTTTTACAATAAGGTAGTTAATGTTAGTTTATGTATTTACTAATATGAACAAAGAATGAACAAGTTACAGTATTTGTTCATGTTAGTTAATCCAAATACAGTTCTTCGTTGTTACTTCATGTTAACTCACGGTGCATTAACTAATGTTAACAAGCATGAATTTGGATGTTAACAATGAACTATGATTATTAAATGCTGTACAAGTATTGTTCATTATTAGTTAATGCTAGTAAATACATTAACTAATGAAACGTTATTGTAAAGTGTGACCTCACTTTTTTACCCAACACTGTATATATTTGTGTGTATGTGTTTAATTACAATTGTGTAAATGCATACAAATTCTCAAGTGTATTGCACTAAAAGCATACAATAAAGATTGCCCTTAAAGAACAGAGCACATATCCAAATTAAAGATTACAAAGACAGACAAACAGTGGGTCTTCAATCAAGCAAAAGAGCAAACATCACAAAAGACTACTGCTTACTATTTAAGGTGCAGTATAAAATGGATATTACTGAAATAAAGTCTAATATCAAAAACAAAACAGTTACATAAACACGTTAATAATACATTGTTCAACTATTTGATCTGATATTAAATCTGATGCTGATAATACACTGGGCAACTTTTTAGGAAATTTTGCAAAGTGATATTAGGCTACTTTGCCACTTTTCTATTAAGAATGGGATAATATTGTACCTGTATAACCTTATTAGTTACCCGGTGTCTCACCTAGTTGCCCATTTATGGCATAATTTCCCAAAATTCCCCAGCAACGTTGCTCAAAGTTGTTGTTTTTTTTATTAGAATGTTCAACAAGAATACACAGATATACAGAAAATAAAAAAACCCTAGCAATAACAAAACATAGAGAACAGAACAAAGCAAAAGTAAAGAGAGAGAAACAAAAATAGTGTGAGGGATAATATAAATTCCTATAAAAATGTTAAAAGTTGGTCCACAGTCAAGAATATGGTCAACTGTAAATTATAGAAAAGAGACAATATTCACATTGTGTTCTTGCTTTAACATCATTGGTCAAACAGTTACCGTGCATACAGGGGCGTCGCTAGACCCCATTTACTGTAAAAATCACCAGTGCCCCAGTAAATGCTTTGAGATATGATTTACTTTATATGCAAGTGCATTTATTAAGAGTGGTAATCCCAGAATAAAGACGTTATTCTCTATGTGCAACCGAACCAACGCTGGTGAAAGCAGTGTAGTTTAATCAAAAAGCAAACTGAGCATGTGCGCAGAAAAAAAACATACCCGCGCACCTCACGCATAGGTCCTGCTTGATGCTGACGCGCTGCTCTGCTCCCGGTTGTGAACATCCACGCCGGAAAAATAGCCGCGCTGCTTAAGCGCCGATCGTGCGTTGTGAAAACGTGTCGGAACGCAGTGAGATTAAATTAATATTCATGCAAAAAAATTCTTAAATGATCTTGGCATCACTCCAGTTGTGTCTTTAGATGTTTTCTAGTTACATTTAGGATTAATTTATGTTGTTTATTTAGAATAATAATTATATAATAACAATAATACTGTTATTTCTTTATAACTATATATATTTTTTGTTTTATTATATATATATATATATATATATATATATATATATATATATATATATATATATATATATATATATATATATATATATATATATAGTTGAGGTCAGAATTATTCACCCCCCTTTGATTTTTTTTTTTCTTTTTTAAATATTTTCCAAAATGACGTTTAACAGAGCAAGGGAATTTTCACAGTATGTCTAATAATTTTTATTCTTCTGTAGAAAGTTTTTTTTATTTTGGCTAGAATAAAAGCAGTTTTGATTTTTAAAAAAATCCATTTTAAGGTCAATATTATTAGCCCCTTTAAGCTATATTTCTTTTAGATAGTCTACAGAACAAACCATCGTTATACAATAACTTGCCTAATTACCCTAACCTGCCTAGTTAACCTAATTAACCTAGTTAAGCCTTTAAATGTCACTTTAAGCTGTATAGAAGTGTCTTGAAGAATATCTAGTAAAATATTATTTACTGTCATCATGGCAAAGATAAAATAAATCAGTTATTAGAAATGAGTTATTAAAACTATTATGGTAATAAATGTGTTGAAAAGATCTTCTCTCCGTTAAACAGAAATTGGGGGAAAAAATGAACAGGGGGGCTAATAAATCAGGGGGCTAATAATTCTGACTTCAACTGTGTGTGTGTGTGGGTATATATATATATATATATATATATATATATATATATATATATATATATATATATATATATATATATATATATAATTTTTTTTTTCTTTGAGGGGGAGCTGTGCCCCAGTAAAGCTTTATGTCTAGCAATGCCCCTGCGTGCATATCATCACCATCATGTTAACACCAGCTACTGTATATTCTGCTTTATGTGGATGAGTTTAGATAACTCGATATCAGACGTTGTGAATATTGTTTTCTTGCTAAATATAAAATTCTTGTAAGTGGACAGAATGCATTTCTTAAACCAATTTAAACTTGTTTACTCCTGACTGAGATGCTCAAGCCCAGAAAGTGTCTCGTGTTTTAATTTGTATTTTATTAATTGTTTTATTGCCTTATACTTGTAATATGGATCCCCTTAAGGTTTGATGCTGACTGTTGTTGTACTCTGAATCAAATTTATTTGCCAAGTGTGTGCAAACACATAAGGAGGTTTCTTTTTCAGGATCACATGATACATAGATTACATGCATAATAACACAAGAACAGAATTACATTTAAATACAGTAAACAAAGATGTATATCTGATTCAATAAAGAATAGAGTATATGCATCCAGACGGTTTATATGCATTGTTGATTTTTTTTTTTTTTAACTGTATAAATAAGAAATATACACAAGTATTTACAATTAAGTCGCTTTATTGTTTACAAAGTCCTTAAACGGTAAGGCTCCTGTATGTTTATGACCATAAGAAAACCGGTAACAACTGATATGCTGTTTAATTTGGAGATGGTCTGAGGAAAACTTGGTTTGATACTATGTTGTTCCCTTTTATGAGAGTCTGTACTCTGTTTAATAATAAAAATAAATCCTCACCATTATGAGCGGATCAACATTGCACAGCGCCCTCTGCTGTACAAGCCTATCATTGATTCAGTCCCAAACTTTCTTCCAATTGAATTTTGGCACGTCATTTCCTCATACTGAAATCAGTAAGCAGTTTGCATGTTTCCGTCTTGACTAGTGTTTAGTCCGGATTAGTTTTCATCGTACTTTAGTTATTCTCCGTGTAAATGTCGCTTGAGGATGACCTGTCGTGTGCGGTTTGCACTGATGTCTTCCGTGACCCGGTGTTGTTGAGCTGTGGACACAGTTTCTGCCGTCAGTGCAACTATGATCACTGGTCTTCCAGCGGAACCAGAAACTGCCCGATCTGTCGCCAGGTTTCACGGCAGCGCCCGGTGGCCAATGTTAGCCTGAGAAACACCTGCGAGTCTTACCTGAGAGAGCAAAACACCAGGACAGATGAAGAACAGCAGTGTCCGATACACGGAGAGAAGATCGAGCTCTTCTGTCAAAGAGATGAGCAGCTTTTATGTGCGAGGTGTAGGAAATGTGGACATGGATGGCATAAGACGGAGCCCTTACAACAGGCTGTACGACAACGCAGGGTGAGGCTGATTAGTCATAATTAACCCTTGTGTGGTGTTTACACTTTCGTTTTGTTCGTCCCTGTTTTTGGCTCATAGACTTCCATTATAATGACATTATTATTTTAATTTTAATTGTTGGTAGTAGAAATGAGACGGCTTGTGATTTTATTTTTTTTATTATATATATATTTTTGATCATCAGTTGTCAGCATTAACCCTTTAGATAGGCCTGTGCTAAAGAGTTTCTGTCTTTTACATATCACTTAACCCTTGTGTATAGTTCATATTGACTGCATAGAATCAGGCATTCTTGATTGTTGCTGGTTATCTCTGCTGGGAAGAGAGATTTGTGATTTTCCTGTTGATCATCAGTTGTCAGCATTAACCCTTTAGATAGGCCTATGCTAAAGAGTTTCTGTCTTTTATATTGAGTTCAGTGGAGTAAAACTGCAGATTATAGTGTGAGTGCAGAAATAAAGTTGTGGCAAAAAGTTTTGAGAATTACATAAATATTGGAAATTGGAAAAGTTGCAGCTTAAGTTTTTATAATAGCAATTTGTAATAATAAAAAGAGGAAAAAAAAAATATATATAGATAGATAGATATTTATTTTTTTTTTTGTAGGGGGTAATTTACAGTTTTAACCCAAAGAATGAGCAGTCTGTCAGATAAAGAAGAGCCAGAGTCAGAGATTCAAATAAATAAATAAAGTTTACAGAAGATAGTTTGCAGTTTCATCAGCAGAAGCCAGCTTCAACTCTCGCAATGAGTTCCTATGCCGCTCTGTCTAACAGTACAACAATGCAGCAATTATACTCCTTACACAAGTCCAGAAAAGGTGGGATCCAGGTAAACAGTTCTCATTGGTTACAGCAAAAATCGACAATTCTAAATGTGTGCGTCAAGGAAGGATTGTATCTATCTAGCTCCAGACAGGGGTGGACTGGCAAACATTTTCAACCACTGTCAGTCAGGCCACATCTGATGCGATATAGAAAGTGAAGAGCGTGGGGGTGGGGGATTGGTGTATGTGTGGCAGGCCAGAGTCCCGATGGCAGGCCACATCTCATGCAATCTAGATAGTGAAGAGCAGGGGGGGGGGGGGGGGGGGGGGGGGGGTGCAGGGCAGAGTGCCAGTGGCAGGCCACATCCGATGCAATCTAGAAAGTGAAGAGCGGGGGGGCGGGGTTGCGCGGTCGGCCAGACTCAAGGTGGCAGGCCAGATTGACCGTCAGGCCACCCGGAAATGTCCCGGTGCTCCCTATGGCCAGTCCGCCCCTGGCTCCAGATATGGATGGCCTAAATGTGTGCGTCAAATGAAAGATTGTATCTAACTCCAGATATGGATGGCAGCATCAGGCCTACTCTAAACTATTAAGAGCTGATCTCCGACCTGTAAAAAGCTGAACCATGGAGGCATACATGTACGCAAGAGACAATCTGTTATGGAAACTCAAGGTTGTTTTTTGTGCTTTCAGCTGACTTCTCAAACTAGTTCAAACTTGGTTTAATCAACATTCGGCTACAATATCCTCACTGCACATAACGTCTATCTATCATAGAAAGGCATTACTTCAAGAAGAATTAACAATAAAAATAGTTAAATCACTGTAGACTATATCATGACAGTAAAAAGAAGCACAGGTGTTCTCTCCCCCCAGCATCCGTAATCCTGTTCCAAAGAGAAAGGGAGAGAGAGAGAAATCTCCGTGACCTATGACCTGGGTTTGTGTGTCTCCTGCAAACAGAGTTAAAATAAACAGACAAAGAAAGGAACAAGGACACTGCTCACTCTTACATAAGGCAGCGTGTTTAACTTATCCATTAGTTAAAATCAATTCAAAGTTAAAAACTCAATCATATTTAATAAAAAATAATGAGAAACAGTATGATGAGGAAAAAGGATAAACGTTGATCCATGCTGAGATGAACTGGAAGGTATGAATCCGAATCCTTCAAAATATATATACAAATAATAGCAGAATGTTGACGAGCACAAGGCTGGAGATCATCATGTCAGGCTGATTGGGTTAGAATGACAGACTTGACGTGTTAAAAGGAGGATGGTGCTTGAAATCATTGTTCTTCCATTGTTAACCATGGTGACCTGCAAAGAAACGCGTGCAGCCATCATTGCATTGCATAAAAATGGCTACACAGGCAAGGATATTGTGGCTACTATGATTGCACCTAAATCAACAATTTATAGGATCATCAAGAACTTCAAGGAAAGAGGTTCAGTTCTTGTTAAGATGGCTTCAGGGTGTCCAAGAAAGTCCAGCAAGCTCCAGGATCGTCTCCTAAAGAGAATTAAGCTGGGGGATCTGAGCATACCTGTCAACACTCCCATTTTTCCTGGGAGTCTCCCGTATTTCAGACCCACCTCCTGGTTTGTAATTTCTCCCGGAAAACTCCCTGAATTTCAACCTCTTCCCCCGGTCCTCAGGTGATTGGTACAATCTGTAACACCCCATTCACACGGGGCTTCAGCGTCAACGCTTGACAGAGGGCTTGTCTGAAGTTGGGGCTGACGTGATCGTCATAGCAGCGTCAGCCAATGAAATTAGTCAGCAATCGGCTACTGGTGTATTTGTATACAGCGATCCGATTGGCTGGCGCTTCCGTCAGCATTTGAACAGTTGAGAAAGTCAGAAATTCTCCTGCGATCAACTCCACATTGCAGTTCGGCGAGTGAATGGGAAGCGTTGAAGCTGACGCCCCCTGTAAATGGGGCGTAACACCCCCGGATCGCCGACAGACCAGGCACCCTTTCCGGTCGCTCTGCTCATCTAACCCCCAACCCCCCCACCCCACTCACACACTTTTCGTTTTTTTTTTCATTTCAGCCCTTGTCAAGACTCTGAATGGTACTGGACCACCCCCACCCACCCGGTCGTCTCCCGGATTTTCAGAGACAAATGTTGGCAGGTATGGATTGGAGTGCCACCAGTGCAGAACTTATCTGCATCTGCAGGCACAGTGAGGTGAAGACTTTTGGAAGATGGCCTGGTCTCAAGAAGGGCAGCAAAGAAGCCACTTCTCTCCAAACAAAAAACATCAGGGACAGATTCATCTTCTGCAAAAAGTATGGCGAATGTACTGCTGAGGACTGGGTCATATTCTCAGATGAAGCCTCTTTCCGATTGTTTGGGGCATCTGGAAAAAGGCTTGTCTGGAGAAGAAAAGGTGAGCGCTAGCATAAGTCCTGTGTCATGCCAACAATAAACCATCCTGAGACCATTCATGTGTGGGGTTGCTTCTCATCCAAGGGAGTGGGCTCACTCGCAATTTTGCTCAAAAACACAGCTATGAGTAAAAAATGGTACCAAAACACCCTCCTACAGCAGCAACTTCCAACAATCCAACAACAGTTTGGTGAAGAACAATGCATTTTCAGCACAAATAAGCACCGTGCCATAAGGCAAAAGTGATATCTAAGTGGCTCAGGGACCAAAACGTTGAAATTTTGGGTCCATGGCCTGGAAACTCCCCAGAACTTAATCACATTGGAAACTTGTGGTCAATCCTCAAGAGGCGGGTGGACAAACAAAAACCCACTAATTCTGACAAAGAAGTTGATTGAGAGCATGCCCAGTCGAATTGCAGGGGTCCTGGAAAAGAAGGGCGGACACTGCAAATACTGACTCTTTGCATAAACGTCATGTAATTGTTGGTTAAAAACCTTTGAAACGTATGAAGTGCTTGTAATTATATTTCAGTACATCACTGAAACAAAGATCTAAAAGCAGTTTAGAAGCAAACTTTGTGAAAACTAATATTTGTGTCATTAACCTTTGGCCACGACTGTACAATTACCATGTTTACTGTGTTCTGAAAGCTGAGGGGAGGGTTTTGATTTTCTCAAACATATAAAAGTGCACAAATGTCTTTCTCTCACACAGTATACTGCATACTAGTCCATACAAACTGCAGAAACTATGCTTTTTTTTTGCACTGCAACTGATGATCAACAGTAAAAATGACAAGTTTTAACTCTTCCCAAGAGGGAAAACCAGCAACAGTCAAGAATGCTTGATTATATGCTGTCATGGCTGTTCAAAAAAGTGGGATTTATAATGGAAGTCAATGGGGCAAAAACAGCCCCCAACATAACTAAAGGGGAGTCAATTTGCCCAGAGTGTATTGAGTTTTTAAGTTTAAGCATTTTCCCAAAGTATGTGTCCAAATATGATTTGTCACCAATAATTATTCCATTTGCTGAAACTAGGCATGGGCCGGTATAAGATTCTGACGGTATGATAACCTTGGATAAAAAATGACGGTTTCACGGTATCACGGTATAGTGATAACTGCTCTAAAATATATTCTTTTTAAATGTCTGAGTAAAAAACTAAAAGTTTTTTCCCCTTTGAACACAAGATATTTTATTTTGAGAAACATTTATAATATTTTGGTGCAGTAAACGTGTCAGGCTAAATAATGAAAATGAATCATTGACTTCTGCTGTCTTCATTAGTTTCAAAAACACAGATTTATTTACAATGTAAAATGGCATCTTTGGAGATCTTTTCTGCTGGAGATGCTGTTGTTAAAAAAAAATTTAAATAAAAAAATCTTACAGATACCTTAGGAACAGTATTAGAGAGAATTTTGGCGGTATGAAAACCTTGACTTTTCCAAACCGCGGTATACCTTGAAAACGGTTATCATCCCATGCCTAGCTGAAACGCAGAGAAAGTTGTGGCCAAATTAAGACTGAAAATCACCCTATGAGTGGATGAAAATGACCCAACAGCACACAAGGGTTAAAGAATTTCAAATAAAATAGTAGTTTGTTCAACAATGATAGGATAGTGGGTTTCAAATGAAGTTGTGATTTGTGTGTTATCTTCGTAGGGGAAGCAGAAAGCAGCTCTTCGATCCGCCGAAAAGACTTTGTTGTCATTACAGAACGGTACAGCACGGGATCCCAAAATCTCTAAGTACATTCAGGTGAGAATTAAGTCTTAAAAATAAAGATAATAAACAAAACAAAAACTTGGTGGCTCAAGAAGGTTGCTGGTTCGAGTCCCGGCTGGGTCAGTTGCCGTTTCTGTGTGGAGTTTGCATGTCCTCCCCGTGTTGGCGTGGGTTTCCTCCGGGTGCTCCGGTTTCCCCCACAGTCCAAACACATGCGCTATAGGGGAATTGATCAACTAAATTGGCCGTAGTGTGTGAATGTGAGAGTGTATGGGTGTTTCCCAGTACTGGGTTGCAGCTGGAAGGGCATCTGCTGTGTAAAACAAATGCTTGAATAACTCGTGGTTCATTCCGATGAGGCCACCCCTGATAAATAAGGGACCAAGCTAAAGGAAAATGAATGAATGACTCCTTTTTACTCATCCTCCAAAATACGTTTATTCTTTGGTGTGTGTGTGTGTGTGCGCTTTTTTTTTTTTTTTTTTTTTTTTTAAATAAGCGTTTATTTTAGTTATTGGATTAAATTTAAAGTCTTACAAAATTATGTTGTTATATATGTGTGTAAAGAATTTTTTTAATTAAATATTACAAAGCATTTTTGGTTTTCCAAGTCCATCCAGCATTTAAATGATTATTTCAGTGTACCCCTAGATCTTACTCAAATAGCAGCATTACACATTAAAACAAGGAAAACGTTTAAGGAAATAAACAAAAACCTAAGTGTGATTTTTAGATTTTCCTGATAAATACACCCATCTACTGTAGGCTGACTGGTTATTGGCCTCAATAGTTGTTGTTTTTTTCAGTTAACAAGGAAATTGTACATTTATTAAAACATTTCAGTAAATATACCATAATTAGCCAAAAAGGCTATTTCTCATCTGTAGTCCCTGATCAGAATGTTTAAAGTCACCCTCAAGAAAACATAATTAAATACATGTTAAAACAACTTTACGATTACAGATCACAACCATAAACCAAAACCAAAGTGTCCAAGAAACATACCCGCAAGCTATTAAATAAAAGATTTTTAATGTCTCCATTTAACTGGATGCATTTGTACTCATACTAATTAAGTTACGGTATAATTAAAGCTATTTAAGAGTAAATAATGTTGGAATATCAAGCCAATTCCATGTGTGTTCAATTAAAAAAGGTCAGGAGAGGGTTTTCTTCAATGCCAAAAATATTGGTAATTTATTGGATACAAATGAATAATTCGATGACAGAGCTCTGGGTTACGTTACCCCAATGCAATACAAGAATTACGTTCAAGAGGTTCACAGCTAACATACATTTCTCTGACTTCAGCATATATACACAACTAAGACTAACAGGTGGAGCTTTGGTGTAACGTCACTTATCAGTCATTCTGCAGTCCTTTGAGTGTTGCACCCAAACATACTTCCTCTTTCTGCAACCCTTCTCTGCATACCAGAACTGAACAATTAAGTGTATCTTTAACATATTTCACAACTTCTATAAGCATCCAGCTCCTTGTGACATGTCTAGACTTCTTATTAGACAGCAGTCTGGAACAAGGGCCCCCGCACTGTATTTATTCTTATTCTGCTATTTTCCTCTTGTCAACAGTTCCTTCTAAAAAGTATGCAACACAGTAAGAAAGAAGAAGTGTGTCTGGGTCATTATATGGTGTCAAAGAAAAAGATTGATTACTCTGTTGTTAGTATAAACAATTTTTCTAATAAAAAATAAAGACAAAAGTAATAAAAATAAATTTCTTTTTCATTCAATAACTGAAATGATTGCTGACTCATGTAAAAACCCTTTTCAACTATTTGTAGATGTGACGGAAGCTGGTTTGTAATTCAAGAATCTTAATTTTATTGAGTTTCTTCTGTTGAATACGAAAGAAGATATACAGTTGAAGTCAGAATTATTAGCTCTCCTTTATATTTTTCCACCAATTTCTGTTTTAATGGAGAGAAGATCTTTTTAATACATTTCTAAACATTATAGTTTTAACTAATTTCTAATAACTGATTTATTTTCTCTTTGCCATGATGACAGTAAATAATAATACACTAGATATTCTTCACTAGTATTCAGCTTAAAGTGACATTTAAAGGCTTAACTAGGTTAATTAGGGTACATTTAGGGTAATTAGGCAAGTTATTGTATAACAGTGGTTTGTTCTGTAGACTATCCAAAACTAATATTGCTAAAGGGGGGCTAATAATATTGACCTTAAAATGGGTTTAATAAAATTAAGAACTGCTTTTATTCTAGCCGAAATAAAACGAATAAGACTTTCTCCAGAAGAAAAAAATATAGGAAATACTGTGAAAAATTCCTGAATCTGTTCAACATCATTTGGGAAATATCTGAAAAAGAAAAGAAAGCTCACAGGAGGGTGAATAATTTTGACTTCAACTGTATATGTAAATTTTTGAAACCTGTGACCATTGACTTTTATAGTATCTGCTTTATTTACTATGGAAGTCAATAGTTACAGATTCCCAACATCTTTTTAAAATATCTGTTGGCTTCAACAGAAGAAAGTCATTAGGGTTTTTAATAGTGGTGTAACGGATCACAAATCTGCAGTTCGGATCACACTACGGTTTTTTTTAGTCACGGATCAGACCATTTTTCGAATCGGCAAAAAAAGTGAGGAGACAAATGTCATTTGCTTTCCATTTATATAAAAATATTACTGCAAAAAACATTGCTTTAACAAACAGAACTTAGAACCTGTAATGTTAAGTAGAGAGAGAACCAGCTGAAGAAAGAAATGTATTCAATATGAGATATGATCTTTGCTACTGTTGCTGATAATGCTAAATATAGAAATCTAACATCTTGTACAACAGATCATATTTATCTTCAATTAATGATTTAACATTCATTATTCTGTAAGTTTATTAATTATGAAAACCTTTTCAGTGACATAATTTTGATGGTTGTTTGTCGCCATCTGTTGGTTATGCAATGTAATTGCTTTCACCAGCGTCAAACCTTCACCAGCGTCATGTTTCATTAAACGGTGATTTTAATCTTTACCATAAACATCAGTGTTTATATCTGACTATAAACTGTTCTCCCAGCACTTCTGTGTTATTTAATTGTTTGTAACTCACTGAAACGGTGTAAAAATCTCTCTCGATGCAGATTTGAATGCAGCGCTTTGAAGGGTTAATAAACATATGCAAATCATAATCATTCATCGTTCATGTTGTGCAGGTTTGATCACGATCTTTTAATGTTTAATTGTGCAGCTTTACACCGAATGCATTAATGCAGGCTAAACAAGCAGAAAAGACATTAAATTAATAGACAAAGAAAGCATTTAGGAAGGTCCCACCACAACTTTTACTGTCATCATTATATCTTACAGGGAAGCCAAAATGCTTTCATGCACGTGATTTGAATGATGCGGGAGGCGATCTCTCTGCAATGGTTATAAATATTGGATTAACTGACAAGTTCAAAATAAATGAATAATCCGCGGGTCACGTGCGTTCCAAACCGTGAGTTGTGATCCATACGGATCAACAGTGATCCGTTTCACCCCTAGTTTTTAACCAAGTGAGGGTTAGTAAATAGTGAGTGGATTTTCATTACTGGGTGAACTATCCCTTTAAAGTGACTTGAGGTAAAGGAAAAGTATTGATCAATTCTCTTTCATAAAATTTTTCTGACGTTCTGCTTTTGTGTAGAGAGAAAGGAAGATATTTTGAAGCTGGAAACCTGTAATCATTGACTTTCAGATATTGTGTGCTCGTTCATTATTAACAGTTTTACTCTTAACTCCCAGTCTCAGGTTCAGGAGACGGAGAGAAAAATAAAGGTGGAGTTTGAGAAGCTCCATCAGTTCCTCAGAAAGGAGGAGGAGAGCAGAATAATGTCTTTAAGCGAAGAAGAGGAGGAAAAAAGAGGAACGATTGACCGATCAATACAAGGAGAAATACTGACCATTTCTGACAGAATCAAAGAGCTGAAAGCAGGACTTGAAGAAGACGACATCAGCTTTCTGCAGGTTGGTCCTCTCACAGTCAAACTCGTTTTGATCAGCTTTTAATAGCAGTAATATTAAAAGTCATACTAATTTTTAAACTCTCGTAATTATTAAATAACGCTTAATGTTTATGATTTGTGGATATGCATTTTTCACTTTATGTTTGGTTTTATTTAATCATTGTAGTAATTTGTTGGAACACTTTACAATAGTTTATGCAGAGCTAGTGTTTCGTCCCATACCGAAACACTTCCGGTGAACGGTTAATGTGACTTTACAATTTTATAAAGCTCATTTTACAGCATTGATGTTATGTAATTACAATACAATCAGTTAAATAGACTTCAGCGTTCATTTAGTTGATCAAATGTACACCAAGATGAAAAGCCGTTTACACGCAAGCACTGTCAGGGTGAGCAGGCGAGCGCAGAAGCTCCACTGAAAATACTGGAGTAAAGTAATACATTATAAGTTTTATAATTAGTTTATGTTAGTAAATAAACCGTATTGTAAAGTGTGACCTAGTTTGTGAATGTAAAAAATGTGTTTAATGACTATAAGAAATTATTTCATAAACTCAGGCCGCCTCCCATTTTCACGCAATGCTATTTTTAATGCACAGCTCATTTAGAAATATCAAATCATGCAAATACATTAACATTCTTGCATATATTATATCTTATTGCTATTATATGTAGTATTACAATGAGAGAATGGTTTTAACACGAGGTGATGAGCTCTCATTGAGGTGATGTTTACAGTTTTCTTCTTTATTTTATCTAACTCTTTTTTATTTTTTTATTTTTTTTTTCTCAGAATTATCAGAGGATTATGAACAGGTATTTAGATTTCTGGTTTCCCTTTAGAATGTGCACAAATGTTTACACATACAAGCTGATTCTTTAAGACTTCCGTGTGTGTGTGTGTGTGTGTTTAGGAGTGAGTACACACTCCCAGAACAGGAAGTGTGTTCAGAAAGTCTTATCGATGTTTCCAAACATCTGGGCAACTTGAAGTATCAAGTGTGGGAGAAGATGAAGGAGATCTGCCCCTACTGTGAGTTTTAGATTATTTATCACTGTGTTGTTATGACTGCCAGCACACACACCAAGTGTTTGTTTCCTTTTGGGGTCATGTCGGTAGGAGGGTCACCTGATTCAGCGTGTAGAATTGGCATCAGCAGAGAGCGATCTGAGTGAAGTTTATTTATAAACTAATTTCGAGAGGATCACGTGATTATGATTGAACACGGCTGGTTACGCATTAACCACTCATGACCATCCAATCAGACGATCCCTAACCCACTATAAAGAGCCAGGGTTTCTTACTACAGTCATCTTCGCTTAGCGCTGTTGCCTCACAGCAAGAATGTCAATGGTTTTAGGCTTTACCAAACCAGCGGGCATTTCTGTGTGGAGTTTGCACGTTCTCCCTGTGCTCACGTGGGTTTCCCCCGGGTTCTCCGGTTTCCTCCCACCGATTAAAAAACATGCAACCTAAATTATTGTCTAATCAACACTATAGACTTGCTCCCTACCTAGTATCTATCTCGGTAAAGAGAACTACTATCTGCTCTTCAATCAATACTACAGGGGAGTTCTCGAGATCTACCTGAGCTCAAAGCTCCCCTCTCGCCCTGCAAACGGGAGGGAGCCCAGGGCTCAAGGACCTTTTGGGCTCAGGGCTCTCTCCCGGGACAGCATGCCAAACTTGCTTTATAATCAATCATCAGCTAAGTGTGAACTCTTGAATTGGTGGTTAAGTTACGAGTGATTGAAGTGATTAAAGTCCACATGAATCGGAAGTTGCTGGACTTTTATTTTAATATGTTGATGTACTTCCAACAGAAATGGAATATTGAGTGGCACGCACAGATGAATTGTTGACCACAATACTAGCAATGCGAGCTAACAACATCAATATGGTTAGTTTTGATTTCATTTGTACGTACTTGCATATCTGACCGTTCGCTGTTCTCCTCAGACCCGGTGATTCTGAACCCAAACACTTCAGAGCTCTCTGTGTCACATGATCTGACCTCTGTGACCTCATTAATCCATCGACAGGACGAAACCAACGATCTTCCTCTGCACAGGAACCGTGTGGTGCTCGGCAGCGTGGGATACAGTGATGGAGATCACACATGGGAGATTGAGGTGGGAAAAAGTCAACACTGGAGCCTTGGAGTGTGTCTTGAATTAAAGGGAAGCCCTATTACGCAACCTTTGATCCCTACAAATGGCTTCTGGGGTCTCAAACGTGAGGGATGCATGTACCACTTGATGACCGCTGAGGCGTGTGGATTAAACATTAAGAGAAATCCAGAGGTAGTGAGAGTAAAGCTTGATTATGTTTGTGATGACACTATTGAAAAACAGCGCTGGAGGAGGGTGAGCTTTATTGATGCCGGCTGTGATGAGGTTATTGAAAGATTTTCCAGAGTGCCGCTGCAACATAAACTCTTTCCCTTTGTGATCCCAGAAGATCAGTCCATCCCGCTGCGCGTCGCTCCGGCTAATGTTATTCTGAGCGTTGAAAAGAAAATCTCCTTCATGGAGAGACATGAACTCTTGCTTAGGGTCTGTGCTGGATTTGTCATGGTTATAATGATAATACTCGCATGGAAGAATGAGCAGCAAGGCAAGTAAAAAAGGAATGAGTGTAATAGTCACACATGCTGTGATTGTAGCTCAGTTAACTTACAGACAGAGATGCGCTTTGCACCTAAAAATAATCCGAAAGCATTCCTGTGGTTTATATACAGTAGTCAGCATTTGAAGTGGATCGAACCCTTTAATCAAAGTTGTCCTACAATGTTCGAACAACACCCGTTTCTTGTCTTGGGACAATTTAGGACATTTTTGATCCTCTTCAGATGTTGACGACGGTATGTGATCGCATCTGTGGTGTCACTATTACAGGGCCTCCATTCATTCAGTGGTTGCCACAGTGGAATGAACCACCAACTATTCCGGCATATGTTTTACACAGCGGATGCCCTTCCAGCTGCAACTCAACACTGGGAAATATTATAATATTATATCTAATCCTTTCTTCTGTTCAGTTTTCACATTGTATTGGAGGTGGGACTTTGTTTTCACAGCACTACAGTGCATCCGGAAAGTATTGATAGCACTTCACTTTTTCCACACATGATGGAGGCCGCTGTGCTCATTGAAACTTTCAGAGCAGCAGAAATGTCTCTGTAACCTTCCCCAGCCTCGTGCATCAAGACAATCCTGTCTCTGAGGTCTACAGACAATTCCATGTCATTTTACAGCTTTTTTATTTTTAATAAATTTGCAACAATTTCAAAAACTCTTTTTTTCACATTGTCATTATGGGGGATTGTTTGTAAAATGTTGAGGAAATAATTGAATGTAATCCATTTTGGAATAAGGCTGGAACATAAATAAATGTGGAAAAAGTGAAGCGCTGTCAATACTTTCCGGATGCACTGCACTTTTGGTCTCAGTTCACTGAAAAAGGACAAATAAATATCTATAATAGCATCTATGATCCTTTAAGGTTTTTATTTTTAATTATTTTGCTTGTATTTCTTCTGAAACATCTAAGTGTTATTTTATTGGAATTTATCAATTTATTTATTTGTTAGATCAAGTGTGTGTGTAATATATATATATATACACACACACACACACACACACACACACACACAGTTGAAGTCAGAATTATTAGCCCCCCTGTTTATTTTTTTCGCTAATTTCTGTTTAACTTTTTTTCAACACATTTCTAATCATAATAGTTTTAATAACTCATCTCTAGGGCCAGATGGAATCTGCGGACGTTTTTTGCTATTTCTGCAGAGAATTTTGGTCAAAATCTGCAGATTTCTGCGGAATTATTTTGGGAGTATCATAACTAAAACCTTAATATGTGAAATAAAAAGAAGATCTTTTTAACTTTTATTTAATATTTAAAATGCAAATCCAATTGATTCACTTTATTTGGTAAACCAAAACAAATCTCTCATATAATATATCTACTAAAAGACAGAAAATATTACTGTACAAACTGCATTGTACATAAATCAGATCAACAATTTCATATAGTCAATAATATTACTGTAATTAATTTAAAAACTGAAAAAATATAGATTTACACACATTTACTCAAGTAAGTAAACAGAATTAATGATGGGCTAAAAATCTGAGGAATTCTGTGGAAAATCTGTGGAATTCTCAGTGTGCAGATTGCGTGTGGGCCTACTCATCTCTAATAACTGATTTATTTTATCTTTGCCATGATGACAGTAAATAAAATTTAACTAGATATTCTTCAAGACACTTCTATACAGCTTAAAGTGACATTTAAAGGGTTAATTAGGTTAACTAGGCAGGTTAGGGGAATTAGGCAAGTTATTGTATAATGATGGTTTGTTCTGTAGACTATCGAAAAAAAATAGCTTAAAGGGGCTAATAATATTGACCTTAAAATGGTTCTGAAAAAAATTAAAACTGCTTTTATTCTAGCCGAAATAAAACAAATAAGACTTTCTCCAGAAGAAAAAATATTATCAGACATACTGTGAAAATTTCCTTGCTCTGTTAAACATCATTTGGGAAATATTTAAAAAAGAAAAAATTTCAAAAGTATAATACTAATAAAACTAAAGAAAATATACAAATCTGCAAAAGTTTTGTCGATATATGCTTATAATCTAATTATAATTTTATTCATGAGAAGTAGTTGGAATAATAGTACAAATAGCATATTATTATTCACACGCTGCAGACTTCGTCAAGAAACATATTTCACTTTTTTGTTTATTAATTATTTTTACATTTTATCTGAAGCAAGGGTGAACGCGAACAAGATTTACTACAGTAATACAATACAAAGAATAAAACCTGAATGAACATTATAGGATTTGTAATGTACATGTTCTTATTTAACCCCTAAATTCTGCGTTTCAACCAGATGTCAGTGTTATTTTTATATTTTACATAAATATAAAAATAATACTCTAGAAATAATACTATAATAATACTAACACTATTTATTTTAAGAAGCATAATTTATTTGTAGTTATTTCTTGGCCAGTTGTGGGAAATATTAAAAGTTCTAAAGCATCTATTATGTAAGACCTTTCCCTACTGGACGCAGAAGGAACAACAGGGGCGTAACATCTCAATAATATCAGAGAGGTTAACCAGAATTATTTATGTTATCTATAAAAATGATCCATTATGTGTATTTGATTAACATCTACCCCTAACGTTACCCCAACGCTAAAACCAGCCATCACGATAATGTAAGAACAGTAATTATACCGAGCGTTATTCATGTTATTTATTATATTACCCATTAAATTTTATTTTATTAACGTCTACCTCTACCCAAACCCTAAATACAACTCTTACAGGAATGTAAAAGATATGAATTGTTGTTGTACAGTGTCACAAAAATTACTCCATATTGACGTGCGGATCCGCAGCTGTCTCCCCATAGATGTATACTGTCTCCCTTCTATACTGTACCGTGTGCAGCCACTAGAGGGAGCTCGCTTTTTTGGATTAGCCTGCGTCTATAAATGAAAGGGTGAAGGGGTGTTCAATAGTAGGGGTATTTAAACGTATATCTCTTTTGTGGTAAGGCCTGAGTTTATTTTTAAATGTCAATGAAACATGGCACATGAAGATTTGAAGATTCTCTACACGGGTTTTCACGGCTTATACCTACATTACAATGGCAGAAGCACAGCTGAAGGGTGCATTTGTTATTTATTCCTATTTCTGCGCCGTTAGCAGAACATTAAACGTAAAATAGACCTGATGGCATTTGCGTTTCAGTTTTAATATGAAAATCTGCATCTCAACACTGCAGCACAGTAAGTGGACTCTGTTTTCCTGCTCTATTTTTGCTGTTTATCCCTCATCTTCAGCTACATGTAGTGTATACTCTGCTGTACAGCATGTCTAATATGCTTCATTTAGCTTGGCTTGGCCCATGACAGGCCAGAAATGCATATGTTTTACATCGAGGATCAGTATTTATCCACAGGTATTGTTTTACAGATGTTTCTAAACAATTTAACTATTAATTGCAGCTCATCTGTCTCTTCTCTGGTTAAAGACAAATGCTTAATATTTTGCAATTTGAATACAATTTCACCAGATGACTTGAAAAGCCTAATTAGCGAATAATTCATAATTTTAGATTGATTTTTGCATGGAAGTGCACATAATGAACATATTACAGGCATAGATAAATACAATAGACAAAAGGTATCAATGAAATAAACAGTGTTTTATGGTTTTCTGAGGAGTCTAGCAGGAATCAAGTGCAGGAATTAAGTATTCAAATATAAAATAGCACTTTATTGTATAAATAATTTAGCAAAATGAGTCTTTATTAAAGTTACAAACAGTGCAATTTCTCATGCCTGAATGCTTTAAACTCTTTTGAAAAGCTCACAGACTTTAGAAACACATGCAGCTCCTACATTATTACGTATCTGTTATTAGGTTTTTATGTGTGTTATTAACTTTGCAGTTGCACCACAAACCTCATGTATTCTGAACTTTGACCCCTGGTCTACTGTAAACCTGACACCACACTAACCGCCCTGCTGTTTGACTATTGGGGATGCACTAATTGCAATACTGACCGTATTATCCAATGTGGTGCAGTATATATTGTGTAGATTGAGGTGAAGTTGGTTTTCTATTTGCACATTCAGACTTTCTCTTTAATATAATTTCATTAACAGTCAGTGTCTGCTAACATGAATTCACCATTTAAAATTAGCAAAGAATACTTTAAAGTACAACATAATTCAGCCAAGTATATACAGGGAGTGCAGAATTATTAGGCAAGTTGTATTTTTGAGGATTAATTGTATTATTGAACAACAACCATGTTCTCAATGAACCCAAAAAACTCATTAATATGAAAGCTGAATATTTTTGGAAGGAATTTCGTAGTTTGTTTTTTATTTTGAGCTATTTTAGGAGGATATCTGTGTGTGCAGGTGACTATTACTGTGCAGAATTATTAGGCAACTTAACAAAACACAAATATATCCCCATTTCAATGATTTATTTTCACCAGTGAAACCAATATAACATCTCAACACTCACAAATATACATTTCTGAGATTCAAAAACAAAACAAAAACAAATCAGTGAGCAATATAGCCACCTTTCTTTGCAAGGACACTCAAAAGCCTGCCATCCATGGATTCTGTCAGTGTTTTGATCTGTTCACCATCAACATTGTGTGCAGCAGCATCCACAGCCTCCCAGACACTGTTCAGAGAGGTGTACTGTTTTCCCTCCTTGTAAATCTCACATTTGATGATGGACCACAGGTTCTCTATGGGGTTCAGTCAGGTGAACAAGGAGACCATGTCACCTGTTTTTCTTCTTTTAGACCCTTTCTTGCCAGCCACGCTGTGGAGTACTTGGACGCATGTGATGGAGCATTGTCCTGCATGAAAATCATGTTTTTCTTGAAGGATGCAGACTTCTTCCTGTACCACTGCTTGAAGGTGTCTTCCAGAAACTGGCAGTAGGACTGGGAGTTGAGCTTGACTCCATCCTCAACCCGAAAAGACCCCACAAGCTCATCTTTGATGATACCAGTACTCCACCTCCACCTTGCTGGCGTCTGAGTCGGACTGGAGCTCTCTGCCCTTTACCGATCCAGCCACGGGCCCATCAAGACTCACTCTCATTTCATCAGTCCATAAAACCTTAGAAAAATCAGTCTTGAGATATTTCTTGGCCCAGTCTTGACGTTTCAGCTTGTGTGTCTTGTTCAGTGGTGGTGGTTTTTCAGCCTTTCTTACCTTGGCCATGTCTCTGAGTATTGCACACCTTGTGCTTTTGGGCACTCCAGTGATGTTACAGCTCTGAAATATGGCAAAACTGGTGGCAAGTGGCATCTTGGCAGCTGCACGCTTGACTTTTCTCAGTTCATGGGCAGTTTATTTTGCACCTTGGTTTTTCCAGACGCTTCTTGCGACCCTGTTGACTATTTTGAATGAAACGCTTGATTGTTGGATGATCACGCTTCAGAAGCTTGGCAATTTTAAAAGTGCTGCATCCCTCTGCAAGATATCTCACTATTTTTGACTTTTCGGAGCCTGTCAAGTCCTTCTTTTGACCCATTTTGCCAAAGAAAAGGAAGTTACCTAATAATTATGCACACCTGATATAGGGTGTTGATGTCATTAGACCACACCCCTTCTCATTACAGAGATGCACATCACCTAATATGCTTAATTGGTAGTAGGCTTTCGAGCCTATACAGCTTGGAGAAAGACAACATGCATAAAGAGGATGATGTGCTCAAAATACTCATTTGCCTAATAATTCTGCACTCCCTGTAGTGCTAATGTTGTTCTGAAGTCATGCGGTTTTGCACTTAATATACAAAGCACCATGGTAAACAGTATAGGAAGCATGTCACAAGTTGTCACTGAACGAATGTGCATATATTAATCCAACTTTACCTCAATTATATTATAAACAAGTTCAAGCGTATAGACTAATCATACACATGAAATAAACAGGGCTTTATAGGAGGTCTGGCAGTAATCAAGTACAGGAATTGGAGATTGAAATGTACAATAACACTTTGTAGTATAAATAATTTAACAAAATGAGTCTTTATTAAAGTTACAAGCAATACAACTTGTGCCCGAATGCTTTAAGCTCTTTTGAAAAGCTTACAGTCACAGGCCATAGAAACACATGCAGCTCGCAAATTTCTCTTTGGTGTTTTTTATGTATCTGTTATTAACATGCAGAACTGTGGCCCCTGATCAACTGTAAACCTGATACCACCACCAATCGTTTTGCTATTTGACTATTGGGGATACATTAATTGCATTATCGCTCATAATATTCGACGTTGTGCAGTATATATTGTGTAGATTAAGGTAGAGTTGGTTTTATATTCGCACATTCAGACATTCTCCTTAATAATATCATTTCAGAAAAGTATAATTTGCAAATTCCAAATAGGGAAATCATATTAGGAGCCAAAGACTATCAAAGTACAACATTGTTCAGTCAATAGTGCTAATGCTAATGGTAAAAATGACAGATTGTCCCTCTTTCCAACAGGGATGACCAGCAACAATTAAGAATGCATGATTGTATGCTGTCATGGCTTTGCAATCAAAAAATGTCATTATTATAGAAGTCAATAGGGCAAAATAGCACCAACATAACCAAAGTGGAGTCAGTTTGAACAATAGGTTTTTTTTTTTTTTTTTTTTTTTTTTCTTCGTTAGGTTGTTTAAACTTTCTGTTGTCTTGTAGATGTGCTGGACCTTCATATCATTTGTGTGCATGTACATTAAAATCACACCAGTGAGATCAGCATGTGATCTTGAGCTAGTGTGCATGCTGTTATTCAGCTGAGCTGTGCCATCCTGCAGCTTCAGGTAGGAGCAGGAAACATCAGGTTTTTTCTTGAGGACACATTATGTCTTATATACATTCATTAGTAAGAAATGTTTTCAGCGATCCAAAAAAAAAGCTCTCACAGTGCAGAATCAGAATCTAATTTCTTAAACATCTTCATTTAAGAGTTTGTCCACTCTCTGATAATAGTTTTTAAATAGTAAAAACATTGCAACGAAGAGTAGTAATGAGAAAATGAGATGCCCATTACCCTCAATATCGTACACATAGCCAGTTAAAGGAAAAGTTATTCTAGTTTGATCATCATTAATGCATGCATTTTCTTTATTTATATTGTGACATGCGCACACCTCTCAATGGGATTTGACGTTCGCTCTTAAAAGATATAGGCGAATTACCGGTTTGTAAACATTTAGGATCGAGGTTGCAGAAAAAAACAGAAGTGCTAGCATTGACATGACATCTGAGTAACAAAGTTATATTGATTACGTATTATTTACACAATGCTTTCAGTGTATTATAACAGCTTGTCACCCAGTGATAAGCACAGTGATTTGGCAAAATTAACGTTAAAGTGAGCGGCGTTCGTCTGACAGGTCCATTTGCGAAAGCACCCTCCCAATGGATATTGGATAAGACGAAATGGCCAAGCATCCAGCCCCAAATATATAATCTCATTGAAACACCAAGTGATTTTACAAGAGAGAGGCTAAAGGCCTACAAGTGTTTGGATGCCTACAATGTTGTTCTGTGTGGTCATGTGCAGGAAATAATGCTTCATGATTACCAGATTTAAAACTATGTAGTGCTAAAAACCGAGGCCTAGCCAAAGACCAGGAAAGAAGACGGAGCTGTACAAGGCCTGGGTAATCATCAACAAGCAAAGCAACTGCATTCTGACAGAGAACTGCACCTGTACGGCAGGGTATGTGAACGCACATGTTTACATTTCATTAGCATTCAGTGTCCGCAGTTTAATTCACCATATTTAACTGTTTTGGCTGAAATCATTGCTGCAATCTAAAACCAGTAATGTGTCTGATTCAGCATAGCATGTACTTGCCTGATATAAACTGAGTCGAGCATTTTTAACGAGGTCCTCACTCCATTCAGCTCTTATGATGGCTGTTAGCCAAAGACGTCTGCGGTTGGCATAAGCAGTGTGGTGTACGGTCAAATTTAAGATTTTACTTTCGATGTTGGCATCCTACAGCACAACACAACATGTTTGCTATTGCAACTGGTCTTTTTTTGCAACCGGTCTGCGCAGTTGAACCCGTGTGACATCATGTGTGATGTAGGTTGGTATTAAAAGTCCTTAAAGGGCAACGAAACCCCCTGTCCCAACAGGGTGTTTCCACACCTCTGTTTTGAAAAAAGTCAGGAAAGTGGGCGTGTCCAGCTCTGGGAGTGTGGGAGTGTCGGGGGAGGGAAAGAGGGTATGATTTGCATAGAAGGGCGTTTCCATTTGGGCACGCGCTAAGTTTCACAGGCAAAACAAACAGAGGCTGATTTGATACCGCACGGCGAATGAGAGAAAAAAATCCTCCGCATTTCTCTGTAACTTATGTACTCGGTAGGTAGCGTCAGAAAGCCGTGTGTGTATAGACTATCCTGTCACAAAATGCGGCGAAAATCCTGCACGACGGGAATAGTTTGTGTTTACATGTTTACACTCGGAGAGCAGCATTTACAGCGGATCTTTCAGTCTATAATATTGTACTGTAATATTGCAGTGATATTAACATACTGTAAACTTAGTAACTAAATCATTTTGACTATGGTATGTCTTTAAAAACTGAAAGAGCACTGCTGACCATATGAACTAACTTTGCAATCTTGATTAAACAAAGGGCACTGCACTGCAAACACTTACCAAATCTGTAGACAGACAATCAAACTGGAGCTGTGTCTTTTTATTAAAAGGAGACGAGCGGCAAATCCGGATTTCACCATTTCCAAATGCGAAAAGCTCTCGGGTAAAAATGTTCCTTACAAACGCGTTTCTGTCGCGTGCACTGTAATCCACACGTGAGTCCAGCAGCTCTCTCATAGAGGGAAAATGAAAACAAAACCTTCGTTGCAACACACTAATTATAGGATTTGGAATGGTGACTGTAAGGACAGTGGAATGGATCACTCGCTCTGGTGGGCTGATCAGAGCCCAGGAATTCAGTCAACAACTGTTTTCTTTTCTGTGACTTTACTGTAGCATGTAATAGGTGTGGTCTGTACAAAAATAAATACAAATAATGAATATACAAATGTCAAACATGATATTTGTCAGCACAATAACGAGCATTATCATCGCTATCACTGAGAATAAGTGAAATACTATAGGGTTACCATGTTAGCATTTAACTAAGCCATTTAACAAATTATATTTATCCACACTCTTGCTCAGTTTACAAAACAAAGGAAAACAACAACCTCATAGGCAACATAGAACATAAAGTATTACCAATATACTAATAAATCTCACAGCCGATGTATAACGATCTTGTATTGGTAACAATCACATCGAATTAGATGTGCTCACTTCAGTGAAATAATCACTTTCACTACAACATCAAAGATTACTGCTTAATGTTAATATAGAGCATTATATAGCAGAGCAAAACTCACTTTATAAGATGCACGCACACATATTACAAGCTGCACTGGAACTGCTCGTCTCACTTCTCTCAAAGTTTGCTGCGCAGCGTTAAAATGGCGACGCCTCTTAAAGGGGCAACAGCTCTTAAAGGGGCCACACACACAAACCTTTTGTACACTAATAAACGCAAAACCGACGACTCTTGTCTCCAAATTCTTGTTCTTTCACTTGTTTTGGCAACACAACGTGGCGTCTCTCTGCCGTCTGACTCTGAACAGTGTAAACACAGGTAAACGGTCTCCGGAGCTATCATGCATATTAATGAAGTTTCACGTCATACACAATAGAGCGCGCTGATTGGTTTGAAGCACGTCTTTCTCATGAATTAATGCCGCACACTCAGATACGTCACTATGCTCTGGAAAAGACAGACAGCCATTCTCCACTCTGGATTTACACCTAAGTATCTCATGGCCGTGACGCAGCTTCAAAAATTTGTTTCAAACCGGAAGAACGAATTTGCTCAAAATAACGCAAAAACAACCAATTTTCACTTTTTAGGCAAGGCAAGGCAAGGCAAGTTTATTTATATAGCACATTTCATACACAGTGGCAATTCAAAGTGCTTTACATAAACAGGAATAAAAAAAGACAAGTGTAAGAAAAATAAATGAAATAAAAACAGATAATAAAAAACTGATAAAAACAGATAAAAATATTTAAAACAGGTTGTAAAAGAATGAAAAAGAGGAGAAAAACATAATAGTGCGATCTGTCGGACGCAGCACAGTGCTCATTCAGTAAAGGCACAGCTAAACAGATGTGTTTTCAGTCTGGATTTGAATGTGCCTAATGTTGGAGCACATCTGATCATTTCTGGAAGCTGATTCCAGCAGCGAGGGGCGTAGTAGCTGAAAGCCGATTCACCCTGCTTTGACTGAACTCTTGGAATTTCTAGTTTATATGATCCTAGAGATCTGAGTGTTCTTCTAGGCTTGTATTCAGTGAGCATATCTGTAATGTATTGAGGTCCTAGGCCATTTAGTGATTTATAGACAAGTAGTAATACTTTAAAATCTATTCTGAATGTAACTGGGAGCCAGTGTAAAGACCTGAGGACAGGTGTGATGTGCTCTGATTTCCTGGTTCTGGTCAGAATCCTGGCCGCAGCGTTCTGTATGAGCTGCAACTGTCTGACTGTCTTTTTGGGAAGGCCCGTGAGGAGGCCGTTACAGTAATCCACCCTGCTGCTGATAAAAGCATGAACAAGTTTCTCTAAGTCTTCCCTGGAAACAAAGCATCTGATTCTTGCAATGTTTTTGAGATGATAGTATGCTGATTTACTAACTGCTTTGACATGACTATTGAAACTCAGATCTGACTCCAGAGTCACACCAAGATTCTTGACCTTATTTTTTGTTGTTTGACCTTTAGAGCCAAGGTACGCATTCACCTTGAGAACCTCATCTCTGTTCCCAAACACAATGACTTCAGTTTTCTCTTTGTTTAACTGAAGAAAGTTTTGGCACATCCAACTGTTCATTTCATCAATGCATTGGCAGAGGGTGTCAATAGGGCTGTAGTCATTAGGCAATAAGGCTAAGTAGATCTGAGTGTCATCAGCATAGCTGTGGTAGGAAATTTGGTTCTTTCTCATTATTTGGCTCAGAGGGAGCATATAAAGGTTGAACAGGAGAGGTGCCAGAATCGAGCCTTGTGGGACTCCACATGTCATGGGTGTCCACCTTGACCTATGGTCACCTATACTGACATAGTAACCTCTCCCTTCAAGATAAGATCTGAACCATTTGAGGACCGTCCCAGACAGCCCAACCCAGTTTTCCAGCCTATCCAGAAGTATGCTGTGATCGACAGTGTCAAATGCAGCACTGAGATCGAGCAATACCAGCACTGTTAGTTTACCTGAATCTGTATTTAGGCGGATATCATTGATTATCTTTATAAGAGCGCTCTCTGTACTGTGATGTGCTCTGAAACCAGATTGAAAATTGTCTAAACACCCCTTGGAGTTTAAGAACGTGTTAACCTGGTTGAAAACAACTTTTTCAATGATTTTGCCAATGAAAGGGAGATTTGAGATTGGCCTGTAACTGCTCAATAGGGTGTTATCCAGGTTGCTCTTTTTCAAGAGGGGTTTAACAACTGCAGTTTTAAGTGAGTTTGGAAAAATCCCTGAGAGAAGTGAAGCATTTACCACTTTTAGGAGATCCATTTCTAAACAGTTAAACACCGTTTTGAAGAATGATGTGGGGAGTGTGTCAAGACTGCAGGTTGATGTTTTCATAATTTGCACGATCTCCTCTAAGATTTTACTATTAAGTGCCATGAAATCAGACATAATGTCGGATTTCTTAAGTTGTGATTGAGCTTGTCTGACGTCGACACAACTTGGCTGATTGGATGAGCTGATTGCCTTTCTGATATTATTGATCTTATCAGTAAAGAAATGAGCGAACTCATTACATTTACTTTCCGAGATTAGTTCACTGGGAATCCTACTGGGGGGGTTTGTGAGTCTCTCTACCGTTGCAAAGAGTGTACGCGCATTATTTAAATTGTTGTTTATAAGGGTTGAAAATAAAGTCTGCCTAGCGGTTTTTAGTTCCACATTAAAAGCATGAAGACTGTCTTTATAGATATTATAGTGGACTACTAGTTTTGTCTTCCTCCACATACGCTCAGCTTTTCTGCACTGTCTTTTCATCATTTTGACTGCTGTTGTTTTTCTCCAAGGCCCGTTTTTCATCCCTGTTTTCTTCCTGACTTTAACAGGAGCAATGTCATCTATGACATTCTTAACTTTAGAGTTAAACAAATCAAGAAGAGAATCAACAGAGTCTGCAGATATGCTTGGTGCGAGTGATATGGCCTTCATAAACTGCTCACTAGTGTTCTCATTTATGCATCTCTTTCTGACAGAGACAGATCTGTCTTTAATGGCTGGAGTGATCAATATATCAAAGAAAATACAGAAATGATCAGATAGTGCAACATCCTTAACAACAGTCGATGAAATGTGTAGACCCTCAGTTATAAGTAGATCAAGAGTGTGTCCACGATTGTGTGTGGGTCCTTGAACATGCTGTGTCAGATCAAAAGTGTTAAAGACATTCATGAGTTCTTTTACAGCATTGATTTCTGGATTATCAATATGAATATTAAAATCCCCAGCAATAGTAAAATAGTCAAACTCAGAGGTTACTATTGATAACAGCTCTGTAAAATCATCAATAAAAGTTGGAGAATATTTTGGAGGTCTGTAGATAATGATCAGTAAAATGCGTGGAGCACCCTTTAGTGCTATACTCAGATATTCAAAGGACAAATAGTCACCAAATGACACTTGTTTACACTCATAGACATCTTTAAATAGGGCAATATATGTGTCCTAATAGTGTTTATAGCAGCGTGGGACACAGATATGACTGTCAACAGCTCAAAACATGTGTTTTGGTGTTTCGTGACCCTTTAAGGGCGTACTCACACTATGCTATTCGAACCGTGCCCAGGCCCGTTTCCCGGATCGTTTGAGAAGTGTGAGTGCTCTGAGTTGGGCTCAGGCACGGTTCACTTGGCCCGGCCCTGGCCCGGTTGGAAGAGGTGGGCCTGAGCGCGGTTCACTTGGGCGTGTGAGTGCAAGCGTGCCTGAGCCCGAAACTGAAAGCGAGACGTGACTTTTAAGGGACTGTTTCATATGGATTAATTAATCATTCGTACTGTTCAATGAACGCAATGAACGTCGTAGTTTATTAAAGAGGCAAACCCCTCACTGCACCACAGCTGCACCTTCAGCAAACCTCCTAATTCCTGCAGCACGAGGACTTTATGAGCGAAATATTTGACTGCGTGTCACAGCATATCAAACGACTAAAACGATATAACTAAAGAAATCTCCACTGTGCTGAGTGAGAGTGCTTACTGAACAGCGCATCATCGATGACGTAAGCGAGCCCAGGCCCGAATGTGATGTGAGTGCGGGCCGTTGGGGGAGACGGGAGGGGGGACAAGCATGCTTTGGCTCGGTTCAAGGCAACTGTACATAGTGGGAGTACGGCCTAAATGTCCTTTTCAGTGGAAAAGATTTGTTGTTATTGAAATGTTCCTCTTACTAAGAGAAAAATAGGTCAATTGGCTTTATTTATAATAGTGTGCACTGCAATGTGTGAAAGTACTCGCAGTCAGCAAAAGGAAAAATATTTAGTGGTCAAAAATGGGTTCAAACTGCAGTAGTAAAACATACAATCGTACATTAAACTACCCAACATTCATTCATTCATTTTCTTTTCGGCTTAGTCCCTTTATTAATCCGGGGTTGCCACAGCAGAATGAACCGCCAACTTATCCAGCATATATTTTACGCAGCGGATGCCCTTCCAGCTGCAACCCATCTCTGGGAAACATACACACACATTCACTATGGACAATTTAGCTTACCCAATTCACCTGTACCGCATGTCTTTGGACTGTGGGGGAAACCGGAGCACCCGGAGGAAACCCACGCAAACGCAGGGAGAACATGCAAACTCCACACAGAAACGGTAACTGACCGAGCCGAGGCTCGAACCAGCGACCTTCTTGCTGTGAGGCGACAGCACTACTTACTGCGCCACTGCGTCGCCACTACCCAAAATATTATCCATATTTTTTTGTCTGTCTGTTTAACATTTTTGTTAAATCTGTTTTACCTCTTTGTATAGGTTTGTTGATCTAACATGAGTCTCCAAAAGAAAGAAGTGGAAGAGAAGGAAGAGGACACTGACTCTGAATCAAACTCTGATGAACCCACAGAGAGTCTGCGCAGTGACCAGGCAATGACCTCGAACCTCAGGTAAGCTACTGAAGTCAGATATAAGAAAATATTAATGATGCCTGCAGTCAAATTAGCAAACCATAATACCATTATAAAGAGCACAGAGTCACTTTCCAGAAGATCCACAGTCACTGATCCTGATTGACTGAATGATTACCCATCTGTTTATTACAGTCCATCTTTTTGGGAAGGATCTGACTGAATCCTGTAAATTACCCATCCACCTGTTTATAATCTATTTAAATTGATGCTAAAACAATTTGCGCCAGTGCTAGTGATTAAAGATTGACTACCAGTAGGTCTAAAATAATGTTTTATCAGTATCAGCAGGCGGAAGAGACCAAGATCAGCATCTCCAGAACCCAGCGGTGTGTCTGTGAAGAGTGACTGGTCCATACATCCACCTCCTTTATTTAGTGATGCATTGGTGACCTCTGACCCCAGGTAAGACACCAGATTAATTCAGATCTCTTATTGTTTCAGTCATGTTAGGCAATTCCTTTCTTCTATTCCAGTTGCATGTGTACTTGCTCATTTCAAAGTAATGCATAATACAATCTTTATAATCATCAACATAAATTGGGAAACATAACTGTAGAGCTTCTCATTACTCAGACTGATTCCCCTTAGAAATTTCTGGTCATGTAATGGATCACTCTTTTCATTTTTCAGGAAGGGTATACATCAGATGATAAGACCTGGGGTGTCCTCTTCATCCCACTTTAAGACTCAAACCATGCAGGAGGACACAAAACCAGTCCTGCAGACACTGGAGACTGGAGTCCTGCAGAGAGTCAAAGACCAGCACAAAACCAGCATGAAGAACAAATATGAGAGATTATTTGAAGGAAACAACTTCCAAGAGAACCAAACCCTCCTGAACCGGATCTACACCCAGCTGTACATCATAGAGGGAGAGAGTGAAGGAGTGAATGAAGAACATGAGGTTTTACAGATGGAGAAAACAGCCAGAACAAAACACTCCCAACACACTCCAATCTACTGCAATGACATCTTTAAAGAGGAGAAAGAGCAAATCAAGACTGTTCTTACTAAAGGCATCGCTGGAATCGGAAAAACCGTCTCTGTGCAGAAGTTCATTCTGGACTGGGCCGAGGGAAAAGCCAATCAGGATGTAGATTTGATGTTTGTGCTTCCATTTCGAGAGCTGAACTTGATCAGAGATCATCAGTACAGTCTTCACAGACTTCTGCTGGACTTTCATCCTGAACTTGAAGATCTGGAGCCCAAGATTTATGAGGAGTGTAAAGTTGTGTTCATCTTTGATGGTCTGGATGAAAGCAGAATCACACTGATGTTTTCAGACGCTCAGAAAGTTTGTGATGTGACTGAGACTTCATCAGTGGCTGTGTTGATGTCAAAGCTGATGAAAGGAGAGCTGCTTCCCTCTGCTCTCATCTGGATCACCTCCAGACCAGCAGCAGCCAATCAGATCCCCTCCAAATACATCAAGCGGCTGACAGAAATTCAGGGATTCACTGAGCCTCAGAAGGAGGAATATTTCAGGAAGAGAATCAGTGAGCAGCATCAAGCCAGCAGAATCATCTCACACATCAGAAGAGCAAGAAGCCTCCACATCATGTGCCACATACCCGTCTTCTGCTGGATCTCATCCACTGTGCTTCAGAAGCTCCTGGAAGAAGATCTGAGTGCAGAAATCCCTCAAACTCTGACTGAAATGTACATCCACTTCCTGCTGATTCAGATCAACATGAGGAATCAGAAGTATGAAGAGAGAGATCCAGAGAAACTCCTGCAGTCCAACAGAGAAGTGATTGTCAAACTTGCTGAAGTGGCTTTCAGACAGCTGATGAAGGGCAATGTGATGTTCTATGAGGAGGACCTGATTGAGAGCGGCATAGACGTCTCTGACGCCTCAGTGTATTCTGGGATTTGCACTGAGATCTTTAAGGAGGAATCTGTGATTCACCAGAGGAAAGTCTACAGCTTCATCCATCTGAGTGTTCAGGAGTTTCTCGCTGCTTTCCATGTGTTTTACTACCATGTGAATACAACTATGGTGGTACTGAAGTCATTTGCTTCATTGCAAAAATTGCTTAAAGGTGCAGTAGATGATGCCATTGAGAGTGAGAATGGGCATCTGGATCTGTTCCTGCGGTTCCTGCTGGGCGTCTCACTGGAGTCCAATCAGAGACTCTTACAGGATCTACTGACACACACAGAGAAGAGCTCAGAGAGCATCAGGAGAAGCGCACAGTACATTAAAGAGAAGATCAGAGATGGACATGGACTCTCCACTGAAAGATCCATCAATCTGTTCCTCTGTCTGCTGGAAGTGAAAGATCAGACTCTGTCCAGAGAGATTCAGGAGTTTGTGAAATCAGACAAACAGTCAGAGAAGAAACTCTCTCCTGCTCACTGCTCAACAATCGCCTACATGCTTCAGATGTCAGAGGAGGTGCTGGATGAGCTGGAGCTCCAGAAATACAACACATCAGATGAGGGCAGAAGAAGACTGATACCAGCAGTCAGCATCTGCAGAAAAGCTCTGTGAGTGTAAAAAAATCTACAGAACAATATCTTGTCTAAAAGAAACTGTAATTGCTCATAAGAATTAAAATTACAAAGCTTAAGATGTTCGCTGCTGGCTGGCACCATTGAAATCAGCATTTGGCACTGGCATGAGTGATCAAATATTTGGAAATTGCAGCCCGACCATTTATATTGACCCTATGGAGCTATATTAAATTAACAGTAAATTGACCAGTGTTTCAATTTTATTGTCCAACCTCTGTATTTTGCCAAAGGCTTTGGGACAGAATCACACTGTCCCATATTGGCACACAAGATGTAACTCTTGAAAAAAAAACTGATTTTGACTGAAACTGACTGATTTGAAAAAAAAAAAAAACAGCATAAAGTACGAGGGTATACAGACACAGCCACCGAGTGCCTGTAAACACAAACTTGCATCGATTGCTCCACCTACGGGTTTTCTGATTGGTCCACTGCTTTGGAACTGACCGTGATGAGCAGCGCTACGTGTGACATGGCATCTAAAAACACAGAGCTCATGTGCACATCGCTCCAAAAGACGTGAGCGTAACGGTCACACAAATCCATCAAGCACGTTTACATAGAAAAGTTCCGCATTTGAAAGGATATAAGCATTCTGAGTGAACTGCCCACTAAGTCTGGGGTGCAGCTGCTTGGTTGCTGAGTTGCAGTTATTCCCAATTGCTTACACTATATTACATAACAGTTGGCTTTGAAATATTTTGTACTGAGGGAATTTCATGAATGGACTTCTCCTGAGAGCAACTCAGTCATTCAGAAACATTTGTAGAAACATCTACAATGCCTAGTCCTTGATTTTATACATCTCTGACCATTGAAGTCTTTGAACACCTGAGTTCAATTATGCAGAGGATTATGGACAATGTAGTGTAAATAAAAGTTGCAGGGTCATGCTAATTATTACTAATTTCCTCTTCTTTCAGTCTTGCTGGCTGTAATTTCTCTGCTCAGGATTGTGAAATTGTGTCGTCAGTTCTTCAATCCTCAAACTGTGTCCTGAGAGAGCTGGACCTGAGTAACAATGACCTGCAGGATTCAGGAGTGAAGCTGCTCTCTGATGGACTGAAGAGTCCAAACTGTCAGCTGGAGATACTGAGGTGTGTGAGATTTGATATCTTAGATATTACAGACTTTGAAGGTTGTTACTGTAGTGACAGCAGATTTTTAATACTGCATTACATTTAAACTAAATGGATTGGAATAGCTTTTTACAAAAAGTGTGTTGTGTGTATCTTTGCAGTGGGGTACAAGTGCATATCATGGGGGGAGGTACAATTGAGGCTTCTGTAAAATTTGCACAAGAAAAATATGATGTACTTTTTCATTTGAAGTACAGATACTATTTACATTGAGAGCCCGCATTATATAAATAATTAAATAACTGTTTGTGTGTGTGTGTTTGTGTTTCTCTAGCTTGTCTGGCTGTATGGTGACAGAGGAAGGCTGTGGTTTTGTATCTTCAGCTCTGAGTTCAAACCCCTCACACCTGAGAGAGCTGGATCTGAGCTACAATCACCCAGGACAATCAGGAGTCCAGCTGCTCCGACACACACTGGAGGATCCACACTATACACTGCAGAAACTCAAGTATGTTCAGCAGTTATGTATTTATGATGAACAATGCAGCTAATCTTATAAATTAGGGATGAAAATTCAATTCATCTTTATTTCTCTAGCGCTTTTACAATGTAGATTGTGTCAAAGCAGCTTCACAAAGAAGATTCTAGTAAACTGAAACAGTGTCAGTCCTGTTTTCAGAGTTGAAGTTCAGTTCAGTGTGGTTTAATCTTCACTACTGAGAGTCCAAACACTGAAGAGCAAATCCATTGATGCGCAGCTCCACAAGTCCCAAACCAAGCAGGACAGTGGCGACAGTGGAGGAACAAACTTCACCAATTGACCAAAGTGAATGAAAAAGAATCCTTGGGAGAGACCAGGCTCAGTTGGGCACTACCATTTCTCCTCTGGCCTAACGTCTTGTGCAGCGCTTCAAAAATCTATTCCAGTTTATTGGAGAGTAGAATCAGGCCTATAGCAGAATCTCAGTTGCGCCTCAATCGGCACCTCCAAGTCCGAGGCCATAGTGTTTGACTAGAAGGATAGCTAGAGTTTGACCAGGTTGGCTTGCCGTCTGCAGGTCAGAGGAGAGTTCTTTCCCAGTTGGAGAATTTCAAGTATCTTGGGGTTTTGTTCATGAGTGAGGAAAGGCTGGAACATGAGATTAACAGATGAATCAGGGCTGTTGAATACAAGCGATTGAAATTAGCTTCCTTCGCAGGGTGCACCCTTACGGTATATTTCCACTTCTGCATCAAATCTTCACAGCTGGCAACACTACAGCACCTCTTTAGGGCATGTCAGACTTAGGGCTGAGCATGCCTGTTTTTTTTGGTTTGTTTTTTTTTAAAGAGGTTTTCACCTTTATTGATAGGACAGTGGAGATGTACAGACAGGAAAGTGTGGGGAGCAGAGATAGGGGAAGGATCAGCAAAGGACCTCGAGCTGGGAATGGAACTTGGGTCGCCGCGAACACCTCGGTGCTATGTGTTGATGCACTAGTGGAGGCTATTGGCACTGACAGCATGCCTGGTTTAATCAGTGTTTACACGCTTATCACACATGCATTCACACGTGCAAGAAATGATCAATGCATAAACACACAGACATACTAGTTCAAGGTGTTTGTGTAAAATAAAAGTGTAAAGGAATACAATCGCATAGTAACCTACATGTAAGTGATTTCGGCTCAGTAATCCAGTTCCACAAACACTCAGAGACATGTCAACATCTTACCTTGGTTGCCACCCAGCTTTTTCGACATTTGGTTAAAGTTGAGGGTGACACTTTATTTTGATGGTCCATTTGAGTATTAGTAGACTGTCTGCTTAATATCTGCTGATACTGCTCCTTCAACAGACATTTAACTGACTATAAGAAACTTTGCAAGTACATGTCAACTTACACTAACAATAACCCCAACCTAACAGTCTACTTATAATCTAATGAGAATTAGTTGACATGGAGATGCAATGTAACTTAAATTCAACAAACGGACCATCAAAATAAAGTGTGAGCAAGTTGAGAAATGCCCAACCTTTCTGAGAGGGGTCTGGCTGCAGACTCGCTGCAGTGCAATCTGAGCTGCATCCAATGCTTTTTAATGCGCTCACCTAACCCCACCCCTAACCCTACCCCTCACAGTGACGTCACTAGCTCCATTGAGTGCATTGTGTCTGAGATTGCATCACTGAGCGATGCAATCTCAGCTTGCATCATAAAGGCTGCATCCAGATACTATTGACCTTTCTTACGCTCTAAGCTGCTCTCAACACTTTCTCTCTGTTGCTTTCAGTCCCATAATGCACTGTGTGGGCGTTTACGCTCAGCTTTTATTTGAATTAACTGAAAACGCTTGATACACTGTGCTCCCACCATGCCAGTGGAAAAGCACCGTTAGAGATGGGGTCAGGAGCTTCGTCACCTGGGAGGAGCTTAGAGTCAAGCCTGAGCTTGATGAGCTGGCTCGGGCATCGGATTCTGATGCCTCCTGGATGCCCACCTAGGGTAGAGGCTCCAGGGAAGACCCAAAACATGCCGGAGTGACTGTCTCCCTACTTGCTCAGGAATACCTTGATCACACCAAAGAAGCTGAAGGAAGTGTGGGTCTGGAGCTCCTTGCTGAGGCTGCCCCCGCATGTTGGTTCCAGATAGGCCTGACCGGTATAAGATTCTGATGGTATGATAACCTTGGATAAATATATCATAGTTTCATGGTAGGAGCGGTATAACAGTGTACATTTCAGTGGTTTTCCAAACATCCGTAAACCTTGAAACTGGTTATTGCCCCATGCCTGGTTCCGGATAAGTGGTTGATGATGGATGGATGGTTGAATTAATAATTAGGACTTTGTATTTGTGTCTTTCTAGTTTAGATCATGGAGAACATTCAAGAATCGCACCAGGACTGACAAAATGTAAGTCTTTTCATCCTTTCTCACTCAATCACACAGCTTAAACACATTGTCTTTATATACATTGGTTATAATTTATGTCTTTGTGTTCAGATGCGCTTCATCTCACACTGGATTCCAACACAGCACACAATAAACTTGTCCTGTCTGAAGAGAACAGAAAGATCACATTTGTGGAAGAGTGTCAGCCGTATCCTGATCATCCAGAGAGGTTTGCGCACCATCCTCAGATTCTGAGTCGAGAGACTCTGACTGGACGCTGTTACTGGGAGGTTGAACTGAGTGGCGCTGGTGTTGATATAGCAGTGGCATATAAGGAAATCACCAAGAAAGGTGGGAGTGACTCTTGGTTTGGGTACAATGATAAATCCTGGAGTCTCTACTGGTATACTAATGGATTCACTGCATGGCATAGAAATGAGAGCCATCCCATACCAGCTTTTTCAGTGCCCTCTAATAGAGTAGGAGTGTATATGGACGTGCCGTCCGGCTCTCTGTCTTTCTACAGTGTCTCTGACACACACACACTCACACACTTACACACATTCAACACCACATTCACTGAACCCCTCTATGCTGGATTCAGAGCTTACCCTCAATCCTCGGTGTCTCTGTGTCAGATTGAACATCATTCTGTGATCACAAACTGAGACATCACAAACAACCGAGATGTTGTTTAACTACAAGTAATTAGCACTTTAATCAATTTTTGGGTTTAATTTATTGGAGGTATTTATTGAACAAAAGCGTATGCTAAATGACTGAATGTAAATGTGCACATCACTTCAATAGACGCACTCGCAATGGTTTAATGCGTCCATCAAGTGTGTTTACATTGAAAAGGAAAAACGGTGCAGCTGCTGAGTTTCAGTTCCACTGTGTCACATAGCAGCTAACAGTAACATATTTTGTATTATATGGTAAATTTCATGAATGGACGTATTGCCCAGATGGCTCCTATCATAGTATCATGATTGCGTTCACTAAACTCCTGAGAGCAACTTATTCTTTCACTAATGTTTGTAGAAGCATCTTCATGCCAAGTGCTTGTGTTTATACACCTCTGACCATTGCAGTGTTTGAATGCGGAGGAGTCTAATGTATTTATTCTTATGAAATGTTTTATATTTTTAGTTTTCCCTTTTTTGTCATGCCAATGTAAAAAATGTGACTTTAGTTTGCAAAGTAAAAGTAAGTTTCCAAAGATATATACATTAGATATTGCATACGGGCCCTGAGCATGCGTCAATAGCGGCGCCACATTTGTACAGTGCTACCAGGACAAAAGTAATTCAACAGCACTAGTCAAGACTAAAGCCAATGTGAAGATGCAGGACTTTAGTGCTGTGTACGGGTGTAGTAATGAGCAAACAAAGAAAACAAAGCACAAAGGCAGAACATTTCATAGGTAAGATTTAGTTTTTTACGTTTTTGTATGTTACGAAGTTTTGTGCTAAACAGGTATTGATGATATGACAGTTACTGCACTGACCATAAGGCAAAGTAGCACCAACTTGCACTAAATACCAGGCTTATGCTAGTTTTGTTGAATAAAATAAGCAAACAATGTAAATGAACTATGACAACAAGACGCTGCAGTGCTAGAAACATGTATTATGATCGGCTAAGTCAGGGGTGCTCAATCATGTTTCTGGAGATCTGCCTTCCTGCAGATTTCTGTTGCAACCCATATCAAACACACCTGCCTGTAATTAGCAAGTGCTGTTCAGGTCCTAATTAATTGGTTCAGGTGAGTTTGATCAGGGTTGGAGCTGAACTATGCAGGAAGGTAGATCTCCAGGAACAGGATTGAGCACCCCTGGGCTAAGTGAACGAGTCGTTCATGACGGGGATTCATTCACAAACTAATCGCTCCCTCTGTTAGAATGAGAAGTGAAAGCAGGAGAGGGGGTGTGTTTCAGGACACGGATCAAATTTAACAGTTATGAAGAATAAAGCCGCGGTCACACTAGAGTTTGAGCATGTGAAATGTTATAATACGGCGCTGCGAAAAAATGGCGGGATTAAACAAGATGATTAGACATTTAAAAAGCGAGCGATTGGTCCATGTTTTAAATTTCTGTCTAGAGAGGTCATGTTTTGATATTCGACACTGTCGAGTGATGCGATTTCGCAGGTCAGAGTTCACCAAGCTTTCCAACGCAGTGAACTGCAAAACTTTTCGCACAAGTTTGCGTTTTCGGTCTGACGCATCCGCGTGTGTATGAATGGAAGTCTATTAGGAGAAAAGTGCATTGTGACTGCAGTTTTTCACCATTTGTTTTCTGTGATTCTGTTCAGCTGTTATACGTGGTTATTTTGATTTATGATGATGAGCATTGAGAAATTATATGCGAAAAGGGGTGCTTTAATTTTGAATTGTGACCCACAGACAGTCACCCAATACGTAAATCAGAGGTAAGACTTTCTCCTAGCCTCATTTCAGTTGTCACCTGTAATTTAAATAATGAATCTACCTGTCATTTTTGTTAATTAGTTATATTAAAATTAGAATAAGACATGTAATAACTTTTTTCATTCACATTTTAATAAGCTTTTAAACGTTGGGTTAAATTATGCATAATCATGCATTGTAACAGATGAACCGAGACTGCAGTCAGACCATGAAGCAGATGCATGTTGAACTTTCTTTCGATGTGTCAGCGCAGAAATGAACAAAACAATAAGCCTAATACAAAATAATATGAGATTACAATATGGAAAATATACCAGAGGGTAATTTCAGTCAGTTTTCCTAATGGATAAACAGTGCTTGTTAATAGTTCAGTATGCTTTTACTTTGGTATTCGACATAGGAATGGCAACCAGCCCTACTCATCATTAGCCTAGTTAGTTGGATCATATTGCTTTCTCATTACAACCGAACCTCTCCAGAGGTCGATTCAACCAAGCAGAGTAAGGTTGTACGGTTTACCGGTACTTCGGTAGCACCATGATACTACGGCTCCAAGATACTGGCGGTGCCACTGTAGTTAGTTTGTGCCGGCGAATAATCAATAGTCCACTTTATTTCATTTCAACAGTAGGCTGTGCATTCAAACGGTGTAGAATGTGTGCCTTTGATGGTATTGCATGTTTTCTGATACTTCAAACACACATCTGAATTAGTTCATTTCTGTTCCGGAGAATATGATCTAGCTACAAAGACCATGACAATCTCTTAAAAAGAACAACTCGCTTAAGTGAAATCACCATTTCTTTTTCTAGACACATTCGACTTTAGCCACCGCTGCAGCCAGCGCTCAGTGAGATTAGCCGAGCACAGGCCGGGGCGAAGTTGAAAACAGTCGTCGATTCAGACAGGTCATAGTTTTCTGCAGTCATAACAGATCATATGATGTGGCCAATGTTTTATTTATTTGTTTATTTATTAATTATTGCAATAACAAAAAAACTGAGTATATATATATATATATATATATATATATATATATATATATATATATATATACACACACACACACACAAGTAAATCATTTTGTCTGTACAAATAATATATTCAATAATAAAGGAATTCTAAATTTAATTTGAGCATTAAAACATAATTTCTGACAATTTGCTTTATTTCATAGATTTGAGTTATGAATTAATACAGTATCGCGATACTACTTGGTATCATGATACTTAAGCTGGTTTACAGGGAGTGCAGAATTATTAGGCAAGTTGTATTTTTGAGGATTAATTTTATTATTGAACAACAACCATGTTCTCAATGAACCCAAAAAACTCATTAATATCAAAGCTGAATATTTTTGGAAGTAGTTTTTAGTTTGAGCTATTTTAGGAGGATATCTGTGTGTGCAGGTGACTATTACTGTGCAGAATTATTAGGCAACTTAACAAAAAACAAATATAACCCATTTCAATGATTTACCTTCACCAGTGAAACCAATATAACATCTCAAATAATCATGTTGTTCTTGAAGGATGCAGACTTCTTCCTGTACCACTGCTTGAAGGTGTCTTCCAGAAACTGGCAGTAGGACTGGGAGTTGAGCTTGACTCCATCCTCAACCCGAAAAGGCCCCACAAGCTCATCTTTGATGATACCAGCCCAAACCAGTACTCCACCTCCACCTTGCTGGCGTCTGAGTCGGACTGGAGCTCTCTGCCCTTTACCGATCCAGCCACGGGCCCATCAAGACTCACTCTCATTTCATCAGTCCATAAAACTTAGAAAAATCAGTCTTGAGATATTTCGTGGCCCAGTCTTGACGTTTCAGCTTGTGTGTCTTGTTCAGTGGTGGTCGTTTTTCAGCCTTTCTTACCTTGGCCATGTCTCTGAGTATTGCACACCTTGTGCTTTTGGGCACTCCAGTGATGTTGCAGCTCTGAAATATGGCAAAACTGGTGGCAAGTGGCATCTTGGCAGCTGCACGCTTGACTTTTCTCAGTTCATGGGCAGTTATTTTGCGCCTTGGTTTTTCCACAGGCTTCTTGAGACCCTGTTGACTATTTTGAATGAAACGCTTGATTGTTGGATGATCATGCTTCAGAAGATATCTCACTATTTTTGACTTTTCGGAGCCTGTCAAGTCCTTCTTTTGACCCATTTTGCCAAAGGAAAGGAAGTTGCCTAATAATTATGCACACCTGATATAGGGTGTTGATGTCATTAGACCACACCCCTTCTCATAACAGAGATGCACATCACCTAATATGCTTAATTGGTAGTAGGCTTTCGAGCCTATACAGCTTGGAGTAAGACAACATGCATAAAGAGGATGATGTGCTCAAAATACTCATTTGCCTAATAATTCTGCACTCCCGGTAGTATCGTGGCCTACAGTTATGGAATCGTGACAACCCTAAAGCAGAGACCTCATTCAGGCGATCTCGGACTGATTGTTTTGGCATGGATCGAAGGGCAATTGGAGTGTTCACATATGCCCAAATAAACTGAGCTAACGGGGCGAACGCGTTAGGTTCTGAAACAAACGTCTAGATGTAAAAGCGTCCTTACTTTTAAAAAGTAATGCAGTAGAATATAGAGTTACTCCCCAAAAAAAGTTACTAGTTGTGTTACTTAGTTACTTTTTCATGGTAAGTAATGCAATAACTTTTTCATGGTAAGTAATGCAATAACTTTTTCATGGTAAGTAATGCAATAACTTTTTCATGGTAAGTAATGCAATAACTTTTTCATGGTAAGTAATGCAATAACTTTTTCATGGTAAGTAATGCAATACAATACTTTTAGGCAGAGGTGCCGCTAGCAATTTTGGGCCCCATGAAAAAATATGAGGATGGGCCCCCTACTACCAAGCTAGCTATCCAAACTCTTTGTCTGCAATGTAGTTATACTGACCTATGCATTTTATTATTGATTTTCACTATTATCCACTATTATCAGTTTTTAGTAGGAGAACGACCATGGCTGTAGCTAGCAGACAATTTATTGTTCAAATGTAAATGTAGTACAAAAAAAAGGAACAGTAATCAAATATTCACTGAAACTTTAACATTTCCCTACTGAAAAAAAACAGGGTTTTCAGCAGGGTTTTAAACACACAAAACACCAATGTGTAACTATTTAAATTACTGTACTGCAATAGTGTCTCATACAATGTGCAATACACTGGAACAGTGACAAAAATCAATAAGACACAAAATTATATTTCAATGAGACCCATAAATAAGAAATGTTCTTTTGTCATTCTGGTGTTGTAATCATTCTAATCACTCATCTCTAATAACTGATTTATTTTATCTTTGCCATGATGACAGTAAATAATATTTGACTAGATATTTTTCAAGACACTTCTATACAGCGTAAAGTGACATTTAAAGGCTTAACTAGGTTAATTAGGTTAATTAGGCAGGTTAGGGTAATTAGGCAAGTTATTGTATAATGATGGTTTGTTCTGTAAATTATCAAAAAAAAAAAAAAATAGCTTTAAGGGGCTAATAATTTTGACCTTAAAATGTTTTTTCAAAAATTAAAAACTGCTTTTATTCTAGCCAAAATACAACAAATCAGACTTTCTCCAGAAGCAAAACTATTATCAGACATACTGTGAAAATTTGCTCTGTTAAACATGATTTGGGAAATATTTAAAAAAGAAAAATAAATTCAAAGGGGGGCGAATATCTGTATGTGTGTGTGTGTGTGTTTAAGCACGTGCATGTGTAACTGAGTACATGCAGTAAAGTAATACAGACAGAATTCTGCAGATTTATTACATTTAAATTACGCCATTCAATACGGACTCTACTTTAACAATCTAGGCTCAAAGACTGGCTTGAGGAGCATCCTGGCTGTGACATATTTAAAAGATACATAATTAATTTAAAACCTGTCTGCATGGACATTGAGATATTGTTTTATACTATTCTGCTGATATGGTATGAGCTTGACTAATCAGTTTTTTACTAGAAATGGTCCACTGGGCAAAAAAAAAAAAAAAAAAAATGAAATAGATCATTATCTTTCAAGGAAACCTAGCTTGATAAATTGTCCCCCTGCCTGCCTTTAAAATCACAGCTTAAATATTTGTCTTAGTTTTATGTTTGCTTTGCTGTTATACCTATTATCATTCTACATAATCAACATTGTGGAAAAATAGCAGTCATTTAATAGTGGCCACGTCAACAATTAAGTTAATATCATAGTGAAATATATACTTAAACGCAGACTGCAATGCACATGCTATTTTTAAACGCAGGATCCCAGTGATATCCTTGTTACCTGCTTCTTTAACTGTGAGATGAGTTTGGGGAACTTCGTAGGGAAGAGCGGGTGAGGGCGAATCTGCATCTATGTATGAGGTAGACATATAGAGCTCATCATTAGCAAAGTAAATTAAGCTTTTAAAAGAAAGCTCTGTGCTCTGTGAATAAACATACCGTTACCTTTCTTTTCAAAAAACTGTAATAGCAACTGCCGTCCCTTTTTCTCTCTCTCTCTGCTTTTTGAAACCTCTCTTCATTTTTGATGACCGGATTTAGTCTTTGTTAATCTCGAGGACACCGCTGCTTGCTTTGACAGTTTACCTGACAATCGCACTCAATAAAGCGTCAACTCTCTTCCCGCTACTGACGGACTGAACCATATAGTGAAAGGAGGTGGGGGTGCAATTTGACAGTGACAGACACGAGAGGCAGATATAAGCCGTATTTTTATTTCTAATAAATTGTTTTACTTGTAATTTAGAGATACATTCATAATTTATATTACATTATAGCACTGTTATTAATTATAAAGCAGACCTCTGGGGGCCCCTAGAGTGCATGGGCCCTTAGAATCGTCCTAACTTTCCCCCCCTTAGCGGCGCCCCTGCTTTTAGGTTGCGTTACGTTTTCTTACCTGGCTGAGGCTTGAACTCTTTCAAACCTTGCAGGGTTTTCTTCTTCTTTTTTAATAGAGGAGCCAGAATAACAACGCACTGTATAACCTACACCTTCATACAATAATAATTCAGGATAACGTTATCTTCTGAGAACTTCCTGAAAAGCCAGGTAAGAAATTGTTTTTATTTTTCGTCAACAATTGACTGGCGGTTTTTGTCACTTTCTTTAAAATCCACATGAAAAATGTTATAGTATATATAATAAATACTGCATTGTGTGTTTTTTAAAGCCATACTATAGTAATGTGCTTAAATTGATCTGTTGTGGTGATCCTACAGTTGCTATGCTAACACAACTATAGTAATACAAACAAAAATAACTGTATTAAATGAAATGTATAGCTCTAAAACTATAGGGTACTACAATACACCACAGTTTACTGTAGTACTGCATATGGGTAATATCACATAAGTAGCAGTGCAATATGTCTGTACATCGGCACTGCTGGGAGGCGTGTATTGCCATATTGCACTGCTACTCATGTGATATTGCGTTTATACAGCAGTTCAAGGGTGTAATCATGTAAATAATGAAAAAAAAAATCAAACACAGAGTCTCAAAAACCCTTTTGCACGAGGAACTACTTTCTTCCGCCATTCATTCACATCTGCAGCTGATGTCAGAACAGCAGAAGCAATGCCAATTCACAAATGTCCCTTTAGAGTTATCATTTAAACGATTCCCCTACATAATGTAGAGTATTGTAATGTCCATGTGATGATCAAACAGCTAATTTGAGAGGGGTCTGGATGCAGACCTGGTGCAGTGCAATCTGAGCTGCATCCAATGCTTTTTAATGCGCTCACCTAACCCCACCCCTAACCCTACCCGTCACAGTGACGTCACTCACGCCATTGTGTCTGACATTGCATCGCTGAGTGATGCAATCTCAGCTTGCATCATAAAGGCTGCATCCAGATACTATTGGCTAATTATGCAGAGATCTTCCAGTATTTCCCAATAGGATATTAACAAAAATTAACCCTGAAAAAAAGCCAAAGCAAACACCATTAGATTACTATGGTATAAATACAACATACAAAAGAGAGGGATCGACTTAGAATGTCACTTACCTGTTCTATATTGATTTGTTCAGTAGTTTTTCCCCCCTAAGGACTTATTATGTAGTCTCTGTCGCCATCTTGTGGCTGAATGTCAACCAACAATTTCTTTGCAGTATGACAGGCAGATGATCTGAAATCAGATTTTTAAATAGGCTCTGTCCTTATTAATAAACCGTTTCAATCTAAACAACTAAATTCTCGCCGATAAAACTCAATAGTGCATTATGTTGTCCAACAGCTGCAATATTTGTCAAACTGTTGTGAGTTTATTCCTCTGCTTGGTGAGGGCAGAGTAATACACCACAAGGGTGAAGAGGCTGTACGAGTGCTGATATTATTACAATATTGCACTGATATCAGCCAGTCAGATTTGAGAACCAGACAGAACTGAGAATATTTGATACAGTTTATCAGTTCACTAATATATATATATATATATATATATATATATATATATATATGTATATATATATATATATATATATATATATATATATATATATATGTGTGTATATATATGTATGTATGAGGGCATAGATAATTTTTTTTTAATCTTGGAATTAATCTAGTTTAATCTAGATTAAAATGGCTCATTTGAATTCTGCCGAAGGCATTCAGTATATGTGTGCTACTCAAATAATACGTTTTTGAGAACGGGTTTCTCAAGCCAGGTGGCGCATTAGACCAGGGGCTCATCTGCGGTTTCCAAACTGCATCACAAACTGCTTGAGAAACTGTTCTACTATGATAATTGGTGATGAAAATAAATGATGTTCAATAAGATGTGCTTGTGTTTACTAACTGTTTATTCAGTTAAACATGAATGTTGAACTGTAGGTCTACATAAGCTCCAAACAGCGATTTTTGATGACCTTAATCTGACTAAAGTCATAACTGAACTAAACAGAAATGGAATTCAGACATGTGGAGTATGCAGATATTAGTGGCATTATTAAAGTAAACAATGCGGGCTTTAGGACCTTTTGCCATATTTTCCAACAAGATCCACACGCAGCTGTCAGTAAAAAACCGCCCACACAAACACATCGCGAAAAGCGGAAGTTTTTTTCTTTCCATTCGGCGTGCGTTATTAAATTCCAAAACACTCTCACCAGTCCTTATTCCTTAATTGTGTCTAATACCCCAGTTTGTCACGAGGGCATGAATGAAATGTTTGTGAGTTAAAGTGAAACTGCCCAACTGCAGTTAGAGTCGGGCATCCTGCTGATTTGATTCAGAAGGGCACTCTTTTGTCAGACGGCTCACCGGTCAGGTATACATCCGCGGTAATAGAATCAAGGTGAAAGTCATCATAGCTTGCGTAAAATAGACCCAGCTCCCAACTCAACTTTAAGAATAGATTAACGACGATATTTTTTTTATTGCGCTATAAGAGTCTCGCGTTAACGCAGCACGTTAACGCCGATAACGGCCCACCACTAATATATATATAGTTATGTTCTATGAATGTCTCTTGTGAATATCATGTAATTGTTTCTCCCTCTTTCTCCTTCAATGAGGCTTTAATAGGGTATATGCCGAAGTATGCTAAAGGACTTTTAATTTGTCAGTAACCTGGGTTAAGCGCTTCCGGTGAACTGTATGCCAAAATCGGCACGTTTAAGATCTGTTCTCTTCAAAAATCACCAATCTCCACTGGCTGAGTGATATCTGATATAAAGTGGGTCTCAGACTGTAAGAAGCACTGCATTAAAATACACTTTTATGAACATATATATTTATATCACCCCAGTATAGTCAATAGAGCTTCTGCGCTACCCTGCTGATCCTGATGGGCGTGTGTGAGTAAACGGCTTTTTGTCTCGTTTTACACTTGAGCAACTAAATGAATGTCAAAGTCTGTTTAACTGATTATATTTTAACATTACAACATCAGTGCTGTAAAAGGAACTGTATAAAATGGAAAAAAGTCACATTAACCGTTTACCGGAAGTTTATCAGTATGGGAAGAAGCACTAGCTTTGCATATACCCTATTCTGATCAGGTGGAGTTAACCCTGAAAATGGACTCTACTGATGGATTCTCTGTCCTGATTGGTCCACCTTGGAGCAAGGATCCCTTCTGCTGGCTTGTTATTGGGGTTTTGTTTTGTGGTTGAATTGTTGGTAATGTCTGTAAAGGCCTTTACTCCTCTTGTGAGAGGATTTGTTTAACCAAATCATTCGAGTTAACACCAAACCTGTTAGAGTTTCTTTATCCTTGTTGCAAAAAGACTCATTTATTTGTTGTTCAATTTATTGGAAGCTGTAGGGAGGTGGTTTGCCATTTTCTTTTGTCTAAGTTTTCTCCTGTGTAAGAACAGAAAGCGAGTTAGTGTTTTCTTTTCTTTTATTTATTAGTTTAATTAGATTGAAATATTGAAGTTAGGATGTTTTGTTTATGTTGGACTTGACCCCTCCTGAAGACTCGTTTGCTTCCTTATGTTAAATAAATGTATACTTTTTTTACGCTAAGCTTGTTGTTTTTGTGAGTCAGTAGAAGGGAAAATCTTTATCCAAACCTCCACCACTTTCTTTATTACTCCTTCCCAACCCTAGACTGGGGAGGTTGTAATAATACAATATATATAACTAGTGTGTGTGTGTGTTTTACTGAATCCAAAACCCAATCAATTTGTTATTTACCAGTTTACTGAATGAGCAGACAAGCACAAATCCATCCAGTGACATTAAAGCCCAATCAATAAAAATATACTGTTTAACAACAGAGTAAAGTACCATTAAACAAATTGAAATACAGTAATTTTCTTACAGATTTCAGACTGATCCCCTGGAAACCACACGAGATTAAGATTATAACACAATGGAAGATAACACATGCTATAAAGTTACTGATCATTGAATGAATCGATGAACTAGTTAATTAAATGTAATAATAAAGTGATTACATGATAAATGACTAAAGAAAAGAATGAGAATAAAACACCACAGACGAATAGAGAATGCCCTTCATTACAATCTTAACAGTATTGTATAATCAATTAGAGAATGAACCATCTTCTAATAACTTCCCAAAGATACAGTATGTTAATATAAAACTGATAATACCTGTGTTTTTAATAATGACTTGTATTGAGGTAATTTTCTGCCAGAAAATAAAGGCCTTCAGCATGGTGATATACATGTTTTACCCTGATCACCTGTGCTGTTTTCCCTCTAAACCAGGTTTACTCTTCATGTCTTCACAGTCCAGGAAACAGGTAGAATTTCTTTGAAATGGACGTCCTTTCAATGCACGGCAAGAGCTTCGCCTGACCTAGGAAACGTTGGTCTTTCTCCATGCGTAAGGTAACCTATTAAAAATATATTGAAACATGTTTCTATCAGAGCATATTTTAATGTTAACGACTTTATATCAGTGTGATGATGTATTCCCAACTGAAATGGAATATTTAGTAGGGGGCGGGGCTTTATTTTAGTGCCCCTCCTCTATTCTTTCACTCACAGCATATTAACAGTTGAAGGGGCGTGGCTAGGCATATTTCACCCAATCAGAGTCATCAGAGAAGGACCGCTGTTCCAGACGGGAAGCAGATTTTGATTGAAGATTGAAGTGTGTGTGATATCTAAATTTACAACATTTAATCTGCTAGCTCACAATGTTATTCTTAAGGTGAATAATCCGTGCAAGTTAATCCACTGAAAAATTAGTAGTTTGTTTTGATGATCTTCAAACAAAGTTTGACCATTTGCTTCCACATTTGGAGTGGCGGTCCTTTTGTTGACGCCAATCTGAGGGTTTCCATAGCAAATGCATATTAATATGACTGATACCCTCTTTTTTTTTCCAGGTTCTGCAGGTTGCAATGTCCCGAATTTTGATTGCTAATCTTAAGCCAATTGTAATGTTTTGTTTTGGTTCAATTTGGAATTTCCCCAACCAATCGCAGAGCCCACGGGATCAGAGTGAGTGCTCTGACTTGGCACCCCCTGGTCCTTGATATCCTCTCTTACGGTTAGTTTGCTATGAGGGAATGATCTGCAAAAGAAAGCTCTGCCCCCTACTCAATGTTCAGTTTCAGTTGGAAGTACACTAACATACTGAATTTAGTTTCAAACGGACCTTAAAAGCAACAAATGCCTTCATTTTACCTGAGCAGAGCGCTTGGAGTGAAGAAAAAAAAAATCTAAAAGGTCGTTCTGAAGAAAATAAGATGGCAAGTTCAGCATTTACCTTCCTAAACAGCTCCATAATGTGATCCTTGTAGGCTGATGAACAGAACACGTCCACTATGTAGCTGATAAAAAAACTTCCATCGATTGGATTCCTGTATGCGAAAGTATCTGTGGAAATGATTCATTGGTAGGTTATAAAATTCACAAAGCAAACTTTGCTCATAGACATACAGTGCATCCGGAAAGTATTGAAAGTATTGATAGATAATGGATTAAATTCATTTATTTCCTCAACATTCTACACACAATACCCCATAATGACAATGTTAAAAATAAGTTTTTGAAATTGTTGAAAAAGCTGTAAAATCACATGCACATCAGTATTCACAGCCTTTGCTCAACACTTTGTTGATGCACCTTTGGCAGCGATTACAGCCTCAAGTCTTTCTGAATATGATGCCACAAGCTCGGCACACCTGTCTTTGGGAATCTTTGCTCATTCCTCTTTGCAATACCTTTCAAGCTCTATCAGGTTGGATGGGAAGCAACGCTGTACAACCATTTTCAGATCTCTCCAGAAATGTTCAATAGGATTAAGGTCTGGGCTCTGGCTGGGCCACTCAAGGACATTCACCAAACTGTTGTGAAGCCACTCCTTTGATATTTTGGCGGTGTGCTTTGGGTCATTGTCCTGCTGGAAGATGAAGCGTCGCCTCAGTCTGAGGTCAAGAGCACTCTGAAGCAGGTCTTCATTCAGGATGTCTCTGTACATTGCTGCATTCATCTTTCCCTCTATCCTGACTAGTCTTCCAGTTCCTGCTGCTGAAAAACATCCACACAGCATGATGCTGCCACCACCATGCTTCACTGTAGGGATGGTATTAGCCTGGTGATGAGCGCTGCCTGGTTTTCTCCAAGCGTAACGCCTGGCGTTCACTCCAAAGAGTTCAATTTGAGTCTCATCAGACCAGAGAGTTTAGTTTCTGATGGTCTGAGAGTCCTTCAGATGCCTTATGGTAAATTCCAGGCGTGGAGTGTCTTCAGTCTGGCCACTCTACCATACAGGCCTGATTGGTGGATTGCTGCACAGATGGTTGTCCTTCTGTAAGGTTCTCCTCTCTCCACAGAAGAACCCTGGAGCTCAGACAGAGTGACCATCAGCTTATTGATCACCTCCCTGACTGAGGCCCTTCTCCCCCGATCACTCAGTTTAGATGGCCGGCCAGCTCTAGGAAGAGTCCTGGTGGTTCAAACATCTTCCACTTATGGATGATGGAGGCCGCTGTGCTCATTGGAACTTTGAGAGCAGCAGAAATTTTTCTGTAACCTTCTCCAGCCTTGTGCCTCCAGACAATTCTGTCTCAGAGGTCTACAGACAATTCCTTTGTCTTCATGCTTGGTTTGTGCTTTGACATGCACTGTCAACCCTGGGACCTTATATAGACAGGTGTACGCCTTTTTAAATGTGTGTATTTGCTAATGGCAGTTTATCAGACAGAGTTGTTTCGTTGAGGATAGCGCTGCACGATATTGGAAAATACAGACATCGTAATTGAGTTTTTCTGCTATTACATATAATTTCCCCAGATGACTTGAATAGCTCAATATGGAAAGAAATCATAATTTTAGACTGACTGGGATGACTTTGTAGGACAGTTAAACTGCATAAAATATATTATGCCAATTACAAGCTTAAATAAAATAAAGCAAAGACACAAACTTTATGGTTTTCTGGAGAGTCTAAAGGTATTCACACCAGAGTTAACTTCGTTATGTAAATTTTTCGTCATAATTTTCATGAACCAGTTTCTACCAATGAAAACTAAATAAAAATTAAGTGATGATGATGACAACTATAATAAAAATATACTGACATTTTCGTTGACTAATAAAAACGAGACGAGAATGTGACATTTGAAATGTAACTGGTCTACAGTAGACGCGGGATGCAATTGCATCATCTTCCATAGGGACGTTTATCTGATTAAACTATGTATAATGAGATGGCAACAGCTGAGAGAAGGGGAAGATTCACGTTAGATGTCAAGACAAAAAGACGTCAAATAAAGGGACATCAGCAGAATCATCTCGAAATTCCCGCAAAGGTCATTTACCCAAGTTTGTGCTTTTGCTTAACTGAAATGGAATAGCCTCTCGCTAGAGTAGATTTATTTGACTAAAACTATACTAAAACTAAAATGATTCAGAAGACTAAAATATGGCTAAAATTAAAATGGAATTTTAGTAACAAGACTAAAACTAAATTAAAATTTGCTGTCAAAATTAACACTGATTCACACTGTACCAAAGGCTTCTCTTACTTAGATTTTTTTTTTGTCTTGTTTCTAGTCCAACTATCAAAAGTATCTTAAAGGGCACCTATGGTGAACAATCTACTTTTCAAGGTGGACCAATTGGAGCGGTTTTGAGACCGCAACTGGATGTAGAAGTGCGGTCCCCCCGCCCACCATTATTGATTGACAGGCGCGCATTACCACATCCTCAGTTTGTTGTTTCACTTCCGCCATTTTCAGTGTGTGAGTCAAAGCGATCTCACCAAAGGAACACCCTTGCTCTATTTTTGGATGTAAGCCTCATTGGGCTCAACACAAGAGCCTTCATCATCACCCTGCAAATAAGCAACAGAGATTTTACATTTAGCAGCTGTTTGCGCTGAACACGCAGTGAATGCAACTTATCGAGATTCGGGCCATTAAAAACAGCTGATTCACCGAGTCTTTCAGCACTCTCTCTGAAAACACTCGATTGATCTCGGCTTTCACCACATGATCATTCACCACATGATCACTCTCATCGGCGCCACTATTTCTAACTTTAGGTGGGTTTGCAAACCTGTGTACTTTTCATTGCTTCTTCCTTATGCTGTGTTCACACCAGACGCGGAACGTGCGGCTAAATTGCGCTATTCGCGAGTAAATAGACGGGTGAACATTTGAGTTTACTCGCTTCATTCGCGCGTCAAACTCCGCTTCATTCATGCGTCAAATTCACTTCAGAACAGACGCGGATTTGCGTCATGGGCAGGGCTTCTGTCTGCTGGGTGAATGTAGCTTCGTTGCTAAATGGCTAACATGGATTTTATTGATAAAATAACTGTGTTTATGTGCTTTATGAAGGCTGTAAAACAGCGTCGATACGTTTGGAGCCGTGTCTGAGTCCACTAGATACTTTCAGAGGTGCACTCAGCGCTGTGGGCTCATAAACTCTTCCAGAAACTTAACCTGGATGACTGGGGCTTCCAGCGGTGCTTCTGACTGAGCCAAGCCCAGTTTGATGAACTGTTGTCGGTGTCGGCTGGAGGATTTCCCCCGGACACCAACAACAGGTGCTACGTCACAATCATGCTCCCACAAGAGCAAGCTCCTGATTGGTTAACGTGGCGCGAATGTCCGCAGAAGTTCAGATATTTGAACTCGAGCGATTCGCGCGTTAAGCGTGTCAAACGCTCAATTCGCGCGAATCGCGCCATTCGCGCCGCGCAATTCGCGTCATTCGCGCCGCGCCATTCGCGCGTATCGCGCCGCAGGATGCCTATTCGCGCGTTTGCATTGACTTAACATGTAAATCACTCGCGCTTGACGCTTCTTCCGCGTCTGGTGTGAACGCAGCATTAAACTTCAGCCGTTTGCATTTCCCGCGGTCACAGAAGCTCCCTGTCATCTCAACTAGGTGCGGCTGGAGAGTGTGAGCGCGTTGCCTCACGTGCACGTCCCTCCATTGGAAATAACGAACTTGCCTTAGTTATAACCTCAGTCAAAGTTAATCCAGTGTGCGTGGTTATTAGTCTCGGTGTACAAGCTCGGAACTTTAAAGTAGCACACAGATGGCATAACTTGGTTTAGTTGCAGCAGTTTTGTTCCGTGCAGAGACAAGGTGTTGAGAAGCCTTTACGGTTAATTAATGCACGGTTAATAGTGAAACAGGTTAATCGTGGCATCCCTATACGGATACTGATTCAGTGTAAAACTATACAAAGACACAAATGATTTTGTAACCATTCTGGCACATTAGGAATATTGGTTCCTCAACAGTAGTCTCTGCTTGGTCTGTGTCCGATTTGTACATGTACGGCTGAATGCTGGTCATCTCACTCATGTTGCTTCTCTCTGTCTGTAGCCATTCACAAAGCGGGGGAGCTCTTGGCTCCGCCCCCTTGTTAAGTTGGTCGTGAAGTCGAAACTAATTTTCATGTGAAGCAACACGCCCCTAAAACAATGAGCTGTGTACACCCCCCCCCCCCCCAATGACACTTTTTAACACATTATAATAAAAAACAAATCTGAACTGTGTTTTGAAATGAACTTAAACTGGCACACTCAGAAGAGCCATAATATTCATATTAAATCTTTAAAAAGGGGTAAAATAGGTGCCCTTTAAATCAAGAAGCATATTCTAGACAAGTAGAAAATATTGTCTTGTTTTCAAAAGTCAAAAATGAAGTGAGTTTTTTCTTGAAACTAGCAAAAGAATCTGCCAATAGGGTAAGCAAAAGTAATCTTAGGTTAAAGCGATGAACAAGATTATTTTGCTAACCTCATTGGCTATTAATTTTGCTTATTTTAAAGAAAAACTCACTTCATTTTGACTCATTGTTTCTGTAAAATGTACCATATTTTTGCTGGTCTAGAAAATGCTTCTTGATATTAGAATTTTTAGATATTTGGACTAGAAACAAGACACAAACTCAAAGTAAGAGAAGCTTTTTTGCAGCAAATATGAGCAAGATGAACAGGAGTGAGTCTTTTTAGAGCAGTCAGTGTGTTATTAACGAACTTACTAGGCATGGTGGACATAAAACAGACAAAGTCTTTCTCCTTGTGCACAAACGAGTCGGATTCAAACACAGAATCTTGAGCATACACACCACTGGCTTTCCCTGGACACAAGAACAGTTCACAAAGTTACTGTTCACACAGACATGTACACACGAAAAATATCTGCGTCTGATCAGCTGTGTCGTACCTCCTCTGCAAGCCTGAATGAGGATAACCTTGGGTTTGTCGATCAGAGCCGGACAGTTCACAGCGTTCAGATAGGTGAAAGTGTCTTCAATAAAGTAGAAGTCGTCACTGACGCCTAAAATGGCATCTTTATTATCAATTCTATTCCCATGAGACATGATGACGACAAAGGTGCCGTCTGAGTCTTGATGTTCATGACGTCCAGAGAAATTCTGGACTGCTCTGCTGATTTCCTGAGAATAAATATAATGTTTTTTTTAAAATGCACACTTTAAAGGGGTAGTTCACACCAAACATTCATTCATTCATTAATTTTTTTAACTGGGCATAAATCTTACGCACTTTTCCAGTGAGATTTGTGTATTTTATAACCATAAAGCCCAGAGCTCTCAGCAGCCACTCCATGTTCTCCTCATCTCTCTCCGCTCCGTCTCGGTTGTGTTGTTTGTTGGCGAATTGTATGTTGGTGATTAACAGAGCCAAGCCTTTTCTTTGAGTCCTGCTCACTGGTATGTAAATCTATACGGAGGAAAAAAAAAACAGAATTATACAAGATTTAACTATAATCAGAACTTCCCAACCCTTGAGATTGCCGGCAGTGTGCAGAGCTGGCGGATTACTTATGAATCTGCCAGCTCAAAAAAATAACGGTGATGAAAACCGACTGTGTTGTTGCCTCGTATTGGATGTTTCTGATTGTTTTCGTGAAATACTTGAGAAATGCCCAATGGCTGATGATTAGTTTGGTGTCCTGGCTCTCAAGCCGCCTTTCCACTGCACACGACATTCGGACATGACTGTCGGAATACGCCCCCTTGTGGCAGTCGCACAGAACTTTCAGATCCTCGTGGTGTCCAATATAAAGGAGTGCAAAAGCAAGAGCTTTTATTCTCCGTACGTTCACCATGTTTGAATGAATACTAGAAACTGCTAAAACATTTGGAGGGAATGTGGAGACAACATTAAAATACAATATTTTTATTAATTGTTTATGAATAGAAATGTTTTTTAATATAAACTTTTTTTTCTGATTCGAAAAAAATTGTATTTCTCCTCCTGCGCGCGTGGACCTGCTTGGACAACTCTGCAATACATCGCATCCGGCCGGCCAGTTGCATACGGTGTAGGCGTAGAAGTTCAAATATTTTAACGGATCCACAGCTCAAATTGGATCCGAATTTTCCGCATACGGAGATCATCAGAACTCCACGCAGCTCCCGGACTACCCTCCATTGGAAATGATTGACATCCGGTCTGTCGCTTGTCGTTTGTCATGTGCAGTGGAAAGGCGGCTTTAGGATGAGTGTCCACCGAAGCGTTTTTCTCGAGCTGCGTGCTTGTTTTCTGTTGTTGTCAATGGTAGCACCTCGTTTTTTTGAGCGCCTGCAGGTGTTTTACGGTTAGCGCTGAAGGCTTAGCCTTTTTTCAGCCGTTGAAATTTGAAAACGTAGCACCTATTAGTGTCACTTTTGAGCTAGCCGTCCAATCACAGTGGAGGAGGGGTGGGACAATACTTGTACTGGTACATTCACACGGGGCATCAGCATCACGCTTGAGGAAGATCGCCTCTGAAGCTCAGTGTTGACGTGATCGTCATAGGAATTAAATTAAGGCTGATTTATACTTCTGCGTCAAGCATACGCGTATGCTATGGCACAGCCTACGCATAGTCGCATAGCCCTCGCCGTGGCCGTCGGCGACGCTGACGCGCAGCCTTTAAAAAATTTAACTACACATTGTGATATTTTATTTAACAAATTAAACAATTACGATATTTCAAAGCAAACACTAAATTGGATAAAATCATACTTGAGTGGTCGGAGTCAATGTGTTCAGGTTAACAATTTTAAATCTACTTTTAAACCAGTTAAATTAGGAGTGCCTCAGGGATCTATTTTAGGACCTTTACTTTTTAGTATTTATATAAATGATTTACCAGCTACATGCATTGATGCTGATTTATTAATGTACGCTGATGATGCTGTGCTTTACACTTATGGAAAAAATTCAACTGAAGTTGCTACTAAATTAACAAATGAAATGCAAAATGTTTTTAAATGGTTGCAAAATTCAAATCTCACCTTAAATTTTGAAAAAAACTGTATCCATGTGTTTCTCAAATAGGTATAAAGTTGGAAATGTTTTAGAAATTTTTATAAATGGGCAAAGTATTAAAAATGTCACTGAATTCAAATATTTAGGCATCATGTTGGACTCAAACCTTAATTTTAAAACTCATATTAAAAAACTTGCTACCACACTGAGATTCAATCTAAGACATTTTAAACATATCAGAGATTCTCTGACTTATGAGGCCTCTGGTATGTTTTTAAATACTATGATTATTCCACATTTGTTGTACTGTATAAGCAGCTGGTCTCAGGCATGTAAATCATCTTTATCAGTGTTGGAATCATTATACAAGAGAGCACTTAAAATTCATGATAAAAAGCCTCGTTTGTACCATCACTGCAATATCTTAAAAAAACATAGTCTCTTAAGCTTTGATAATATTATTAAATACTCCAATATTTGTTTTGTTTTTAAAATTATTCACAATCTTTCTGCTCCATCATTAAAAAAAATTTGTAAATTCCAAACTAGAAAAAACATCGCGAACGACACGTTCTATGATAAGAGGGGAATGTATTGTCCCCAGACGTAAGACCTCTTTTGGTCAATCTTCTTTTATTTATAAAGCCACAAATCTATGGAATTCTCTCCCAACAGAAATAATCACCTGTACAAATTATAAGACGTTTTCATGCCTGACTAGGAGATGGTTTTTGTCAAATCAGATTTGTACACACTGAGTGGGATGTTTTCTAATTTGTTAGTGTTTCTATGCGATTATGCTTGTATGTTTTTAAACTGACTTTTTAGTTAATTGGATATTATTGTTTTAATTTTTACCTGTCCAGGGACTGCAGGTGGAAAATAGCAATCTTGCTACAACCTGGCACAATGCATCTTTCCTCTTTGAGGTTAATGTAATTTTTGTGCATTGTCCCTGCTAAATAAATAAATTCATTCATTCATTCATTCATTCATTCATTGCAACAACATGCAACGCAAGCTCTGTGATTAGTCTGCTTGGTAGCACTGATGAGTGTGGGCGGAGGTGAGAGCCGTGCGAGCCCGATGAAGCGAGTGTTTACAAGTGTCAAGTCTCGTGAAGGAGCTACACATGGAAACTGTTGTTTTCAGTTTAACTCATGAAGTTGTTGCACGTCCGTCGACTCCCACCTCAAAATGAGCGAGTTTGAGCTACATGTACATTTAAGGTAGCGTTCAGAAAAAACAAAACACCAGCGAAGAAACTCGACACAGAGGAACATAACATAACTTACTGCAGGGCAACACAAACAGCATGCAGAAGTATAAATGCATGGCTTCGGGCATTGCATGCACTGTGGGTCATGCCCAGTGCTTAATTTGTGAATTGCGGGGTCCCAGAACAGATCAGGGTGTTCGGCATGTTACCCGAGGATGGAGAGGTGTTGCGCATGAAAATGAAAATGGGGTTGTTTGGGTGGTGGTGGTGTGTGGCAGAGGGGTATTATAGTGAAGAGGGTTAGGGAGTCACGGAAGAAAGTGAACAGCGGATGGGGGAGATGGGCGGTTGAGTAGGGGGATCGGTAAAATGAGGTGCCGGATCAGATTTCAGAGGTTCCGGATCTGGCGTGTTCCGGCACAAATGAAGCCCTGGTCATCCCGATCACTCGACACAGAAGTATAAACCAGGCTTCAGACTGTAATTGGCTACTGTCTGAGCTGGGGTGTTTGCATAAAGTGATCTGATTGGCTGACGCTTCTGTTGGCATTTGAAAAGTTGAGAAATTCCCAACTTCTGCCACAAGCATCACTGCTGATGCGGCACTGACGAATTCACAATTCAGTTCTGTAACGGTTGTTATTACCCATTTAAAGTGAATGAGATGCATTGATGCTGATGCCCCGTGTGATTCGGGCGTTATGTCATAGTGAGGATACTCTGTATCATAGCCACCAACAGAAAAAACACTGCGATGCAAAAGGTTTCACAACTAAACATTTTTAGAACAGTATTAGCATTTCTGCAACACAAATAAATGCTTTGGTGGAAAAGCAGCCTTAGGTTACACATTTATGGTAAAGTATCACTACAACAGAGGCGGATTCTACCTTAGCCCTCTGAGATGTAGAAGGCATAGTCAAAGAAGCGTTCTTTATAATTATGTTGACAACAATATATATCCTTTAATTTGTCATATTTAAAGATATTTGTGTGTTGCTGTACATCCCTGTGTGTATTAAGCAAAGTGCAAGTGTGTTTTGAATCCGCATAGGTGCATAACACTGACGCACTCTTTAAATAACAAAACCCCTGCACCATAGACTGTAGACCAGCTTTTTGTTGGTCAATGATGCAGTCTAATTTGAGTTACCTAAAAATGTCAACTCGCCAACAATGTGGCCTAACACACCTCCTATTCAGATCAGCATGGCCATGAGCGCACAGTGGCGCAAATGCATTTGCTGTTTAAACAACATGGAGCAAAACGTGAAAATGACACGTGTGCCAGTTTGAAAATAGCAAAAACTAAATAAATTTGCGACATGCAGGTGTCTTATTGGGCCCACTGTTACGTAAAGCAGAATGTCAATAAAGTGGCTGTCTGAGAGCAGTTCTGAAGACTCGAAATACTTGCATTGAAAGAAATGCAAGAATTGAAATACTTGCATCATCTCTGTTTGCGTTAAGAAGTCTGGTTTTATACTCTTGACTGCAGGCAAAGATCTGCCGTGGTCTCTGCCAGTCAGCCTGGATGGGCTGGAGATCCTCAGACCCGGCAGTGTTGATGGGCTGCGGGTTGGACTGCGGGATGTTCTGCGGGATGGAATGCGGGATGTTCTGCGGGATGGGCTGCAGGTCTTCAGGGTTTTGCTGATTTTCTTGCGCCTGCGGCTGAACTAAAGACAGAAAACACACCTCATGTTATGGATTGTAAAACATGCATGTTATTCATTTAGATTCATGTAAATGTATATATGGAAAGAGTGCTTAAAGGATCACGAAACACCAGAACACATTTGTTGAGATGTTATCATAAACGTGTCCCATGCTGCTAAAAACACTATGAGGACACGTATATTTCACAAAAAAAAGAGAAAATTGGTTGTTTTTGCATTGTTTTGAGCAAATTCGTTCTTCCGGTTTGAAAAGAAATTTTGCTGCGTCACAGCGAGTAGATCCTTGCGTCTAGTCTATACACACACACAACTTTCTGACGCAACCTACCGAGTGCATCTAAGTTACTAAGAAATGCGGAGGTTTTTTTTCTCTCATACGGCAAGCGGTATCAAACATTCCATTAAAACTCCACTCTTCCAGAAGTTCATCGCATCTAATATCTCATTTGTCTCGGGGGGCATGCAGGAAATGTTGCTGAATGAAAGCGAGAGTGCCAAACTGCAGTTAAAGTCGACAAATTAATAATTTGGCAAATGATTCGATTACTGATGTCCATGTAAACACAGTCGCTGTCTTTCTCCCCTGTGTGTGTGTCTTTAAAGGGTCACGAAACACCAAAACACATTTTTTGAGCTGTTGACAGTCATATATGTGTCCCACGCTGCTATAAACACTGAGGACACATATATTGCACTAAAAAGTGAAAATTGGTTGTTTTTGCGTTATTTTGAGCAAATTTGTTCTTCCGGTTTGAAACAAATTTTTGAAGCTGCGTCAAGGCCATGAGATACTTAGGTGTAAATCCAGCCTGGAGAGTGGCTGTCTGTCTTTTCGAGAACATTGTGACGTGTCTGAGTGTGTGGCATTAATTCATGAGAAAGACGTGCTTCAAACCAATCAGCGCGCTCTATTGTGTATGACGTGAAACTTCATTAATATGCATGATAGCTCAGGAGACTGTTTACAGCGTTCAGACGGCAGAGAGACGCCACGTTGTGTTGCCAAAACAAGTGGAAGAACAAGAATTTGGAGACAAGAGTCGTCGGTGTTGCGTTTATTAGTGTGCTGCAACAAAGGTTTTGTTTTCATTTTTCCTCTATGAGAGAGCTGCTGGACTCACGTGTGGATTATAGTGCACGCGACACGCGACACGCGACAGAAACGCGTTTGTATGGAACATTTTTACCCGAGAGCTTTTCGCATCTGGAAATGGTGAAATCCGGATTTGCCGCTCGTCTCCTTTTAATAAAAAGACACAGCTCCAGTTTGATTGTCTGTCTACAGATTTGGTAAATGTTTGCAGTGCAGTGCCCATTGTTTAACCCAGATTGCAAAGTTAGTTCGTGGTCAGCAGTGCTCTTTCAGTTTTAAAGACATACCATAGTCAAAATGATTTAGTTACTAAGTTTACAGTATGTTAATATCACTGCAATATTACAGTACAATATTATAGACTGAAAGATCCGCTGTAAATGCTGCTCTCCGAGTGTAAACATGTAAACACAAACTATTCCCGTCGTGCAGGATTTTCGCCGCATTTTGTGACAGGATAGTCTATACACACACGGCTTTCTGACGCTACCTACCGAGTGCATAAGTTACAGAGAAATGCGGAGGATTTTTTTTCTCCCATTCGCCGTGCGGTATCAAATCAGCCTCTGTGTGTTTGTTTTGCCTGTGAAACTTAGCGCGTGCCCAAATGGAAACTCCCTTTTTTGCAAATCCTACCCTCTTTCTCTCCCCCGACACTCCCACACTCCCAGAGCTGGACACGCCCAACTTTCCTGACTTTTTTCGAAACCGAGGTGTGAAAACACCCTGCTGAGACAGGGGGTTTCGTGGCCCTTTAAAGTTCACCCACAAATTAAAATTTACTCAGCCGGTTAAACTCCTTTATATTTTGAAGAAAACTGAAAACCTGTAACTACTGAAAAATCAGATACACTGAAAAGCAAATTCCTTGGGTTTACTAAATTGTTTTTAAGGTTAGTGTTTGCAAACTCTTGATATGGGCTGAATTTAAACAGACAAATTAAATGTAGTAATGTTCAACATAATTTGTTAGTTTAAATTCAGCCCATATCAATGGTTTGCAAACACTTACCTTAAATTGTTTTTAGTAAATCAAATGAATATTTTTTCAGTGTATTATGGAAGTCAATGTTTCCAGCTTTCTTCAAAACATCTTCTTTAGTGTTTAACAGATGAAAGAAACACAAACAGGTTTGGAGGAAGAGTAAATGATGACAGAGTTTTTATTTTGGGGTGAACTGTCCCTTTAACTAAAACTAAACCTTTATTTTTATTTTTTAACCTTTCAGCAGATTCGACTCGAGACGCTTTGCACGTTCGTTCTGCTTCATGTTGCGCAGCGCCTGTACTGTGATTTTCCCAGCATCCTCGCTGTAATGCTGCACCATGCTGTCCACCACATCCTGACGGTCCGCTTTCTCCAGCTTTCCCCGAGGAATGGGATTGACGCCTGGTTTCACACCGATCCACAGCTGCCTGCTAAACTGTTTGAGCTCCGCCTCAACAAGATCCTCGAGCACATCAGTCATCAACTGGTTAATGGCGTCCATTTTCTGTTACTAGGAGAAAAACAATCATTGTGAGTGTGAGGACGCACTGGCAGATTGCAGAATCAAAACCAGCCTAATACTGAATCTGAAATCTTGGTCAGGTGCCATACTGTCTGGTGTCACTCATTTAAGACTGCCTCAAGAACAGAGAAGAACCCATCACAGGAGAACGAAGAGCCAATTTATTTGACTAGTTTTGCTAATACTACTTCAGCAGATGTTCTGGGGAACCCCTATTTGGGCACAAAATTTGATTGGTAATGTGGTTGACCCACAATGGTGCTTTCGACAGCAAACCTTGCCTCACAAGACATTTTTGTGTGACTCCTGGGTCATGTGCTCCATCTGCCTTTACATCCTGTTGGATGTACACTTTTGTAGAGAGCAAACCAGATCACTTAAAAACCTACTGCAACTGCAAGTCTTTGCTTTTCCTTTAGCTTGCTCACGCTCGCTGCTGCTTTCTGCCCACTTTTGCCTTGCTCTCGGATACCACACCACCATGCGATTGGGTCACAAAGAACATTCCATGCAACCTCTTATGGCCCGTTTCCACTGTGTGATACGGTACGGTATGGTTTGGTACGCTTTTATGTCCGATCGTACCGTACCACTTTTTGTGTACCCTTTCCAAAGAGAGCTCTATTTGCGATTGCTCACTGCGGGTCTGTATTTAAAATAACAAACTTGACCTCATGATAATAACGTGTGCGTGATTATTGAAATGCTTCGGACATTCGATCCTTTCAGAAACGGACAAGCGCAAGATTAAAGCACGAAAATACCAAGGAGCAAATGATTCATTCAGCAACCTAAAAGATGAACAAACGGCCATGTTTAATTATTATCATCACCTTTTGGACTATTATGAACTCAGAATGACAAGATGTTAACGTTACTTGTGCTAATGAAGAATCAAGATGAGAGGTTTGGGCTGACTGTATATGTTTCATATCATTTATGACCCCAAATACGGCCTAAATGTACGTTTTGGGTGTTTTTGTTTTTGTAATTGTTTACATTTCAGAGATTGTAAGTGTCTGTATGTGTTTATATATGTTTTAATTATATATTTATTTATTTTTATATAATCTCAGACGTTACAGTTGGCTATTTCGCATTATCATTGATCTGCAGCTCTAGTCAAATCCTGTTCATAGGATTGTTAGTCTGCATTATTTAGGGCAACCGGAGCCGGGCACACTTCCCTAAAGACGTTATAATTTGAACGGCATCTGCGCTTATGTTAGTCTGCTTTTAGTATTTCAGAGGTTTCCATAATCCTGGACCAGGCCGTATCCTGAGCAGCTGCTGTGGTGGTCATGGAGGAGTGGAGAGCCTGAGACAGATGACAGATGAGTCCTCGCATTGATCCAGGGCCAGCCTGAACACATGTCTGTCGTACACCACGGCTACCAAGAGGTAAAGTCTAGATCGGATATGCGGCCGGCCGGAAGTGCGATATGCACATTAATATAGCGGCATTTTTTTATGACACTGTATAACAATAATTAATATTTTTACAGTACTGTGACGGTTGGGTTTAGGGTTGGGGTGGGGGTAGGGGTTAAAAAATAAAATTTATTGGGTAATTTAATTGATAAGATAAATAATACTCGGTACAACTACTGTTTTTACGCTTCTGTGACGGTTGGCGTGGGTGTAGACCAGTGGTGGGCAAACTTTTTAGACCGGAGGGCCACATCAAGTTTTGCAAACCAAGTAAAGAGCCACATGTCAAATCCTTCAAAAAATAACTTTTATTTATAATGACAGTATGCATGGAACATGTAATATCGGACAGAAACGTTTCACATTACCACACATTTTTTATAGTTATTATTGAGTCATATTTACAAGTCAAATTCATTTGCACTGCAATTTATATTTACTTATCAATTATCATAAAACAATAAAATAATCCCTTATAAAATATAATAATAATAATGTAATAACTTTTACAGTGGAGAATAGAAAAGATATTGTCTGATAGAAAAAATCTCATATTAACACATTAAAAATTATTTGAATGTTTGCGTGAAAAATGCCGACTTAGGTTGTAGTCTTTAAAAACAGCAATACTTTCTTGGCATATTAGACATACCGCTTTCTGTCCGATATTGGTGAAGTATTTTGTTGTCCATTCTTCCCTAAACACACGACATTCAGAGTCCATTTTTCTTTTTTTTTGCCCGACTCATTTTCAGTCATTAACAGTCGAGTGCATTTTCATATCCGAGAGTTTGTTCTAATTTTACTGGTTGCGCTAACTGTACCGCGTCCAATACTGCCAATTGGCGTATTGACTGTCAAATGGCGTTCACTTGTACTGCATCATTATTTTACTAATTCTGAAACCAAACCGTTACTCAGAAGCAGCATTTTAAAAACTCCCTCGCGGGCCGGATGAAAGAGTTTAGCGGGCCGCATATGGCCCACGGGCCGTAGTTTGCCCACCTCTGGTGTAGACGTTAATAAAATACAATAAATCGGAAATTTCATAAATAACATAAATAATTCTCGTTAACTTCTGGCCGCAAACGTATCCAATCTAGCAACAACCCCACCAAGAGGTCACCAAAAGGGTACCATTAGTACAATTTATCAGTGGAGACACAAGCCTGATAAAGGTGACCTGTACCGTACCAGACTAAACTGAACCGTAACATTCAGTGGAAACGAGGCATTAAAGTTATGGGGCTGGTGTCCTGCAGAGTTTAGTTCCAGCGCCAGTTAGACATACTTAAACTAGCTAATCAAGCTCTTTCTAGGTGTACTAGAAACTTCCAGACAGGTGTGTTGAAGGAAGTTGAAGCAAAAATTTGCGGGCCCTCTAGGAACGAGTTTGGGCTCGCCTGCTTTAGATAGGCCTGTGCAAACAAAGCTCCTGTGTTTCATATTCCCCCGGTTTCACAAACAAGGTTTAAGGCTAGTCTTGGATTAAATTGCATGTTTGAGCTGTCTCAACTCAAAATAACTTGCAGTGAGATGTCTTCAAATATGTCAGTGTCATTTTTTTGTCTACAGGTGCACACCAGTAATGTATTTTTCTAAGGCTGTTTTTATAAATGTGGCTAAAATAGCCTAATTTAACTAAGGTCTAGTCCTGGCTTCAACTAAGCCCTGTTTGTGAAACTGGGCCTTGGAGTTTAGTGGAGTAAAACAGCAGATTATAGAGTGTACAGAAATACACTCACTGTGTTTACTATGTTCACAGAGCTGAGGGGTTATTTAGAGTTTGTCAGATGTATCAAGGTAAGTGCACAAAGGTATAGAAGACAGAAACTAAGCTTTTTTTTTACACTGCAACTGATGATTGCTAATAAATTGCTAATGTTACCTCTTCCCAACAGGGAAAACCATCAACAATCAAGAATGCATGATTATATGATCATATTTTCTCAGACATATCAAGTGCGCAAGTCTGTCTATCTCATACATACACACACACACACACACACACACACACACACACACACACACACACACACACACCATATAAAAGCCAGAAACAGAGCAAAAAATTTAGCAAAAATGACACATTATCTCTCTTCCCAACAGGGAAAACCAGCAACAACCAAGAATGCCTGATTATATGCTGTCATGGCTTTGCAATTAAAAACTTTGATTATAACGGAAGTCAATGGTGCAAAAACAGCCACCAACATAACCAAAGGGCAGTCAGTCTGCCCAGATTGGGGTGTTGAATTTTTGGGAAATTCCAAAGCATTTTCCCAAAATATGTCATAGTAAGATTTATCAGAGAAACACAGAGAAAGTTGAGGCCAAATTAAGACTCAAATTCAATCCATAGAGGATGAAAACCACCCCAACACTGTAACATAAAATAAATGTTCGAGAGCAATAACCTTTTCAAAAGGTACACGTTTCTACACAGTTTCTGATTGGCAGCTAATTCAGATGTGATATGGTCTTAATCTGCTTGCAGATCAGGTTTTTCCCTACAGCACAAGTGCGGTTTTCAGTTTTGCCTCAGGCTGTTGGTGAAAAGTCGCTTCTGAAAAAAACGAGTTTGGTTTGTTTAAACCATTTGCATTCGTGGAATCCGGTCCACACTAAAATTTTGAATTAAATCCGTTTCTTCTGCTCACCAAGACTGCATTTGGCACGTAGGCTGTATATTATTTCAAATTAAATTAATCAATTGAAAAATGTACATTTTTTTTACTGCTGTGATGGAAAGTTACATTAAAATAATTTCTTGATGATCATGCTTGTACTGTATCTCATAAAGGCAGCACATTAAGCCCAAAGAGACCTCAAAAACATTTTCCAAACTTTGTAAACTAAGCTAAATTACATTTTTACTGACCTATAAAATAAGGTGAAAGTAAATAGACTAATCTGTAAAAGATCTGCAGATCTAAACGTAATGTAATTATATTTTTTATTCATGAAAAGTCATTGAAGTAAATGTACAGCAGCCTATTTACAGTAGCTTCATTTTCACTGTCGGCTTACACTCCTTGCAGACCCAGCCTAGAGAAGCATTTCACTTTTGTTGTTTATTAACTATTTACATCTTATCTGAAGCAATATCGAGCTTCTGTTAATTTCTGATATGAGTTATAGCCTAGCAAATTATCAAGCCAAATGTGTTTGCCTTACAAAACAAATCAAGCTGTGTATTTTTGCTCAGGTCACAGAATAAGTGTACATTAATAACGCTGTATTGTACATGTAATGCTGCTTTTAATTATAATTAAACACATTTTCATTTGTATTAGCCGACAGTAAAGCAGCTTTAAGTGATCTGTATCTTATAAAACGCTAGAAAAATAAACGTGCACTACTTACATTCAGCTTGAAGATGTTTTCTTGTAACTACTTGCTCTGAACTTCCCCGTTCCTCTCTCCTAAACCCGCCCCACAAGGTTTCTCTCATAAACTTTCACTCAGTTTTTTTTTATCTCGTCTGCCAGGTTTTTTCCTTCAATGTTTTTCTTTTTGCACGCTTCTGCCAGCATTTTTCATGATTTTTCACCTATAAAGAAAAGGAAAATAGTTCACCAGACTTATTACATTGTATAGGACATGCTGAGTTCATTCATAAATACAGTTATGAGTAAATGTTGAATCTGATATCAAGCACAAACCCAACCAGTCTACATACCTCAAAGCAAATTAGGAAATGTCTAGCTTCACATCCTCATTCTGTGAAATTAAAAACCACAAAACACAGTATTTATCTTACCTGTGGAGACTGAGCTCACTCGAAATCAAACACAATACTATACTACAGTTTAGTAATAACGTTTTATAAAATAACTGTACATAAATAGTTTAACTTTAGTGTGCATGGAATCACAACATAAATAAATTCCGTACTACGGTAATGAAGATTTCTGTGTTTGTTGTGAATAAATGTGAATGTAGACGTGAGCGCTGCAGTGTTGAACCTGTGATGATGCTCTGCGCCACTAGAGAGAGCAGTTCAGGTGCTGCTTGTCGATTTGACAAGGCTTCTGTGTTCGTTCCTGCTGTCAATCGCGGAAGAAATGATCGATAAAAGGTTTATGATAAACCGCTATGACTTTAACTGCAGGCGCTGACGGACGCGCGTGCACGCGAGGGGAGTCAGATTTCGATACGACACCTGTCTAAACACCTTAAACCAGTGGTGTAGTCGGGGCTATACGCACGTATACTCAGTATGCCTACTTTTTTCCATGAGCTGTTTGGGTATTACGACTTCTGAGGATCAGTAATTGCGTATACCCTCGGTATACTCACTTGTTTTTCTGATTAGACTTCCCTAATTTACGTGTATTCGCGTCCCCTTTAACTGAATACCAAAGTTTTTTTTACTTGCATCTTATTTGTTGCAATCAGTGGATTTTTGTTTAATTTGCGGCATTTCCCACCCCCTGACGACCGCAAAAGCTGTGAGAAAATTTCGGGAGTTTTTCGATAACGACGACAAGTCAACTAAATGATGTCTCGCTAAACACCGAGGTAAAATTATTTTTAAAAAAGCATGGGCATCGCTTTAGCCCCCTATATTTCTATTCAGTCCCTCGAAATGTTTTGCAATTTCCTCATGAACTGGAATTGTAAAATACGGGATAATGCAGGCAAAAACGGGAGGGTTGACATGTATGAAGTGAACAGGAAGTGTTTGTGGAAAAAACAGTTTTGCGAGGGAACGCAAAACATTTTTGCGTTCCCTCGCAAAACGCAAAAACTTAAAAAAATATATATTTTCCTATCACTATTTTTTCTTCTCCCACCCATTTTTTTTTTCTCCCACTCAGTTTTTTTTCCACCATCACGTCCCTTCGGGTCTCCGTAGGGTTGGGTGGGTAATAGTACACCACTTTTTTTTTTAGGACTACACCACTGCCTTAAACACAGGTAGAACCAGAACTGAAAGTGAAGAGGTTTAAAGAGATGCCATTCAGTGGCTTTACCCTTAGTAAGCCTGAACAGACATATTTTCTGGTAAGTTCAAATAGCGCATCCTTCATGTAACAACGTCATGTAATAATGTGCTGCTATTTTATTTATCTTCTTGAAACTACATGGGATTAAAACGCGAATCATATTGCCTACTTAGGCATTCATCTTTGCAGACTCGCTAATCAAAATGGCTGAAGTGTTTACGTTAGACATGTTTACGTATTTTCATCGCGCTCTCTTTGTTTTATATTAGAACATACGACTGTATTTAACACAAGTACTTAAGGTATGTGAGATTAGGAAAACCTTACATGTGAGGTTAACACATTTCCAGATTCAAAATAATGTAGTGTCTTGTACTTGTGCACGAACACATCAATTTTAACGAATCACGCTGGTTCGGTTGCAAAAGGTTTATAGTCAGTTAAATGTGTAGGAGCAGTATCAGCAGATATTAAGCAGTCTACTAATACTCAAATAGATCATCAAAATAAAGTGGTACAATGATATTTTGTCCTTGTCATTTTTGTTTTAATCACTATTATTATTATTATTAATAATAATAATAATTATTATTATTATTATTATTTATTTAATAATTATAATAAAAAAACAAAGAAATCTGTCTTCTGTGATTTTTTTTTTTTTTGTTTGTTTCTATTTTGGTCAAATTATAGATGGGCCGTTATTGTTTGCCAAGAAGTTATGAATTAGACGCTGCTTTTACAATGGCTTAAAGAAATATGAAAAAAAACAGAATATATAGATTTAATGATTTGTGGCTAGGCAGAGTCAGGAATAATAAAAAAAAACATGCAAACAACAATTTTGGCACTAATATGTTATAAATGCAACTTTAATCAGAGATACATTTTTAAAAATAAAACTAATACAATTTTTTATAGTAATTTATTTTTCTTTATTATTATGGAGTTGGTAATTATTAAACTGTAGTGTAATTCACATTAAGATGTATCATTGTACCAAAGGAACTCTTCTGTTGCTGTATATAATGTCTAAAATGTGTCTCACTACTCAATTCTTTCAGCAAATGAGAGCAGGTGAACACTAGAATGAGTCAAAAGAAGAGTGAAGATGTTGACTCAGAAATGAATTCTGCATCTCCTGGATCAATCTGTGGATCTGTAGAGAGTGATGGGTCCATTGAGAAAACTCCTCTTCACTTTGGTGATGATACACTGACCTGTGACGTCGGGTAAGACACTGGTTATTTCAGGATTGACAGAGGAGTTTGTCTGAAGTTAAGTCACTTTTCACAAAGAGTAAAAATACACTAATTTATATTAATGCAGCTCTTGTCTGTCTCGAATAATAGTATTAATAAATATCTGTATAATTTCTGTATAATTTTTGTAAACTAATTCTTAAATTAATTTGAATTCTAGTCTGTACTTCACTATTTTATCTTGGTATTACAGCACTTAACAAGATTTTGCTGTGTTCTTTGTTTGTTAATAAAAAAAGGAAAAAGTGTGGAGCAATTAAGCTTAACGGTAAGTGTGTGTAAAAATGCCTTTTAATTTGTCTTATGTAAGCATCAGTGGCAGAAAGAGACGGAGATCAGAGTCTCCAGAACCCAGTGGTGTGTCTGTGAAGAGCAGCAGATCAATGATCCCACCTTCAAACTTTAGTGTTGAACCATTGACATTTGACATTGTGCTGAATGACACACTGGACAAACCAGAGGATGATGAACTACAAAGAATTAAAGACCAGCACAAAACCCACATGAAGAACAAATATGAGAGACTATTTGAGGGAATCAAAGAGACAGAAACCCTCCTGAACCCGATCTACACACAGCTGTACATCATAGAGGGAGAGAGTGAAGGAGTGAATGAAGAACATGAGGTTTTACAGATGGAGAAAACAACCAGAACAAAACACTCCCAACACACTCCAATCTACTGCAATGACATCTTTAAAGAGGAGAAAGAGCAAATCAAGACTGTTCTTACTAAAGGCATCGCTGGAATCGGAAAAACCGTCTCTGTGCAGAAGTTCATTCTGGACTGGGCCGAGGGAAAAGCCAATCAGGATGTAGATTTGATGTTTGTGCTTCCATTTCGAGAGCTGAACTTGATCAGAGATCACCAGTACAGTCTTCACAGACTTCTGCTGGACTTTCATCCTGAACTTGAAGATCTGGAGCCCAAGATTTATGAGGAGTGTAAAGTTGTGTTCATCTTTGATGGTCTGGATGAAAGCAGAATCACACTGATGTTTTCAGACGCTCAGAAAGTTTGTGATGTGACTGAGACTTCATCAGTGGCTGTGTTGATGTCAAAGCTGATGAAAGGAGAGCTGCTTCCCTCTGCTCTCATCTGGATCACCTCCAGACCAGCAGCAGCCAATCAGATCCCCTCCAAATACATCAAGCGTCTGACAGAAATTCAGGGATTCACTGAGCCTCAGAAGGAGGAATATTTCAGGAAGAGAATCAGTGAGCAGCATCAAGCCAGCAGAATCATCTCACACATCAGAAGAGCAAGAAGCCTCCACATCATGTGCCACATACCCGTCTTCTGCTGGATCTCATCCACTGTGCTTCAGAAGCTCCTGGAAGAAGATCTGAGTGCAGAAATCCCTCAAACTCTGACTGAAATGTACATCCACTTCCTGCTGATTCAGATCAACATGAGGAATCAGAAGTATGAAGAGAGAGATCCAGAGAAACTCCTGCAGTCCAACAGAGAAGTGATTGTCAAACTTGCTGAAGTGGCTTTCAGACAGCTGATGAAGGGCAATGTGATGTTCTATGAGGAGGACCTGATTGAGAGCGGCATAGACGTCTCTGACGCCTCAGTGTATTCTGGGATTTGCACTGAGATCTTTAAGGAGGAATCTGTGATTCAGCAGAGGAAAGTCTACAGCTTCACCCATCTGAGCATTCAGGAGTTTTTGGCTGCTTTCCATGTGTTTTACTGCCATGTAAATGGCACCATTGAGGCATCTTTTGATTCACTGCATAATCTCCATAAAAGAGTCATTAATAAAGCCATTGAGAGTGGGAATGGGCGTCTGGATCTGTTCCTGCGGTTTCTGCTGTGCGTCTCACTGGAGTCCAATCAGAGACTCTTACAGGATCTACTGACACACACAGAGAAGAGCTCAGAGAGCATCAGGAGAAGCACACAGTACATTAAAGAGAAGATCAGAGATGGACATGGACTCTCCGCTGAAAGATCCATCAATCTGTTCCTCTGTCTGCTGGAAGTGAAAGATCAGACTCTGTCCAGAGACATTCAGGAGTTTGTGAAATCAGACAAACAGTCAGAGAAGAAACTCTCTCCTGCTCACTGCTCAACAATCGCCTACATGCTTCAGATGTCAGAGGAGGTGCTGGATGAGCTGGAGCTCCAGAAATACAACACATCAGATGAGGGCAGAAGAAGACTGATACCAGCCGTCAGCAACTGCACAAGAGCTCTGTGAGTCTTTAAATCTGTTACAGTAGAGAGACATTTCTGAATGGAATTTCCATTTCTGGTGTATAAACTCATATTTCAAGACTTCATACTTAGATAATGCTTGACAATGTTAGCAGGTTTGGCATGCTGTCTTGGGAGAGAACCCTGAGCTCGGAGATAGATGATCCCAATGCCCCTGCCTGGTCAATTAGCATTAGGATAGATACGAGATCAGGTAGTTCTCGAGAGCTCCTCCAATTCGTTTAACCTATACCTTGATTAATAAGATGGTTCTATGGGAATAGACAGCCGACCACACCAGTGTGTACACATTAAGTGCTTGTAACTACTATTATTTAAATCACTTGTGTCACATGTCTTTAGACTGTGGAAGGAAACCGGAATACCCAGGGAAAAACCCACACAAACACGGGGAGAACATGTAAACTCAGCACAGAAAGTGACGACTAGCTTAGCTAGGACTAGAACCAGCGACCTACTTGCTGTGAGGCAGCAGTGCTAGCCACTGAACTGCTGTGTCGCCTGATCTTAGAATTGAGGCAGGAGAAGGGATGGATGGTGGGTTTTCCAAAACGAAGATTGGGAATGAATTTAGGTTAGATATTTATGTTAAATTGGGAATAATCCGATTGGCTAGGCAATGATTAGCGATAGGGATGAGCTGCGGTCAATCATATTACATGCGCCTCTTGAAATTAGTTAGTGAAACCTCACTAAGAATGTTTTGGGTACATCTGAATTCTCATTTTCTTTATTCTCTTTCAGTCTTGCTGGCTGTAATCTCTCTGCTCAGGATTGTAAGACTGTGTCTTCAGTTCTTCAATCCTCAAACTGTGTCCTGAGAGAGCTGGACCTGAGTAACAATGACCTGCAGAATTCGGGAGTGAAGCTGCTCTCTGATGGACTTAAGAGTCCAAACTGTCAGCTGGAGATACTGAGGTGTGTAAGATTTGTTGTAAGGGATCAACCTACGTTAAAAGATCCATCAGGGATTTAATAGCTCATTTCAATGAATCGGATCTTGAAGATTCAAGTCATTGATTCGACTCAATTGAGTCAGATTGAATCATCTTAAAAGCTTTACACTTTATCTACGATTTGTCCAGCAAATTGTAGACATCGTACTTTACCACTATTGTTTATATTAATTTCGTGGCCAACGATCATAACACATGTATAGGGTTAAACTTTAGCAAGGTTACAAAATCTACAGCTCGAGGCAATGACTTAGAAGCACATAAACAAGAACACAGTTCTTACAAAATATGAAACCAAAGATTTTAGCTACGCTACGATACATGAAACTAACTACGTAATAAACAAACAACAAACAAATACACACACACATTCACACATACACATTTAGGCAGTTTAGAGGATGCAAAAATAAGTTGACAGCCATCCCAAATTAATTCTAGTAATTATTACTAGATCTTAGAATCACACCTGAAAAACCACAAAAGCAGAGATTTGCCTTATTTTAACTGCTTAAGATTAATTTTCACCAGATGAGCAATAGACAACATTTGTCTGTGTTACTTGAGCATTTGCTGGAAGTCTTGAGTTTCCCTCGCTGGGCTGGCCTTGGGGAAACACAGCGCTTTGCTTTGGTGACGTCCTTGGGATTTACTTGCTCGTGAGTGAAGGTTGTTGCATGAAAAGTTCGTGGTGACCCAATCGTGTGGCGGTGCAGTGTCCCAGCAAGGCAAAAGGGGGCAGAGAGCAGCAGCGAGCGCGAGCAAGGTTTTAATTCGCAAAAGCGAGGTTTTACTGTTGCAGTTAGTTTTTAAGTGATCTGATTTGGTCCATCTCAATGGCACTGTCTTCCAATGAGTGGTCACCATGGAGGGCGGGGCCACGCCCCCTTCCATCATACTCAGGATCAATCATTAACAGACTGCTTGATAATTTCATGTGGGGAAATCTCTTGTAAGTTCGTAACTATCTTGCATCAAATGTTACAAGACGAATACTGTTTGTACTACTAGTTTATCATTTACACCAATGTATTGCAAATGTCACTAGCTTCCGTTTAGTACCAGACATCATACATTTCAGACACATACAGAAGGTTTCATCTTCTGTTAGGGTTAAAACAACACATTGATTAACTTGGTTGATTACAAAGGTTGCAATAAACAAATGAGGAAAACTATGGCATATTATTTAAAGATACATCTGCCTTCATTCAAATGCATTCATTCCAGAGATCCTTTGTCTCTACGAAAGTGTGCATCTGACAGGATGTCCCACGTGTCTCGTGAGGCAATTAGTTGTTAAAAGGCTTGTAAAACACCATTGTTAGATGATTAAATCATTTACCAAATTTAGTAGAGGGTCCCTGGAACATCTGCGCACAAAGTATTGGTGAAAATAGTCAAATCAAATGGATCTCTTTTATCGTGATGGTATAAGCCCTCGACCTAGTTCATTGACCAGTCAATGTGGCGCTTGACCAAGATTCAGAGTCGGACTGGTTTTGAGTTCTGCAGTATGCCAGTGAGTCACAACATTGTCTATGTCTAGTATCTTGAGGAGCCCCATGAGATACTAAGGTGAGTAAATCTGCATTCACTGTAGAGTTTAAGCATGCAAAATTCTGTTGGAGAGTTTTGTGAAAAGAGGTGTGACAAAACAAGATGATGCAATACTGATAAAATCAGCAATCACTCCATATCTAAAGTTCCTGTACTGGGAGGTCACATTTTGATCATCTATTGGTCTCACACATTCACGTGACACAAATTTGCAGGTCAGAGTTCATCAAGCTTAAACTTTGGATGCAGCCATGTGCAACACTTGTAACACAAGCTTGTTTCCTTTCTGGTGCATTCACATGCATATGAATCGAAATCAATGGGGTGAAAAGTACTGTACAGTGTGACCGGGGCTTAAGAACATAGTAGGAAAAATGTAATAATGTCTGTAGATGATGTGTGTCATTACAGGTTGTCTGGCTGTATGGTGACAGAGGAAGGCTGTGGTTTTGTGTCTTCAGCTCTGAGTTCAAACCCCTCACACCTGAGAGAGCTGGATCTGAGCTACAATCACCCAGGACAATCAGGAGTCCAGCTGCTCAAACACAAACTGCAGGATCCACACTATACACTGCAGAAACTCAAGTATGTGGGGTCTAATGAGACCATTATGATTTTACGATCGATTGCTATTATTCCTAATCTCAGTTGATTAAAATACATTGAACAAGTAGTGCTTCATATAGTGGACTCTTAATTTCTAGGCTTGCCAGAAGTTGTCTTTTTGCATAAATTTCGGAATTATTGAATGACAACTAGGGGCTACGCAGTGGGTAGTGCTGTCGCCTCACAGCAAGAAGGTCGCTGGTTTGAGCCTCGGCTGGGTCAGTTGGTGTTTCTGTGTGGAGTTTGCATGTTCTCCCTGCGTTCATGTGGGTTTCCTCCGGGTGCTCCGGTTTCCCCCACAGTCCAAACACATGCGGTACAGGTGAATTGGGTAGGCTAAATTGTCCGTAGTGTATGAGTGTGTATGGATGTTTCCCAGGGATTGGTTGCAGCTGTAAGGGCGTCCGCTGCATAAAACGTATCAGGGCTCGACAATAAGGACTGCCCGATGGCCCAGGGCCAGTGTGCGAGAAGCTCGGGACAGTTGACAGGACTGTTACTGGCCCAATCGGGACAGTGCTGCCCTCGACACTAAAGTTTAATTTGGCTGCGACTGTTTGTCAATTGCGTGCAAATAGGGTGCTTTCACACCTAGACGTTTGTTTCGGAACCTGTCTCGTTTCCCCAGTTAGCGCAGTTCATTTGGCATATGTAAATCCAGCAATTGGGCTCAGATCCACGCCAAATCAATCGGTCCGAGATCGCCTGAATGAGGTGGTCTTGGTTTGATTGAAATGAACTCTGAAGCGGATTGATTGTAGTGAGAAAACAAAACAATCCAACGAACCAGGCTATATCACAGTGTATTATGGATGTGTAATAGCCATAAATATGGCTATATGAAGAGAATGATACAAGAAGGGCGGGATGACATTCCTACCGGCAAATGTACATTTCATGTCGAATACAAAAGTGAAAGGATGCTGAAATTTTAGCGAGTGCAGTTTATCCGTTAGGAAAATTGACAGAAATTACCATCTGATAATTTTTCCATATTTTAATCTTATAATATTTTGTATTAGGCCAGTTGTTTTGTTCATTTCTGCACTGACAACTCAAAAGGAAGATCAACATTGTTCTGCTTTATGATCAGACTGCAGTCTCGGTTCATCTGTTATTAAAGCCTATAATGCATAATTCTAGCCAAAGTTTTTTAATAAATAAATTTAATAGTTAGATTTTTACAAAACTTGACAACTGAAATGAGGCTATGAACGAGAAAGTCTGACCTCTCTGATTTATATTTGGTGACGATGCCTGTGGGTATCAAAATTAAAGTGCACATTTTCACTTATAATATATATAGATCGTCTTGACCATGTCTACATGCCTAAATGCATTGAGTTGTTGCCATGTGATTGGCTGATTAGAAATTTGCGTTAACAAGCAGTTGGAGAGGTGTACCTAATAAAGTGGCCAGTTAGTGTGTGTATATATTTATTTATTTTTCTAAATTTATTTACATCACAATTGTAATTTTTTCAATTTTTAGTTGTGTTAAAGAAATGTTATGCAGAATAAAAAGTGTATGTACACAATTATGTTCGGCTTTTGACACATTATTTAAAAATAAATAGCTATTAACTTCTTTTTTTGGTGGAGCCAGTTAAAATTTTGGCAGGGCAAGTAAAAATCTGAACCACTGATCCGATCGGGCCAGTAAAAAAAATCCTTACCGTTGAACCCTGCATGTGCTGGATAGGTTGGCAGTTCATTCCGCTGTGGCGACCACGGATTAATAAAGGGACTAAGCCGAAAATAAAATGAGTGAATGAATGGATGAATGACAACCACAACAGATTTTGTTCAGTTTTTATTTGCCTCAATGGCATAAGAGAAATTTCTCAATTTTATTTTTCAACAAAGTCTATTTGTGTGTATGTTTTTGTCCTGTTCAGTTTGGACCATGGAAAATGTTACAGGATCACACCTGGACTGACAAAATGTAAGTAGACCGTACTTCACAGTAGGTCTGTGCATAATTCATGATTTCACACATTGAGTGATGTTTCTTCTTGTGTTCAGATACCTGTCTTCTCACACTGGATCCAAACACTGCACACAATCAACTCCAAGTGTCTAAGAAGAACAGAAAAGCAACACATGTGAAAGATCCTCAGCCGTATCCTGATCATCCAGACAGATTTGATCAACAGGAGCAGGTTCTGTGTAGAGAGACTCTGACTGGACGCTGTTACTGGGAGGTGAAATGGAGCGGCTCTGGTCTTATAGCGGTGGCTTATAAAGCAATCAATCGGAAAGGAGGTAGTAACTGTCGATTTGGACGCAATGAACACTCTTGGAGTCTGTACTGTTCTGATGAGGCTTACTCTGTCTGGCACAATAATAAGAGCGCTGATATTATTGCTCCTTCATCTCGTAGTAATAGAGTTGGAGTGTATGTGGACGTGCCGTCCGGCTCACTGTCCTTCTACAGTGTCTCTGCCACAAACACTCACACACATACACACATTCAGCACCACATTCACTGACTCGATCTATGCTGGTTTTAAGGTTTATCCTGAATCTTCAGTCACTCTGTGTCAGATTTAAAAACCTTCTGAAGTTGCTCACAAAAATAAAAAATATGAAGGCCCCTTTCTATTTCAATCCCAACACACATAGATCACATACAAAATCACAGGCAGTTTCTGAAAATGCTAGCTTTGTGTTTTGGAAAACAATTCTGGCAATGAACTACTTGCTTTATTAGCAGAATATTACTAGAATATTGCCTGTTTATCAGTACTGACCAATAAGGCTGTCCCTGATTAAAGATTTTCATTATCGATCAGTAGTCGTTCATTAAAGCCGTTAATCGAATAATCGGTCATGTATTAAATTCATTAATTAATTTGCCTATATGTTGTTGAGAAGCCTTAAAGTAAAGGAGCTAGATATGGAAGGGATGGAGTGACGATGATCCCACACTGTCGATTTTCTTCCTGACATCAGGTGGATTTGCCAGATAATTTTGCGGTGGACACACACATTGACTGAACCACAATTTTTTTTTCCTGTGAGTAAACGATTAACAAAAATGTAGTCAACCAAGCCTGTTCCGGTCAACTATCGACTAGTTGAGTATTCGAGAGCAGCTCTACTGATCACTGCCTTGTTCTGCATGATCATGTTTCAGATCTTTTAATCTTACCCCACACCTTATCTTAACAGCACCATACTTACTGTTAATAAGCAGCAAATTAGATGTTTATTATTTGAGGCAAATTTTAGAGTTAATTGTCTGAATTTCTCCCCAAAATAAACTCACCATTATACACTCACCGGCCACTTTATTAGGTACAACGTCCAACTGCTTGTTAACACAAATGTATAATCAGCCAATCACATGGCAGCAGCTCAATGCATTTAGGCATGTAGACATGGTCAAGACGATCTGCTGCAGGTCAAAGCGAGCATCAGAATGGGGAAGAAAGGGGATTTACGAGACTTTGAACGTGGCGTGGTTGTTGGTGCCAGACGGGCTGCTCTGAGTATTTCAGAAACTGCTGATCTACTGGGATTTTCACGCACAACCATCTCTAGGGTTTACAGAGAATGGTCTGAAAAAGAGGAAATATCTAGTGAGCGGCAGTTCTGTGGGCGCAAATGCCTTGTTGATGCCAGAGGGCAGAGGAGAATGGCCAGACTGGTTCCAGCTGATAGAAAGGCAAAAGTAACTCAAATAAGCACTCGTTACAACCGAGGTCTGCAGAAGAGCATCTCTGAACACACAACACGTCTAACCTTGAGGCGGATGGGCTACAGCAGCAGAAGACCACACCGGGTGCCACTCCTGTCAGCTAAGAACAGGAAACTGAGGCTACAATTCACACAGGCTCACCAAAACTGGACAATAGAAGATTGGAGAAACGTTGCCTGGTCTGATGAGTCTCCATTTCTGCTGCCACATTCGGATGGTCGGGTCAGAATTTGCCGTCAACAACATGAAAGCATGGATCCATCCTGCCTTGTATCAAAGGTTCAGGCTGCTGATGGTGGTGTAATGGTGTGGGGGATATTCTCAGCCTACCTGGGGGAATCATCTCTGGCTGGTTTCTTGAACATGACAATGAGTTCACTGTACTCAAATGGCCTTAACAGTCACCAGAGCTCAATCCAATAGAGCACCTTTGTGATGTGGTGGAACAGGAGATTGGCATCATGGATGTGCAGCCGACAAATCTGCAGCAACTGCGTGATGCTATCATCAACATCTCTGAGGAATATTTCCAGTACCTTGTTGAATCTATGTCAGGAAGGATTAAGTCAGTTCTGAAGGCAAAAGGGGGGCCGACCTGGTACTAGTAAGTTGTACTTAATAAAGTGGCTGGTGAGCGTATATCTCATGTAGTGGCTTTCCTTTGCCGCTACTGTTGGTAGAGTGAGCAAGTTCTTAACGCGTAAAAGTCTGTAAATTGCAAACAGAGTCTGTAGGCAAAATAGACGGAAATCAAAACGTCTTTATAAAATCAACAGAATTCCTTCATCAATTTTCCTTAATCTATAATTCACACTTCTCTGTTACCTTAAGTTGAGTTACGGTCAAAAACTGTGTGCTTCCTACCAACGCTGTCTTCCTCCATGCAGTGAAGCCACAGTTATATAGTCAGGTACTGACACCTTGTGGCCAATATACAATGTATGGCTCCTACATCTCATATTGCTAAAGCAAGCACTATTCCATATTTATATGGGACATTGGTATCGATGATTCCTCAGCACAACTAAACTCTTAACTTTAATTTCTGTGTTAGTGTATTCATGTTTTCTTTGTCAGAATCTCTCATTTGCCCTCACACTGTACTGTAATTCTTTATTAATGCAATGGCATCAAAGTGATTGATTTTTACCTTAATGTGTTAGTTCACCCAAAAATAAAAATTCTGTCATTAATTACTCACCCTCATGTCATTCCAATCCCCTGAGACCTTTATCCGTCTTTAGAACACAAATTAATACATTTTAAATGGAGTCAGAGAGCTCCCTCATCCTCTATGGACAGCAAGGCTTTCAACTCAGACTTTCAAAGTCCAGACAAATACCAATAAACATCCCGAAAACAGACCAGTCTGCAGTGTTTTAGATGGAATATTAACAAGCTACAATAATAACTTTGTCCACACAAAACAGTAACTGATGTGCCAAGTCGCTGGATTTAGGCAAAAAAAGACCACAGCAGTGCAAAGACTTAGGATCCGTGCACACAGAACGCATCTTTGCATCTGAAAAGTGAAATGAATCACTCAGAAAAGGTTTGCTGTCAAATAAAACTGATGTCATGCCAACTTGATACTGTAAACAGAAAATTGGCTTGTCCGAGTTCTTCTCATTAGTTCACTGCAGTGGAACTGACGTTAATTAGCAGCATTGCATGTAAAATTCTTTTATCCTGACTCGCCGTCTATATAACCTCGTGCAAAGCGCTGCAAGCGACACGAGTGCATCATCTGCCAAACATGTTTTTCATAGAAAAAAAGCATGTTTACATAGAAAAACAATGGACATATAAGACACTATCATATCTTGTGAGCCGAAAAGCCAATCTGTGGTCACTTCACTATGAACAAGAGCACTGATTGAACACGAGTATCCACTACAATTGCTGGTGTATTAACAATAGATGATGGATCTCCAATAATAGCATTTTGGGTTGGCCTTTGAACGTTTTTAATACAAAATTGAAAGTCTCCTAACTGGTTACAGGTTTCCAGCATTCTTCAAAATACTGTATTTTCTTTTGTGTTCAACAGAAGAAAGAAACTCTGTCCCACTTTATCTTAGATGGCCTTAAATAATATAATGTTTTTAGACTGTGCATATGCTTGATTAAATACATGCATGTAATTACGTTGTTGACTATCCCTTACACCTTAACCCACCCATACCAACAATCCTGTCCCTAAGCTGACCTGTATTCCTCCTCAATAGCAATATAAACAAATATGAACACAGTAAGTACATTTTATTATTTAGATGCAAGTACATGTAGCAAAGGCCATTTAATATAAAGTGGGACCAGAAACATAAAGGTCTGTAACTAGTGAAGGTTGAGTAAATGATGACAAACAAATTGCTCTGGGTGAACTATCTCTTTAAGTTTTGTTGCTTTTAGTAGTTTCTGTGTTGTCTTAGCTCATTTGCATGCTGGTGTGCATCAAAACTGTGACAAAATATGAATTTAAATATGGAGTTTTATGCTAAGATACAGATTTTCAGGACTGATGTAGCAGATGAGTATCTGTGGTTAAGCACATCACATTATAAGCTGTTCAGGTATCAGATGTTATTTATTATTCTTGGTGTTTTATTGGATATTTCAGAAGGTATAGACTGTAGATTTTGTCAATGTTTAAGATGATCTATTCTACAGTCTCACCTGTCATGAACTGTTAGGTCAATATATTTTTATATTTGGGTGCTGGACACAATTTTGGGTCAGTTTAAAAAAACATTCTTGATTCATTTAATTGCAATATAAATAAATGTTCTTCTAATGGACTTAAGTTATCTTTTGCTGTGTTTTGTCAAAGTATGTGTGCTCAATTCTATTTATCACATATCTATTATGCTATTTTAAAAGGCCACGAAACTCCCTGTCTCAGCAGGGTGTTTTCACACCTCTGTTTTGAAAAAAGTCAGGAAAGTTGGGCGTGTCCAGCTCTGGGAGTGTGGGAGTGTTGGGGGAGAGAAAGAGGGTAGGCTTTGCATAGAAGGGAGTTTCCATTTGGGCACGCGCTAAGTTTCATAGGCAAAACAAACATACAGAGGCTGATTTGATACCGCACGGCGAATGAGAGAAAAAAAATCCTCCGCATTTCTCTGTAACTTATGTACTCGGTAGGTAGCGTCAGAAAGCCGTGTGTGTATAGACTATCCTGTCACAAAATGCAGCAAAAATCCTGCACGACGGGAATAGTTTGTGTTTACATGTTTACACTCGGAGAGCAGCATTTACAGCAGATCTTTCAGTCTATAATATTGCAGTGATATTAACATACTGTAAACTTAGTAACTAAATTATTTTGACTATGGTATGTCTTTAAAAACTGAAAGAGCACTGCTGACCACGAACTAACTTTGCAATCTGGGTTAAACAAAGGGCACTGCACAAACACTTACCAAATCTGCAGACAGACAATCAAACTGGAGCTGTGTCTTTTTATTAAAAGGAGACGAGCGGCAAATTCGGATTTCACCATTTCCAGATGCGTTTGTAAGGAACATTTTTACCCGAGAGCTTTTCGCGTTTCTGTCGCGTGCACTGTAATCCACACGTGAGTTCAGCAGCTCTCTCATAGAGGGAAAATGAAAACAAAACCTTTGATGCAGCACACTAATAAACGCAACACCGACGACTCTTGTCTCCAAATTCTTGTTCTTTCACTTGTTTTGGCAACACAACGTGGCGTCTCTCTGCCGTCTGAACACTGTAACAGGTAAACAGTCTCCGGAGCTATCATGCATATTAATGAAGTTTCGCGTCATACACAATAGAGCGCGCTGATTGGTTTGAAGCACGTCTTTCTCATGAATTAATGCCGCACACTCAGATACGTCAGAGTGTTCCGGAAAGGACAGACAGCCACTCTCCAGGCTGGATTTACACCTATGTATCTCATGGCCGTGACGCAGCTTCAAAAATTCATTTCAAACCGGAAGAACGAATTTGCTCAAAATAACGCAAAAACAACCAATTTTCACTTTTTAGTGCAATATATGTGTTCTAATAGTGTTAATAGCAGCGTGGGACACATATATGACTGTCAACAGCTCAAAACATGTGTTTTGGTGTTTCGTGACCCTTTAAGTACAACTCTAACTCTGAGTGATGCATATCCTACATAGGCCTATTCTTCATAGTGTCACGCTGGTATACAAAGAAGTCAGAGATGGTTATCTTTTCATTTAGTTTATTCAACGTAAACCACAATAGGTTATCACACAGTGCAGGGCAATGGAAGATTATCCGAGGAACACCTCATACGTCTTCGCCTGGTAAACCTGGCGACAGTCAAGACTGGGTTAACAATCCTCACACCTCCGTTAGTGGCAGTGTGCACAAAGTGCATGTAGGTGAATATAGATCTTCGGATGTGGTAAGATAATAAAGACACTTCCCTTTATCAGTGCGATGGTTACGAAGACTCAGAAGGAACATCAATGGAAGAAGAGAAGACGAGGGAGCTTGGGTGAAGACAACCATAAGACTTCAATACCGGACGATGAGTGAACGGAGGAGGTGAGTTTATATAGTGTCCGGGCTAATGAAGAACAGGTGCAGATAGTTAGTACTCAGGGGAAGGTTCTCGTGATTGGATGGGACTGGTGTGAGATGGTGATACTGGATTGGGTGAGTGAGGACGAGCCGGGGATGTTACAGTACCCCCCCCTCCACGGGTGACTCCTGGCACCCTAGATCGACGGCGGGGACGGCCACGTCCTCGTGGAGCTGGACGATCGGGATGTCTCTGATGGAATTCTTCGAGGAGAGATGGATCTAAGATGTCATCACGAGGGATCCAGGATCTCTCCTCAGGGCCAAAGCCCTCCCAGTCTACGAGGTACTGGAGCTGACCGTCCCGCCGCCGGGAGTTGAGGATTTCCTTGACCTGGTAGATGTTATCACTGATGACTTCCGTTTGGTCGGGAGGGGGGGGTGGTTCAGGTTCTGTAGAGGGAGGAGACACAGGGTTAGTGTAGGGTTTAAGGAGGGAGACGTGAAAGGATGATGCAATACGGTACTGTGGTGGAAGGTTGAGACGGTAGGTGACAGGATTGATCTGGGAGTGAATGGTGAATGGTCCCAGGTAGCGGGGACTCAGCTTTCTGCAGGGCAGCCGGAGGCGAATGTCTCGGGTAGAGAGCCATACCTTATCTCCTGGTTGGTAGATGGGATTAGGTAGCCGGTGACGGTTGGCTTGCTCGGTATACCTCCGGACTGCCCGCTGAAGATGGACGTGAGCTGAGTCCCAGACCCTCTCGCTTTCCTGGAACCAGTGATCAACCGCGGGCACTTCTGATGCTTCCCCATTCCAGGGAAACAAGGATGGTTGGTAGCCTAGGACACATTGAAAAGGGGTTAGTCCAGTAGAGGATTGACGAAGAGAATTTTGTGCATACTCAGCCCACGGAAGATACTGGCTCCAGGTGTTTTGATGGTTATGGCAGTAGGAGCGTAAGAACCGGGAAATCTCTTGGATTTTACGCTCGGTCTGACCATTGGTTTGCGGATGATAGCCAGAAGACAGACTGATGGTGGTACCCAAAAGGTGGAAGAACGCCCGCCAGACCCTGGAGATAAATTGCGGACCTCTGTCCGACACGATGTCTTCGGGGAGACCATAGTTTCTGAAGACGTGATGGAACAGGGCCTCAGCTGTTTCAAGGGCTGTGGGAAGACCTTTGAGGGGTATTAGTTTGCAGGATTTGGAAAACCGATCTACAACCACTAAGATAGTGGTGTATCCTTGAGAGGGGGGTAAATCGGTGGCAAAATCAACACCAAGGTGTGTCCAGGGTCGGCGGGGAGTGGGCAACGGCAGCAGCTTTCCTTCAGGTAGATGGCGTGGAGTGGTAGTGATGGCACAGACCGAGCAACCCTTAACGTACTGGGTGACATCGTGGGCCATTTTAGGCCACCAATACCTTTCTCTGAGGAGCGAGAGGGTTCGCCTGCTACCTGGGTGTCCTGAGCCGAGGGAGGTGTGTGTGCTATTCAGGAGTGGTATGCGAAATCTCGTGGGTACATAGCACAAGCCTGGAGGGAGACCAGGGGGAACTGGTTCTTCTAAGGTGGCTAGTCGGATCTCTTCATCAATTTGCCATAATATAGGGGCCACAGAGATGGAAGGAGGAAGAATAGATTCGGGGGAATCGTTACGAGGCTCAGGTGAGTAAAGTCTGGATAGGGCATCGGCTTTGACGTTCTTGTGCCCAGGTTGGTAGGTGATGTTGAAGTTGAATCGGGCGAAGAAGAGAGACCAACGAGCTTGGCGAGCATTCAGACGTTTGGCATCTCGTATGTATTGGAGATTTTTGTGGTCAGTGATGACGGTGAAGGGGTGCTGGGCTCCTTCAAGCCAGTGACGCCACTCTTCTAGTGCCAGTTTGATGGCTAATAGCTCGCGGTCACCGATACCATAATTTTGTTCCGCAGTAGTCAATTTCCGAGAGTAGTACGCACAAGGATGGAGGGCTTTGGGTTCACCAGACCATTAGGATAGTATAGCGCCTACTCCAGTGTCTGCGGCGTCCACCTCAACGATGAACGGGAGGTTGGGATTAGGATGACGTAAGATGGGTGCTGTGGCAAACTTCGATTTAAGGTGATCGAAGGCTCGGTACGTCTCAGGGGTCCAGGTGAGTACTCGCTTTCCTCCTTGGAGCAAGGAGGTGAGTGGAGCTGATAGGATACTGTAGTTCTTTATAAACCGCCGATAGAAGTTGGCGAATCCCAGAAAACGCTGGAGTTCTTTAATGGTTTTCGGGTATTCCCATTTCGATACAGCATCTACTTTGCACTGTTCCATACTCACTCCTTGTGGGGTGATGACATACCCGAGGAAGGATATCGTGGTCTGATGGAATTCACACTTTTCTGGTTTGAGGAATAGATGGTTTTGTCGTAAACGTTGGAGTACTTGTGTCACATGGTCTTGATGCTCTTCAAGATTACGGGAGTAAATAAGGATATCATCAATGTAGACAATAGTGAAACGATGAAGGAAGTCTCTGAAGATCTCATTCATGAAACTTTGGAAAATGGATGGACTATTTGCCAGTCCGTAGGGCATAACGAGGTACTCATAGTGGCCGGAAGGTGTAACAAAGGCCGTTTTCCACTCGTCCCCCTGGCGGATGCGGATGAGATTGTATGCACTCCGAAGGTCTAGTTTGCTGAACACCTTAGCTTCTCTCAGTTCTTCCAAGGCAGCTGGGACTAGAGGCAGCGGGTAGGCAAACTTGACGGTAGCAGCATTAAGTACTCGGTAATCGATGCATGGTCTGAGTCCTCCATCCTTCTTTGCGACAAAAAAGAAGCTGGAGGCGGCAGGAGATGTAGATGGTCGGATGAACCCATGCTGGAGAGCTTCACTGATGTAGTTGTGCATAGCTTCATGTTCAGGACGGGATAAAGGATAAATCCTTCCGTGTGGCAACTTGGCATCGGGCAACAGATCAATACAGCAATCCCAGGACCGATGAGGGGGTAATTGGGTGGCTCGTTCTTTGCTGAAGACGTCTAAGTACTCATGATAGGCTGAGGGAATGGGATGGCTGGAAGGAGAAGTGGCTTGTATGCTCGTATTCTGCAGAGGTAATGAAGTGGAGTGACCAGTAGAGGGGGTAATATGACCATTACTTTTGCACTTGGATCCCCACTCGAGGATATCTCCAGTTTCCCAGTTAATACTGGGTTGGTGCTGAATAAGCCACGGTCGTTCCAGGATGACGTCCACATTAGCACGAGGAAGAATAAGAAGGGTAAGTTTCTCTTGATGATTCTGATCCAGACAAAGGGTGATAGGCTTGGTACGGCGATTGATTTTTCCTTCTCCTAGCGGCGAGCTCTGGATGGTGGTGATGCGGTACTGGACTTCATTCCTCACTGAAGGAATATTATTGCGGGAGATAAAGGTGGAGGATATGAAGTTCCCAGCGGCTCCGGAGTCCAGCAAAACATGTACGGGAAAAGTTTGATCGTGTATTACCAACTCTGCAGCAATATGAGGTATGGTGGATACTGTGGGTGTGAGGATGACTTTACTCACCACGAGTCGAGGTGGACGGATGGGACAGGTGGCTATCCGATGAGTGGATTCTCCACAGTAGAGGCAGAGCTGATATTGAATACGCCGCTGGCGTTCCGTGGCATCGAGCCGGTAGGAGTCAGTGACCATTGGTTCTTCAGGGTCCTGCGTCATCGTAGGAGGTTTGGGCGGTGATGGAGAATCATCAAAGAGAGAAGAACAAGCAGATAAGTGTTGACACACGCTAATAGTCTTTTTGATGAAGGATTCAAGGTTCGCATTGTCATCATAAATGACCATCTGTTTACGGAGGGAGGGCTTCAACCCTTTACGATAAGCAGCCAGAAGCGCCACAGGGTTCCACCCGCTGCTGGCGGCAAGTGTCCGAAACTGCAACGTATATTCGTGAATTGACATCCTCCCTTGGGAAAGATTCATGAGTTCGTCGTGCACTGATAAAGGGGTAAGTGGAACTGAAAATACCTCCTTAAAGTGAGTGACGAAGGATTGGATAGTGGTTATCACTGGGCTACGAGTACTCCACAATGCATCTGCCCATTGCAAGGCTCGACCTGAGAGAAGGGAAATAACAAATGCAACTTTGGAAAGTTCGTTAGGGAATTGCACAAGGTTGGCCTCAATATATAAAGAACATTGTAGTAGAAACCCATTGCAGGTGCTCGGATCCCCAGAGTAACTCATTGGCCGAGCTAGTGGAGTACTCGGTGTCACCACCAGGTTGGAGCTAGCGCTCATGGATGCGGAAGGCAACTCACTTCCGGTTAGCGTGGCGTTAGCTTCCATGTTGTTGTTTTCGGGTCCGGTATTCTGTCACGCTGGTATACAAAGAAGTCAGAGATGGTTATCTTTTCATTTAGTTTATTCAACGTAAACCACAATAGGTTATCACACAGTGCAGGGCAATGGAAGATCATCCGAGGAACACCTCATACGTCTTCGCCTGGTAAACCTGGCGACAGTCAAGACTGGGTTAACAATCCTCACACCTCCGTTAGTGGCAGTGTGCACAAAGTGCATGTAGGTGAATATAGATCTTCGGATGTGGTAAGATAATAAAGACACTTCCCTTTATCAGTGCGATGGTTACGAAGACTCAGAAGGAACATCCATGGAAGAAGAGAAGACGAGGGAGCTTGGGTGAAGACAACCATAAGACTTCAATACCGGACGATGAGTGAACGGAGGAGGTGAGTTTATATAGTGTCCGGGCTAATGAAGAACAGGTGCAGATAGTTAGTACTCAGGGGAAGGTTCTCGTGATTGGATGGGACTGGTGTGAGATGGTGATACTGGATTGGGTGAGTGAGGACGAGCCGGGGATGTTACACATAGTTGCAATCGTATGTAATTTTAATCTTTTTCATATATTAATTTTTTTATGTTAAAAGAATGAAAAATGTCATATGCATTTGTTACTGTTGAAAACCATGTCTCGTTCAACAAAATGCCCATGCAGATTCTAAAGGCAGAAATCCTGTCTAAGATGTGTGTGGATTTCAGGGGTTTGAGTTGTAGGGTTACATATTGATGAAGCTCTTTATGAATTGGTCAGCATTTGTTACATGTCTCAGTACTTGAGCTTTGGTCACATGGTCAAGTAAGAGACAAAGTTAGATTGTAACAGTTGTGTAGACCTGATTCTGGTTCTGGTCAGAATCTTGGCTGCAGCATTCTGGATGAGCTGCAATTGTCAGGCATTGTCTTTTTGGGAAGGCCTGTGAGGAGTCCATTACAGTAATCCACCCTGCTGCAGTAGGTGCAGTAAACAGTTGTACATCTAAATTAAGCAATTATAAGCCTTTTTCAATTAAATCTACTTAGATGACTCCAATTCATTACAAGAATCTGCTTATAATTTTGGTTGGTTTCAATCAAATCATCTCAGTTTGTCACGTCTATAAAGTTAAGATTCAGGCCTGGGAGATTCAGATGAAAGTTTTTGATTAGTTTGTAGAGGACAGATTCCATGTGTAACGGAGGCCAGCTAGTAAGTGCTGTGCAGGTAAACCTCACTCCTCTGACCTCTAAAGGTGCTCTAGTGACAGATGCTAGAGGTCATGGTCTTTAGCCTCCTTGTTAGAGCAACCGACTCCCATGCGGAAGGTCGCCGGTTCGATACCAGCTCGGAGTGGGTTGGGTGGCGTAGGACCGGCGGGGTTACACATGAAAGACACAGGGTTTGTAAGTCATAATTTATACAGGCAACAAACACACACAAACATATTTAGTTTTTATGTGTTTGGCCTTTCCCCACAGATGTAATGATGTTTAATGTACAAACTGTATATTTTCTCTTCTACCTCAACTGTCCCCCTAAACTCAACCCTCACAGGAAACATTTCACATTTTCAAAATCCATTTTGTCTGATTTTTTTCTCATGAGAAATCCCAACTTTACTGGTATTTCTATGGGATATTTGGTGCCAACAACATAAGGAATACAAGGTCACACACGCACACTAGATGCTCTCCACTAGAGGAATTAAAACAAGGAAAAGAGGAAACCAGACGTACATTAACCAGGTAACAATTGATAGTGAAATATAAAGAAGGCAGACTGCACTTAAGATATGGTAGTCTAACACTTTATAGTCTTGAAAATGTCACAAAAAATAACTTTATTACAATGTAGTTTTTCTATATACTACACATCTAGAGATTTCAATTTGTTAGATGAAATTTCCATGTAATTTTTACCCATCGCTGGATCCCATTAGGTTTGTTTATTTATTTGTTAGTTGGTTAAATAAAAACAGCAAGTCTTGTCTGCCAAGCAAGAAGTTGATCAATCGCCCCTGAAACCAAACAAGATTATAATAGTTGCAAAAAATATTGTTTTATAAAATAACTTCATTATAAAATAACTTTATAAAATAGGTAGGTGATGCAGTGGCGCAGTGGGTAGTGCTGTCGCCTCACAGCAAGAAGGTCGCTGGTTCGAGCCTCGGCTGGGTCAGTTGGCATTTCTGTGTGGAGTTTGCATGTTCTCCCCGCATTCGCGTGGGTTTCCTCCGGGTGCTCCGGTTTCCCCCACAGTCCAAACACATGCAGTACAGGTAAATTGTGTATGCTAAATTGTCCGTAGTGTATGTGTGAATGAGTGTGTATGGGTGTTTCCCAGTGATGGGTTGCAGCTGGAAGTGCATCCGCTGCGTAAAACATATGCTGGATAAGTTGGTGGTTCATTCCGCTGTGGCGACCCCGGATTAATAAAGGGACTAAGCCGAAGAGAAAATAAATGAATGAATGAAAATAACTTGCATAATTTAACTGATAATTATGAATGATTAAATGTGAATCACAAATTCATAATATAAGTGAACTTGATTGAATGATTATGAAATAAATGGATATATTTATTAGCCCCTCATTAACGTGTTAAAACAACATTGCAGAAAACAACTGTCTCAAAGGAGATTAAGAAGTTTGTACATTTTGAGTGAACATTCAAAACAAATGTATAATATCATTTTCAAATGTTTTTTTTTTTTTTTTATCGTAATATAGTTTTACGTGTCCATGGCAAGACATTGTGACATTTAATTTATAGCCCATACTAGTATCGATTTTTATGTTACTAGTACTTATAGTGCTTATTCATCCAGTGCCTATTCCTTAGATACTGGTGCATTATAAAATATATATATTAGCGCTTGCTCATTAGACACTACACTGTAAAAAATAAATCTGTAAAATTTACGGTTAAAAAAACGGCAGCTGTGGTTGCCAGTATTTCACAGTTAAAAATACGGTACAAACCGTAAAATTAATTTCTCATTTTTACAGTAAACTACCATATTTCATACATTTATAGAGGTAATATGTCATATTGAATTACCAACATCTACAAAAAAGTTTTTTTTACTCAGATAGACACGTTAAAACAGCTTTATGCAGGTGGTGATGAGAAATCATACCTTACATCATACCTGCCAACACTCCCGTTTTTCCCGGGAGTCTCCCGTATTTCAGACCTGTCTCCCGTATTGTTCTGTCTCCCGGTAAACTCCCGGAATTCCCCCGCCCCTGCTCCTCAGCATTTTGGTACAGTCCGGGCTGAAACTTGGCGCTTGTGCTCTTCCGGTCGCGCGCTACAGTTCGCGCGCCCCCATCTCCTGAAAACCTCTCACTCCTCCCGCTCCCCGCTCTTCAGTTTGCGCCAGTGTTGCCAACTTAGCAACAAATTAAAAAAAAAAGCGACTAGCGACAAATCTAGCGACTTTTTTGTGTGTTACTGGCAATTTTTATAGACTCGTTTGTCCATTACTGTACCGTCCCTACTCTTCTCAATGAGCCTCCCCTGCAGCCTGAGAGCAGAGCACCTCTCAGCGTACCGACGGCAAATGATTTAGAACAGGTGGCAGTTTGAAGGTATTTCCCTTGTACATTTGTACATTTTCCAGCCTGGTCATTTTCCAGCCTGACCAGCTAAGACCAGGCTGGAAATGGCTGGAAACCAGCCTGGAAATGGCCAAAACCCCTCTAAAACCAGGCTGGTCGACCAGCTAAAACCAGCCAACCAGCTTAGGCTGGTTTAAGCTGGATTTTTCAGCAGGGATCACAAAGAGCATTGCCTGATGTATTGTCAAAAGCCCATGATCTTTTGGCATATGTTGCACTTAGATAACAAAATAAATGTTATACAGCCTATTTTTATTTAAGTACTTAAAACTATCACATACATCACACGCATTCCACTTAACGCAGCGTTTGTGTCGGATAATTAAACAGTCAGCTGTTCAGCAGTACCTGTTTCTACCGGCAGGTGGGAGTGGCAGTGTTGTCACATGGTGCTAAAAATATCCCGCCACTGCAGTGTCATCATTCATTCATTATTTTGAGGAGCTGAAGCTCATGTGGTAATAATACAACTGTTTCGCGAATCTGAATAGTTCTAACTACTGATGAAGCTTAATATTTGTTTTCACAGTATAAAATGTGAAGTTTTGGTGAAATAAAATAACTGTAATCAATAAAATGTGCGTCATATAAATGTAAATAAATGCCAATTAGTCAGAAAAACTTAAATTGTACTAGCTTTCTAGATATGATATAGATATCTAGATGATATAGCAAGTCACATCTGTCTCTGTAATAGTTAAATCACAGTGAGTTCATGCATCTAGCATATTATTTTATAGCTTTATTCTACTGTAACATGCTGTCAGTTAGCATCGAATTATAAATCGACTTTAATCTTATGAAAATACCTAAGATGGTTGGAAGAACAGATATAAACCATTTATTGTCGCATTTAAAGCCTTTTTATGCTTATTCAGATCTTTCATTCATCTACAGCAATAGCTGGATGCCTTCATCTATATTAGGGATTTCCTGGAATGTTCAACTACTTTTGTGAGGCAAATGTGGAATTTATGCTCTGCTTACATGCATTTAAAGTGCTACACTGCCCACATCAACCTATATTGAGGAAAGCTGAACAAATTTTGATACAGTTATTATTATATAAAAAATAGTATCCTGAATATCAATATTTTGCAAGGTATTGAATTTAGAAATTCCAGTATCTTGACAACACTACACCTGAGTTAATCACTCTGTCCAAATGAACATGTTTGTTTGTATCACATTGGATAACAGCTCACACTATAAAATAAATCATATTTCAGATTTGAAGACATGCAGAAAATTAAACTTTCAAAAACCAAACAGAAACTGCAAATCAGGAAGAGATGGGAGGCTCAGGAGGTATGATATGGCTCATAACAGACTAGTAAATGAGAAGTGGGTTCATTTATCAATGTTTTTTCCTTTTTGTTGTTACAAGTCACAAAGCTTCACAATTTATTGTTAAAAGACTCAAACACCCTTTATTTATTATTAAACCATTTATAATTCTATTTGAAAGTGGGAGTATTTTAGCGGGGTTAATTATAACTTTTTTTTTTGGGGGGGGGTCAACTTCTTTGGGGCTAAGCCCCTTATCCCTTTCGACCCTAGCAACGCCCCTGGTGTAGAAGGTGCTCAGTGTCATTTACACAGCAAATAAACACCAGTATGGTAACAAGCATAAAATTTAAGTCATGAAATAAACATTGTTTATCAACATTCGATGTAACATAAATCTAATGGACTTAAATGATGGGGAAACTACTAAAAGATATTAGTAGATATAGTAATGTCAACAAAAAGCATAAAAAGTGATGTGCCATGCAGGGAATTCTGGGAAAGTCAATTTATGGTTATTTGCTGTATATATTAAGGAAACTGTTAAATTACAGATTTTTACTTTAACATTTTTACAGTTTTTTTACTGTTGAAATCACGGCTGTTTTTTTTACATTGTAGTTCCTTTTATTATATACCACCAGTCCTCATTTATTAGATACTAGCACCTATTAAATAGATACTTGTAATTATTATTTTGATACTAGTATTATTAGATACTAGTGCTTATGAAATAGATACTACAACTTATTAAAAAGATACTAGTACACATTTATTAAATACCTAGTACTTGTTTTTAATGTGACTAGTAAAGTTTTTTTACTAGTAAAATGTTTAATTGAACTCTACTCTTTCATTTGGACTAGTCATAAGACAAGTAAAAAAGCAGAACTGACTAGTAAAAATAAAAATTGTTACTAGTAATAGTTATAAAAGATACTAGTGTCTCATAAATAAATACTAATACTAATGAATAACTAGTATCTATTGAATAGTTACTATTATCTGATGAATTAATACCAGTATCTATTGAATAGTTATGAGTATCTATTAAATAGATACTATATCTAATGGATAAGTAATAGTACCTGTTAAATACTAGTATCTAACACTTAAGTACTAGTATCTATTAGTTAGATACTACTATCTAATTAATAAGTACTAATACCTTAACTACTAGTACATAAAACCATGTACTAGTCTCAGCTGGAATACACACAAGTCAAAGTTGAATAGCTGATATCTCAATGACAGATCCCATAGAAATCAATGGAAAAAATTTTAATTTGTTACTAGTAACAACAGAATAGTTACTAGTCACTATTAAAATAAGTACTAGTGTCTATTAAATAAGAACTAGAATCTATTTAATAAGTACTGGTAGCTAATAAGAACTAGGCCTAGTATCTACTAGTATCTAATAAATAAGAACAAGTATATAATGAATAAAAACTAGTATATATTTAATAGGTACTAGTATCTAATGAATGAGGACTAGTATCTAATAAAATGAACTAGTGTCTAATGAGTAAGCGCTAGTATATTTTTATAAAGCACCAGTATCTAATGAATAAGCACTATTATCTAATGAAAAAGCACTAGTATCTAATAATAAGCACTAGTACTTAATGGAAAAGATGCTAGTATCTAAAAATAAGCACTACTAACATGAAAATAGATACTAGTACGGGCTATAGATTACATGTCAAAACGGCTTGCCATAACGTGTGTTTGTTGTGAATAAATGTTAATGGAGCTGTGAGAACTGCAGTGTTGATCTCGCGATGATGCTCTACGCCACTAGAGGGAGCAGTTTAGTTTGTTATATCCTGTTTCAAAATAAAGACGACACACCATAAACCAGTCATTGCCCTAAACACGCAGGTTGAACTGAAAGTGAGAAGTAATAAAGAGACACCATTCTGTGGCTTTACTCTAAGTAAACCTGGAAGGACACACGTTTTGTGGTAAGTTCAAATAACATATTCTTCAAAATGTGCTCCCATTTTATTTATTTCCCTGCTGAAAAATCCAGCTTAAACCAGCCTAAGCTGGTTGGCTGGTTTTAGCTGGTCGACCAGCCTGGTTTTAGAGGGTTTTGGCCATTTCCAGGCAGGTTTCCAGCCATTTCCAGCCTGGTCTTAGCTGGTCAGGCTAGAAAATGACCAGCTCAAACCAGCTAAAACCAGCTTGACCAGCCTGGTTTAGGCTGGACATAGCTGGTTTTGGCTGGTCAAGCTGGTTTTAGCTGGTCAACTCCCAGCCTGACCAGCTAAGACCAGGCTGGAAATGGCTGGAAACCAGCCTGGAATTGGCCAAAACCCCTCTAAAACCAGGCTGGTCGACCAGCTAAAACCAGCCAACCAGCTTAGGCTGGTTTAAGCTAGATTTTTCAGCAGGGTTTCTTTACATGAGATTTAAAACGCGAATTATGCAAACTAATCAAACTGACGGAAGTGTTAATTTTTGACATGTTTATGTAATATATGTATCTTGCTCTCTTTTTTTATGTTAAAACATTATGAAGTACTTCAGGGTTTTTAATAGAGAATGTGAAAGGGTATGTGAGGTAAACAAAAGTCAGCTGGAGATACTGAGGTGTGTAGTAAAATTGATCTGTGTCTAATATCTTGAGGAGTATCATTAGATACTAAGGTGAGTGAGAACATAGGATTAATGTAGAGCCATGTCTACTCCATGCATGTTTGTAGATGACGTGACATTTTTGTGTGTCTGCAGGTTGTCTGGCTGTATGGTGACAGAGGAAGGTTGTGGTTTTTTGTCTTCAGCTCTGAGTTCAAACCCCTCACACCTGAGAGAGCTGGATCTGAGCTACATCAGGAGTTCAGCTGCTCCAACACACACTGGAGGATCCACACTATACACTGCAGGAACTCAAGTATGTGGGGTAGTTTTGAATAGGTCTTTACATGATAGAGGCCACAGACGAGAGATGTTTTCATAAAACATTTGTAGTGAAATATATTTATTGTCTCATTACTTTTTATCAGGCTTTATCTGAATTAAGAATAAAAGCAGAATCTTGCAAAATAAAAAATAGAAGAACTATTCATTTATATCTATGCTGTTTTTATGAAAAAATTATTTATTTATAATATTTATATAACTCGTATAACTTGATTATGGCACACTAAGCAAACCTGCCTATGGGGCTCACGGCGATTGCTCATATATTGCCCATGCCTAAATCCCCTACTGCTCCTATCAAATAATTTTAGTCTTTTTGTTTATTTTGTGGTTTTAGTTTGGATCATGGAGGACATTTGAGGATCAAGCAAGGATTTCTGAAATGTGAGTCATCCATACAAACACTCTCTCTCTCTCTCTCTCTCTCTCTCTCTCTCTCTCTCTCTCTCTCTCTCTCTCTCTCTCTCTCTCTCTCTCTCTCTCTCTCCTGTGCATATGTAAAGTTGGCATGGGTGATTTGCCTTTTTGTGTTCAGATGCCTGTCTTCTCACACTGGATCCAAACACAGCACACAATCAACTCCAGCTGTCTGAGGAGAACAGAAAGACAGTGCATATGAAAGATCCTCAGCCGTATCCTGATCATCCAGACAGATTTGATCTACAGGAGCAGGTTCTGTGTAGAGAGACTCTGACTGGACGCTGTTACTGGGAGGTGAAATGGAGCGGCTCTGGTTATATAGCGGTGGCTTATAAAGCGATCGGCAGGAAAGGAGAGCTTGAATCTTGTTTGGACTCAATGAAAAGTCCTGGAGTATTTACTGCTCGAATACAAATTACACAGCCTGGCACAATAACGAGGGCACTGATATTATTGCTCCTTCATCTCGCGATAATAGAGTAGGAGTGTATGTGGACGTGCCGTCCGCCTCGATGTCTTTCTACAGTGTCTCTGACACACACACACTCACACACTTACACACATTCAACACCACATTCACTGAAGACATCTATGCAGGATTCAGAATATATCCTAAATCTTCAGTGTCTCTGTGTCAGATTTAACAAACACTTTAGGGGAAACTCAGGGACCGATGCACATTTCCTCCATTCCAGAACAAAAAGATTGAAAAGTTCATTGTTTATATTATTTATATTTCAAGAAAGATGCTATTTTTACTCTATTTTGAAGGTTAAAAAGGAAAGAAACAGAATGTTTGCTAGTTACATTATAATGAATGACGTCAGATTGTATTATAAATGAGCACAGTGAGATGTAAAGTTGTTAAGTAGCTGTGATTTTAAGATTTAAAGTTAATTGAGAGAAGTTAGCTTTTATATTCACACATTCAGTCTTACTCCTTAATAATATAATTACAGAAAAGTATTATTTGCAAATTCTAAATAGTGAAGCCACATTAGCAGCCTATCAAATTACAACAACAATGCTAATGATGCTTTGAAGTCATACTTACATGCTAATTCAGACCCATTATTCAAAGTAGTGTGGTACAATATGGGAACTGTTAATTGAATGAATGTGCGAATATAAAACCAACTTTACCTTAATGTAAAGTTACTGCACAAGTGACAATTACCAGAAATGGTCACACTTTATTTCGATGGTCCGTTTGTTGAATATAAGTTACATTGCATCTACATGTCAATTAATTCTCATTAGATTATAAGTAGACTGTTAGGGTTAGGGTTAGTGTAAGTTGACATGTACTTGCAAAGTTTCCTATAGTCAGTTAAATGTCTGTTGAAGGACTGTTAAATGTCAGTATCAACAGATATTAAGCCGACAGTCTACTAATACTCAAATGGACCATCAAAATAAAGTGTTACCCCAGAAATGTATTAACAGTTATAATTTCATTAAGACAGCCACTGGTGGACGAAGTCAGTTAAATATAATCTGCTTGCATGTGAATTTCACAAAGGGACGCCCAAAAATGACAATTCTCTCATGTACTCACCCTTGCTCACCTGCACTTGCTTTATTTCTGCTGTTGACCTTTTTATACATTTTGTGTTAAACTCATAAAGGTGTGAAACCACTGTAGGGAGCTATCCATTTAACTCATGTTTACAATGTTTTTTATTACCTTTTTAAGAGATTTAAAAATAAGAAAATATAAAGGAATATTTTAATATTTATTATATGCTACAGCACATGGTGAGGCTGTTGCATCCTTTATTTTTATATCAAAAGTGAGAATAAAACAGATAAATGAACACATTACTCTACTTGAACTCAAGATAATGATTAACTAACTATGCAACATTCACTAAACTGTATGCAGATGTAATACCCTAAATCTGCAACAATCTATTGTTTTATAACCGATAAAGGCGATTATACTACACAGTTCTACAGTTAAAGTGGATAGATCAGGCTGTGATTTTCTTTCATTCAAGGATATAAACATGAGCTCTGGCCCCAGATAATCAGACAGTTTACATTTACATTTTTAATCCACAGCGGCGCCACAAGACTCTTTTACTTTACATTTATAATCCATGACTGTCACAAAGAGACACAAAATCAGTTTCCTGAATTTTTTGTTGTTTCTATTTGCCAATTAAATTGATTGACCTATCCCTGCTGAAAAAACTGCTTAAACCAGCCTAAGCTGGTTGGCTGGTTTTAGCTGGTTGACCAGCCTGGTTTTAGAGGGGTTTTGGCCCTTTCCAGGCTGGTTTCCAGCCATTTCCAGCCTGGTCTTAACTGGTCAGGCTGGAAAATGACCAGCTTAAACCAGCTAAAACCAGCTTGACCAGCCTGGATTAAGCTGGACATAGCTGGTTTTAGCTGGTCAACTGACCAGCTAAGACCAGGGCTGGAAATGGCTGGAAACCAGCCTGGAAAGGGCCAAACCCCTCTAAAACCAGGCTGGTCGACCAGCTAAAACCAGCCAACCAGCTAGGCTGGTTTAAGCTGGATTTTTCAGCAGCAATACTATAAATTTCTGTCAATTTATGTTCACTAATGAGCCAGTGCCACTTGACCCTCACCATTTCCGTTCTGATTTACTGTCTTGATAAGTAATGATTTATAAATACTATACTTCCTGTGGACAGCAGCAGTCTCCAAAATGAGACACGGATTTAAAGTTCGACATGAGGTGGTTATTAATTATCAAATAAAATAAATATAAACATTTGGTGAGCAGGTATGTAACACTGTCCTAACAAATCTAATTAATACAAATTAACTTCTGTAACGTTATTAAATGTAGATGCTGAATCACTGATATGTGTTAGGTTTGAGTCACAGTTCTAAAGTTCAATTTCAGACGGTTTATTTAATTCTGAGGTCTGAGGTGAACTATCTGCTGCTGCTTTCAGTAGTATGCCAACAAATTATTGGTTTGGACAAAAACTCCTTTTTACATGATAAATATTCCTTCTATCGCAGGTTGTTGCTTTTAGTTAGGACTTGGATGTTGGCTCGATAGTCAGGCACACTTCTGTTGGTCTCATCAATCTGGCAACCTGCGCTTGCTTAGAGTGATCCCTGTCAGCGTGGAAGAGTTCTATCATTATCCCTTCTCCCTAGTTGTAAGGAGAATAATGATTATCGTCTAGTAGCTCTTACTTCAATCGTAATGAAATGTTTTGAAAAAATCATGATTAATTTCGTAAAATCAGAGGTGAGTTGTTTTTTAGAGCCTTTCAATTTGCATATAGGAGCAAGAGGGGAACAGATGACGCTATGATAACAGTGTATGAACATGTTTTATAAGGCTGTGTTTGAGAGTTTATAAGGTATGGCATCACAACCTGGTTTGGCAACTTGTCTGTGCAGCTGAGATCCAAAGTAGACCGTTTGATTCACACCGCGTGGAAAATTATTGGTGTATCAGAATCAGAATATGTACGAAACAGGACACATTAAGACGTGCTAAACAAATGGTTTGTGACTTATCGCATGTTCTACACAATGAGTATGAGTTGCTACCTTCAGGGAAAAGGTTTAGAGTACCTTACTGTAGATTAAATCGATACAAATATTCCTTTTATCTGGTGAGCATTAAGCTATTAAATAATAGTGGTGGCTTAGACTGAGAGTATCTGTTCTGCCTATTTATGTGTATATATATAAATGGGGGGGGGGGGGGGGGGGTTGAGTGGGTTTTGTATGTTGTAGTGTTTTCCATGTTTGTGATGATTGCAGCTGAGGGCAAGAGCCCAAGACAAATTTCCCTAACTGGGACAATAAAGTTTTACCTTACCTTACCTTACCTATCATAGGAGGAGTCGAGTGAAAATATGTTTTGATCTAGGAGTGCAATACCTAGTTCAATCACTGGGTGTCAAACTAATATACTGCGCCTTTAAATATTGAAATATCAATCTCAACATTGAATCAATGTCACCATTATACCTGAGTGTCATTCATCTTTCTAAACCACAAGTTTCTGATTCCATGCATAGTTTAGTTTAATTTTCTGTGCCACTAGGGGAGTATTGAGTTTGTGCATATTTGACTTAATGTTGGGTTACAACAACTGCATTTTTTCGAGTATAATAATAACAATAATATTAATTAATTTAAAACCTAATAATATATTATTTCAATCAGAAGCTGTTTTAAAAAGAAAGTATACATATGAATGAGAATTGAGGTCTCATTATTCATTCATTTTCTTTTCAGCTTCATCCCTTTATTAATCCGGGGTTGCCACAGCGGAATGAACCGCCAAATTATCCAGCATATGTTTTACGCAGCGGATGCCCTTCCAGCTGCAACCCATCTCTGGGAAACATCCATTCACACTCATTCACTACGGACAATTTAACCTACCTAATTCACCTGTACTGCATGGCTTACCCGGAGTAAACCCACGCTAACGCAGGGAGAACATGCAAACTCCACACAGAAACACCAACTGACCCAGCCGAGGCTCGAACCAGTGACCTTCTTGCTGTGAGGCGACAGCAGTACCTACTGCGCCACCGCGTCGCCAATTGAGAGGGTCTGTGTTACATAATGTGATTATAATCATTGAGTAAAGGGTCACTTAACTGAGTTGGAAAACTTCATTTTAGTTTATTTGATCAGCTGTTCTGTTTATTTTACTCGCTTCTTTATTTTGTACTGTGTGTTTAATTATTGCCTCTCTGAGTACGTGATGATGCTGTGCGCCGCTAGAGGGCGATAGAGTTAAAAACGAAAGTGAAAGAAAGCTTAGACAATAATTGTATTTGCATAATAATTACAGCACATCGTTTTCTGTGAAAGTTAACTGTACTGCAGTTGTGTTGTATTAAGTTTTATTTGTGTTGCATTAAGCTAAACTTGAAAATTTTCAACAGTCATCTATGGTCAACTAATTAGACTGTACAGCTTTACATTTACAAGAGTATCTATAGCAGGGGTTTTCAAACTTTTAGGACACACGCCCCCCCCCAAGTTTGTCCAATTTCACTCGCGCCACCCCAAAGCCCCCTATCCCCCCCACCCCCCGAGCCAAAATTATAATCCATGTGCAAACATCATTCACATATTCATTCATAATATCTTGAGGAGTATCATTAGATACTAAGGTGAGTGAGAACATAGGATTAATGTAGAGCCATGTCTACTGCATGCGTGTCTGTAGATAATGTGACATTTTTGTGTGTCTGCAGGTTGTCTGGCTGTATGGTGACTGAGGAAGGCTGTAGTTTTGTGTCTTCAGCTCTGAGTTCAAACCCCTCACACCTGAGAGAGCTGGATCTGAGCTACAATCACCCAGGATAATCAGGAGTCCAGCTGCTCCAACACACACTGGAGGATCCACACTATACACTGCAGGAACTCAAGTATGTGGGGTAGTTTTGAATGTCTTTACATGATAGAGGCCACAGACGAGAGATGTTTTCATAAAACATTTATAGTGAAATATATTTATTGTCTCATTACTTTTTATCAGGCTTTATCTGAATTAAGAATAAAAGCAGAATCTTGCAAAATAAAAAATAGAAGAACTATTCATTTATATCTATGCTGTTTTTATGAAAAAATTATTTATTTATAATATTTATATAACTCGTATAACTTGATTATGGCACCCTAAGCAAACCTGCCTATGGGGCTCACGGCGATTGCTCATATATTGCCCATGCCTAAATCCACTACTGCTCGTATCAAATAATTTTAGTCTTTTTGTTTATTTTGTGTTTTTAGTTTGGATCATGGAGGACATTTGAGGATCGAGCAAGGATTTCTGAAATGTGAGTCATCCATACAAACACTCTCTCTCTCTCTCTCTCTCTCTCTCTCTCTCTCTCTCTCTCTCTCTCTCTCTCTCTCTCTCTCTCTCTCTCCTGTGTATATGTAAAGTTGGCATGGGTGATTTGCCTTTTTGTGTTCAGATGCCTGTCTTCTCACACTGGATCCAAACACAGCACACAATCAACTCCAGCTGTCTGAGGAGAACAGAAAGACAGTGCATACGACAGATCCTCAGCCGTATCCTGATCAGTGGTGTAGTCCTAAAAAAAAAGTGGTGTACTATTACCCACCCAACCCAAATATTAAAAGTAGGCAAAGAAACGACGTAACTAACTAACTATATATATATATAGTTATTATATATATATATATATATATATATATATATATATATATATATATATATATATATTATATATATATTTTTTTTATTTATTTATTTTTTTTTACATAAGTTACCTGTAACTATTGAAAGAAAAAAACAAACACTATGGAAGTTAATGATTACAGGTTTCTAGCTTTCTTCAAAATATCTTCTTTTGTGTTAAACAAAATTAATAAAAGACAAACCGGTTCGGAACAAGTAAAGGTTGAGTAAAGGATGACAATTTTACTTTTTTTGAATGAACTATCCATTAAAAAAGTAAAAATATTTAAACAAATTTGTTTATTTTAAAGCGAGATGCTAATAGCCTAATCCTATTCAATGATTTATGCTATAGCTAATAGTGCCCCCAGCAGACCCGGAGATTGGCTGAGTATATTAAGCTGTGGTAAAACCTGGGTAAAAGCCAACTGTTTAACTCTAAAGGGACTTGTAAAATGAGCCTATAATTAATATAACAATATATATTTATTTTTTTATCAGGAAAATAAAAAGGTTTTTTCTTCAAAAACTCAAATACTAGCCTATACTGAAGTATTTTTTCCATGTTTTAAATAGAACTGCCACTTTTATAATTTAAAATGGCATAAATATAAACATAAAAAAATGTGCAGGCTAATTTACATATTTCACTATCATAATATAAGTCATAATAGGAAATAATTTTTAACAAGATACAACACATAATGTTTCACTCTGATATGCAGTTAAAATGAGTACATTCACTGAGTGGTTCTGTCACTGCGTTTAATCCTGTGCATGAATGTATGATATATATAATGCCACATGCACTGTAATGTATTTTATAGTTAATTGGTAAATGTTCGTTAAGAGTTGCATTTTCGCTGGAGGAAACAGCTGTGATGATGAGGGAAGCGCCAAGGAAACAGTAGATGGGGGAAACCCGATTGGTACATGTGATACAAGTGTTTCTATAGCAAAGAACTGCGAATATGCAGATATTATAACAATCTATAGATAAACACACCTTCTGCTCTCACTCTGCAAAGCTGTGGTTTGCTGATTAAACGAAAAACGAGTTGAAAACAGAGGAGCGGAAGTCTGCCGCCGTTTTCATATCAAATTTAAAGGGGACTAAGGTGATCATTTAGTAGTGTACAGTTCATGAGGAAATCGCAAAACATTTTAAGGGACTGAATAGAAATTTAGGGGGCTAAAGCGATGCCCATGCTTTTTTAAAAATAATTTTACCTCAGTGTTTCAGCGAGACATCATTTAGTAGTTGACTTGTCGTCGTTATCGAAAAACTCCCGAAATTTTCTCACAGCTGCTGCGGTCGTCAGGGGGCGGGAAATGCCGCAAATTAAACAAAAATCCACTGATTGCAACAAATAAGATGCAAGTAAAAAAAACATTTGGTATGCAGTTAAAGGGGACGTGAATACTCGTAAATTAGGGAAGTCTAATCAGAAAAACAAGTGAGTATACCGAGGGTATACGCAATTATTGATCCTCAGAAGTCGTAATACCCAAACAGCTCATGGAAAAAAGTAGGCATACTGAGTATACGTGTGTATAGCCCCGACTACACCACTGATTCCTGATCATCCAGACAGATTTGATCTACAGGAGCAGGTTCTGTGTAGAGAGACTCTGACTGGACGCTGTTACTGGGAGGTGAAATGGAGCGGCTCTGGTTATATAGCGGTGGCTTATAAAGCGATCGACAGGAAAGGAGAGCTTGAATCTTGGTTTGGACTCAATGAAAAGTCCTGGAGTATTTACTGCTCGAATACAAATTACACAGCCTGGCACAATAACGAGGGCACTGATATTATTGCTCCTTCATCTCGCGATAATAGAGTAGGAGAGTATGTGGACGTGCCGTCCGGTTCGATGTCTTTCTACAGTGTCTCTAACACACACACTGATACACTTACACACATTCAACACCACATTCACTGAAGACATCTATGCAGGATTCAGAATATATCCTAAATCTTCAGTGTCTCTGTGTCAGATTTAACAAACACTTTAGGGGAAACTCAGGGACCGATGCACATTTCCTCCATTCCAGAACAAAAAGATTGAAAAGTTCATTGTTTATATTATTTATATTTCAAGAAAGATGCTATTTTTACTCTATTTTGAAGGTTAAAAGGAAAGAAACAGAATGTTCGCTAGTTACGTTATAATGTATGATGTCAGATTGTATTATAAATGAGCACAGTGAGATGTAAAGTTGTTAAGTAGCTGTGATTTTAATATTTAAAGTTTAAAGTAGGGTAAGTTAGCTTTTATATTCACACATTCAGTCTTACTCCTTAATAATATAATTACAGAAAAGTATTATTTGCAAATTCTAAATAGTGAAGCCACATTAGCAGCCTATCAAATTACAACAACAACGCTAATGATGCTTTGAAGTCATACTTACATGCTAATTCAGACCCATTATTCAAAGTAGTGTGGTACAATATGGGAACTGTTAATTGAATGAATGTGCGAATATAAAACCAACTTTACCTTAATGTAAAGTTACTGCACAAGTGACAATTACCAGAAATGGTCCCACTTTATTTCGATGGTCCGTTTGTTGAATATAAGTTACATTGCATCTACATGTCAATTAATTCTCATTAGATTATAAGTAGACTGTTAGGTTGGGGTTAGGGTTGGGGTTAGTGTAAGTTGACATGTACCTGCAAAGTTTCCTATAGTCAGTTAAATGTCTGTTGAAGGACTGTTAAATGTCAGTATCAACAGATATTATGCAGACAGTCTACTAATACTCAAATGGACCATCAAAATAAAGTGTTACCCCAGAAATGTATTAACAGTTATAATTTCATTAAGACAGCCACTGGTGGACGAAGTCAGTTATATATAATCTGCTTGCATGTGAATTTCACAAAGGGACACCCAAAATGACAATTCTCTCATGTACTCACCCTTGCTCACCTGCACTTGCTTTATTTCTGCTGTTGACCTTTTTATACATTTTGTGTTAAACTCATAAAGGTGTGAAACCACTGTAGGGAGCTATCCATTTAACTCATGTTTACAATGTTTTTTATTACCTTTTTAAGAGATTTAAAAATAAGAAAATATAAAGGAATATTTTAATATTTATTATATGCTACAGCACATGGTGAGGCTGTTGCGTACTTTATCTGTTTTATTCTCACTTTTGATATAAAAATAAATGAAAACCTGCTGCCCGTGATTAAACACATGACACACACACGCAGAACGAGTGAGAGACTTCACACACTATCTACTTTCCTCAATGTGTGTGTTTTACAGTATTTTCTCTTGATTATTATGTTACCCACCTGCAGTCCCTGAAGTGTCCGGAAGCGTTAAACAGGTAAACACTGGGCTTTACTTTTATTTAAAAAGCTGCATAATTATGAGGCAAATTCATATCAAATCATTAATGTAACCATTTAGTCATGAAGTTAGTTTCTGAAACGTGGGTTTTTGGTCTTGTTATATCTCGACAGTAGCAGCTCAGAACAGTGCTGATTCAAGTAAACTACATGGTTAATATACTTTTTTGTTAGTTTAAAAATACATCTCTACAAACGCAGTGTTACGGACGCGGTTTTATTGTACAGACAGAAACCAAATTTTTTTTTACACGAACACTAATTAGCTCATTAAAACCATGAGGACTCGCCATGGTTGTTTTTACCCGCCATTACAAAACCAGGGTAAAGTCTAGATCTGATATGCGGCTGGCCGGAAGTGCGATAGCACATTAATATAGTGGCATTTTTTTATGACACTGTATAACAATAATTAATATTTTAACAGTGCTGTGACGGTTGGGTTTAGGGTTGGGGTGGGGGTAGGGGTTAAAAAATACAATTTATTGGGTAATTTATAATAGATAAATATTAAGAAGAATAAATAATACTCGGTACAACTACTGTTTTTACGCTTTTGTGACGGTCGGGTTTAGGGTTGGGGTGGGGGTAGATGTTAATAAAATACAATAAATCAGAAATTTCATAAATAACATAAATAATTCTCGTTAACTTCCGGCCGCAAACGTATCCGATCTAGCAACAACCCGAAACCAGTGATGCATTTAACACAGTACAGAAGATCTTACCGAAAACGACAATTCAGTTCAGTTCAAAAGCGTTTTTTTGACAACTCTATTTGCACAGTTATTTATGAAGTTATGTCCGTAAAGATGACTCGAAATGTCATAGAACTGTTATACTTTATTTGGTGTCCTTCACTTTTCTGTCTCACAACACTCACACTTTGACTCAAATTCGTGATCCAGTGTAACATCAACGTCATCACATATTTTCCGAACTCTTAGGTCGTACTCACACTATGTACAGTTGCCTTGAACCGGGCCAAAGCCCTCCCGTCTCCCCCGACGGCCCGCACTCACATTACATTCAGGCCTGGGCACGCTTTCGTCATCGATGATGCGCTGCTCAGTAAGCGCTCTCGCTCAGCACATTGGAGATTTCTGTAATTATATCGTTTAAGTGGTTTGATATGCGGCGACACGCTGTCAAACATTTAGCTGAACAGATCAGCCACTTTTGACGCTCATAAACAATCATAAAGTCCTCGTGCTGCAGGAATTAGGAGGTTTGCTGAAGGCGCAGCTGTCGTGCAGTGAGGGGTTTGCGTCTTTAATAAACTACCACAGTTTGGGTTCATTGAACAGTACGAATGATTAATTAATCCATATGAAACAGTCGATTAAAAGTCACGTCTCGCTTTCAGTTTCGGGCTCGGGCGCGTTTTGCGCTCACACACAAGCGTACTGCGCCAAAGCCCAAGTGAACCCCTCTCTGGCACACCTCTTCCAACCGGGCCAGGGCCGGCCAAGTGTACCGTGCCTGAGCCCGATTCAGAGCAGTCACACTTCTCAAAAGATCTGGGAAACGGGCCTGGGCACGGTTCGGATAGCATAGTGTGAGTCCGCCCTTAAAGTGACCTGCGCTCTTTAATTATTATTCGTATAAATGAACACATTACTCTACTTGAACTCAAGATAATGATTAACTAACTATGCAACATTTACTAAACTGTATGCAGATGTAATACCCTAAATCTGCAACAATCTATTGTTTTATAACCGATAAAGGCGATTATACTACACAGTTCTACAGTTAAAGTGGATAGATCAGGCTGTGATTTTCTTTCATTCAAGGATATAAACATGAGCTCTGGCCCCAGATAATCAGACAGTTTACATTTACATTTTTAATCGACAGCGGCGCCACAAGACTCTTTTACTTTACATTTATAATCCATGACTGTCACAAAGAGACACAAAATCAGTTTCCTGAATTTTTTGTTGTTTCTATTTGCCAATTAAATTGATTGACCTATCCCTGCTGAAAAAACTGCTTAAACCAGCCTAAGCTGGTTGGCTGGTTTTAGCTGGTTGACCAGCCTGGTTTTAGAGGGGTTTTGGCCCTTTCCAGGCTGGTTTCCAGCCATTTCCAGCCTGGTCCTAACTGGTCAGGCTGGAAAATGACCAGCTTAAACCAGCTAAAATCAGCTTGACCAGCCTGGATTAAGCTGGACATAGCTGGTTTTAGCTGGTCAACTGACCAGCTAAGACCAGACTGGAAATGGCTGGAAACCAGCCTGGAAAGGGCCAAAACCCCTCTAAAACCAGGCTGGTCGACCAGCTAAAACCAGCCAAGCAGCTTAGGCTAGTTTAAGCTGGATTTTTCAGCAGCAATACCATAATGTTCTGTCAATTTATGTTCACTAATGAGCCAGTGCCACTTGACCCTCACCATTTCCGTTCTGATTTACTGTCTTGATAAGTAATGATTTATAAATACTATACTTCCTGTGGACAGCAGCAGTCTCCAAAATGAGACACGGATTTAAAGTTCGACATGAGGTGGTTATTAATTATCAAATAAAATAAATATAAACATTTGGTGAGCAGGTATGTAACACTGTCCTAACAAATCTAATTAATACAAATTAACTTCTGTAACGTTATTAAATGTAGATGCTGAATCACTGATATGTGTTAGGTTTGAGTCACAGTTCTAAAGTTCAATTTCAGACGGTTTATTTAATTCTGAGGTCTGAGGTGAACTATCTGCTGCTGCTTTCAGTAGTATGCCAACAAATTATTGGTTTGGACAAAAACTCCTTTTTACATGATAAATATTCCTTCTGTCGCAGGTTGTTGCTTTTAGTTAGGACTTGGTGTTGGCTCGATAGTCAGGCACACTTCTGTTGGTCTCATCAATCTGGCAACCTGCGCTTGCTTAGAGTGATCCCATCAGCGTGGAAGAGTTCTATCATTATCACTCTCCCCTAGTTGTAAGGAGAATAATGATTATCGTCTAGTAGCTCTTACTTCAATCGTAATGAAATGTTTTGAAAAAATCATGATTAATTTCGTAAAATCAGAGGTGAGTTGTTTTTTAGAGCCTTTCAATTTGCATATAGGAGCAAGAGGGGAACAGATGACGCTATGATAACAGTGTATGAACATGTTTTATAAGGCTGTGTTTGAGAGTTTTATAAGGTATGGCATCACAACCTGGTTTGGCAACTTGTCTGTGCAGCTGAGATCCAAAGTAGACCGTTTGATTCACACCGCGTGGAAAATTATTGGTGTATCAGAATCAGAATATGTACGAACAGGACACATTAAGACGTGCTAAACAAATGGTTTGTGACTTATCGCATGTTCTGCACAATGAGTATGAGTTGCTACTTTCAGGGAAAAGGTTTAGAGTACCTTACTGTAGATTAAATCGATACAAATATTCCTTTTATCTGGTGAGCATTAAGCTATTAAATAATAGTGGTGGCTTAGACTGAGAGTATCTGTTCTGCCTATTTATGTGTGTATATATAAATGGGGGGGGGGGGGGGGTGAGTGGGTTTTGTATGTTGTAGTGTTTTTCCATGTTTGTGATGATTGCAGCTGAGGGCAAGAGCCCAAGACAAATTTCCCTAACTGGGACAATAAAGTTTTACCTTACCTTACCTTACCTATCATAGGAGGAGTCGAGTGAAAATATGTTTTGATCCAGGAGTGCAATACCTAGTTCAATCACTGGGTGTCAAACTAATATACTGCGCCTTTAAATATTGAAATATCAATCTCGACATTGAATCAATGTCACCATTATACCTGAGTGTCATTCATCTTTCTAAACCACAAGTTTCTGATTCCTTGCAGAGTTTAGTTTAATTTTCTGTGCCACTAGGGGAGTATTGAGTTTGTGCATATTTGACTTAATGTTGGGTTACAACAACTGCATTTTTTCGAGTATAATAATAACAATAATATTAATTAATTTAAAACCTAATAATATATTATTTCAATCAGAAGCTGTTTTAAAAGAAAGTATACATATGAGAATTGAGGTATCATTTATTCATTCATTTTCTTTTTGGCTTCATCCCTTTATTAATCCGGGGTTGCCACAGCGGAATGAACCGCCAAATTATCCAGCATATGTTTTACGCAGCGGATGCCCTTTCAGCTGCAACCCATCTCTGGGAAACATCCATACACACTCATTCACTACGGACAATTTAACCTACCTAATTCACCTGCACCCCATGTCTTTGGACTGTTGGGGAAACCCGGAGGAAACCCATGCAAACACAGGGAGAACATGCAAACTCCACACTCCACACTCCAGCCGAGGCTCGAACCAGTGACCTTCTTGCTGTGAGGCGACAGCACTACCTACTGCGCCACCACGTCGCCAATTGAGAGGTCTGTGTAACATAATGTGATTATAATCATTGAGTAAAGGGTCACTTTACTGAGTTGGAAAACTTCATTTTTAGTTTATTTGATCAGCTGTTCTGTTTATTTTACTCGCTTCTTTATTTTGTACTGTGTGTTTACTCTAATTATTGCCTCTCTGAGTACGCGATGATGCTGTGCGCCGCTAGAGGGCGATAGAGTTAAAAACGAAAGTGAAAGAAAGCTTAGACAATAATTGTATTTGCATAATAATTACAGCACATCGTTTTCTGTGAAAGTTAACTGTACTGCAGTTGTGTTGTATTAAGTTTTATTTGTGTTGCATTAAGCTAAACTTGAAAATGTTCAACAATCATCTATGGTCAAATAATTAGACTGTACAGCTTTACATTTACAAGAGTATCTATAGTATAATTGAATGTGTCTGCAGTGCAGTTAAAACTTTTTTCAAAGTATTATACAGTAGTATCTCATTCATCAGCTGTATTGGAATACATAAATATACAGTTTTTTTATTATTTCTGTTTTCATCTAAAAGGTCTTTGAGAGTTGGAGGACAGATACTCCAAAAATGAGCTCTCCATCTGCTGGATCAAGCCATGATCATCCTTCAGTCAGTGATGAAAACATGACTTCTGACCCCAGGTAATACATTCATTTTAATCCACAAAAACATACAGTGCAGTTTATTATATCAAACCAAACTTTACTTCCATGAAACTTTTAATTTTTTAACTTTTAATTGCATATCTTTGTTGACTGAATCCTTTTAATGACAATATATAAGCCTGATTATACCAAGCATGTCAGCTATAACACAAATTAAAGTAAAACTTTTTTATACAATTTAATTATATATATATATATATATATATATATATATATATATATATATATATATATATATATACAGGGCTTGACATTAACTTTTTTGATCACCAGCCACAGTGGCTAGTAGTTTTCCAACGTTACTAGCCACTCTGCATTTTCACTAGCCACAATTTTGTTGTTGGGAAAATATTTTTATATGCATAAATATGACTTTGACATGCTAAAATGACTTGATTTAGATTTTGTGTTTTGTCCACATGCCTCCTCATTCATTTCACGTTTTGTGTGTTGTGTATGAGCAACTGGGTCATAGTTTCATAGTGTTATACTGCAAACAGTTTTTATTTCACATGACTTTTCAGAACTCAAAATTAAGGATTTACCAAATTTATCTCTGACCACACCAAATAATAATTTTTAGTCACAAATTTTAAATGTGTCCAAACAAGCTGAATATAGCTGTATACCAGGGGCGATTTTAGGATTTTCATTTTAGGGGCGCTCAGCTCTTTATGAGAAAACAATAATAATAAATTTTATTAAAATAAATAAATAAATAAAAAAAATATATATATACATATATATAGGCTAAGTAATAATTTAATACTAAAACACCTAAAAATGTTTGACTAATATGGTTGTGTGCTAAGCAGTATTCTCACCGTATAGACGTGCATAGTCATTTGAATTCTGAATGAGGCAAATAGGCTCAACAAACTTGTTTACTGTAATAAAAGCTACTTTATATGTTGAAGTACAATTTTTGTTTCCATGTATTTAATAAATAAAACTGCCACTTTTCTAATTAAATGGCATATATTTAAATTATATACATAATTTACATATTTCACGAACTGAATCATAATATTAAAATAGGTAATATTTTTAATACAAGACAACACATGATGTCTCTCTGTCAGTGACTGACAGTTAAAATGAGTACATTCACTAAGTGGTTCTGTCACTGTGTTTAAACCTTTCTGTGCATGACTGTGGTATAGATAATGCCACATGCACTGTAATGAGTTTTCTAATGGTAGTTCATTTTGAAATAAAAATAGTAAAATGTTCGGGTAACACTTTACAATAACAGTACATGAATAATAATGTATTAATGTGCAAACTAAACATTACTTTATTATGAATTAATGATGAGTTAAGGTATGCACTTATCATGAACTAACTTGAACTACAACATGAGTCACATGAGTTCATGTGTGAATTACGGCTACCTTAATTACTTGTTAGTACATGTTTTTAATTAATGTATTAGTTAACATTTAAGTTTAAGCTAAATGTAACCAACATGAACTCATGAGCTGTTAATGTATAATTATGTCATGACTTTACTTGGAGGGGCACATCATCATTAACTCATCCTTAACTCCTCATGAGCTCCTGTTCATGCTGATGTTGACAGAACACTTTTCTATTGTTATTCAGTGTAAACTGACTAGTTGGACGTGCATAAGGAGGTCATGAGTAGTTAAGAATGGGTTAATGATGATGTGCCCCTTCAAGTAAAGTCACAACATAATTATATATTAACATATCATGAGTTCATGATGGTTAAATTAAGCATAAACTAATGTGGTAATTAATACATTAATTAACAAACAATCATGTACTAACAAATAATTAAGGTAGCCGTAATTCACACATGAACTCATGTGACTCATGTTGTAGTTCAAGTTAGTTCATGATTAGTGCATACATTAACTCATCATTAATTCATAATAAAGTGATGTTTAGTTAACATATTAATACATCATTATTCATGTACTGTTATTGTAAAGTGTTACCAATGTTCGTTAAGAGTTACATTTTCGCTGGAGGAAACAGCTGATTATGAGGTGAGCACTGAGGAAACAGAAGATTGAAAAGCCCGATTGCTCCTATATGACTTTGAGGTACAAGTGATACAAGTGTATACATAGCAAAGAATGGCAGATTTTATAACAATTTATTGATAAGCAAACACCTTGTTCTCTCACTCTGCACAGCTGTGGCTTGCTGATCAAATGAAAAACGAAAGTCGGGGAGGAGCAGAATTCTGCCGCCGTCTTCATATCAAATTTAAAGGGGACAGAGACGATAATTTGGTCTACAGTTTATGAGCTAATCGGAAAAGTTTTAGGGGGGCTGAGTAGAAATATAGGGGGGCTACAGCCCCCCTAAAATTGGCCTAGCAACGCCCATGCTGTATACTATACTTTTTATTTAACAAAACATTTCTTTAAAAAAGCAAAACAAAGAAAAACAATTGACTTTTAAAAATAATTATTGTCATGTATCAAAAAAAATTCACAGTAATCTGTCCTCGCTCAAGGTCTCTCAGATCACCAGTTCACTACACATACATGGAGTGTTAATCTCATATTAAAGCAATGTTGTTGTAAAAATATGATAATTAAACCATATTAACAAAAATAACCGTAAGCAAAAGAAAGCAGGTGAAAAGTATACCGTGTGATAATGAAGGGATTATCACACGGTTAAGGCCAATTAATAATCTGTTCAAAGCGAAAGCAACCGGTGCTTCTTACAAAAAGACATAATTGGAGCTCTTGAAAGCAGCAAGACTGGGTGCTTTTTGCCTGCTCTATATGAAAGAGAACCGATCACAGTTGCGTTTCAGGCACGGTTGCTTCAAGCAAGAAAACAGGAGCGCGCACGAGTTTTAGTCGCGCGCATCATATCAGCTGTTGGTGCAACTGATCATCAGAATCAGAATCAGTTTTCATTGCCAAGTGTGCTTCACACACTCAAGGAATTTGTTTTGGCAACAGAAGCTTCCAGTGTACATAAAGTGACAACACAAAATTAAATGTGAGAAAAAAGAAAAAGGCGATAAACATTAAACAGAGATGCAGTTAGTCGATCAAAAAGATCTAAATGTTGAATTGTATGTACACATTTGTTATAAATATACAGGTTGTAAGGTGCTGTGTACAAATGCGTGTGAGAAAGTATTACATTGACTATTGTTATAAGGTGCTGTGTACAAGTGCGTATGAGAAAGTATTGCACATTTATTGCACAGTAGGGGAATATTTAACTGTTCATGAGGTGGATGGCCTGAGGAAAGAAGCTTTTCCTGTGTCTGGCTGTTTTTGTGCTTGGTGCTCTGTAGCGCCGACCAGACGGTAACAGTTCGAACAGATAGTGTGCTGGGTGGGATTCGTCCAGAGTGATTTCGCGAGTCCTTTTACTCAATCTGGAAGAGTACATTTCTTGAAGTGCAGGAAGGGCAGTGCCAGTGATTCGTTCAGCAGTCCGGACTATTCGCTGTAGTCTACGGAGGTCAGTTTTGGCAGCTGAGCTGAACCAGACGGTGATTGAAGTGCAGAGGATGGATTGGATGACAGCTGAGTAGAACTGTACGAGCAGCTCCTGTGGCAGGTTGAACTTCCTCAGCTGACGAAGGAAGTACAGTCTCTGCAGGGCTTTCTTCACAATAGAGTCTATGTGAATGTCCCACTTCAGATCCTGAGAGATGGTGGTGCCCAGGAACCTGAATGACTCTACTGCAGCCACAGTTCTGTTCATGATGGTGAGTGGGGGGAGTGGAGGGGGGTTTCTCCTAAAGTCCACTATCATCTCCACTGTTTTGAGCGTGTTCAGCTCCAGGTTGTTGTATCTGCACCATAAAGCCAGCCGCTCCACCTCCTGTCTGTATGCAGACTCGTCGCCATTCCGGATGAGGCAGATAACAGTAGTGTCATCCGCAAACTTCAAGAGCTTAAAGGAGGGGTCTTTTGCGGTGCAGTCCTTGGTGTACAGGGAGAAGAGCAGTGGGGAGAGAACACATCCCTGGGGGGCACCAGTGCTGATGGTGCGGCTGTCGGATGTGATTTTGCCCATTCTGACTAGCTGTTGTCTATCTGTCAGAAAGCTGGTGATCCATTGACAGACAGAGCTAGGGACAGACAGCTGGGTCAGTTTGTACTCGAGCAGTGATGGGACAATGGTGTTAAAGGCAGAACTGAAGTCCACAAACAGTATCCTTGCGTAGTTCCCTGGTTTGTCCAGATGTTGTAGGGTATAATGCAGTCCCATGTTGACTGCATCATCCACAGACCGGTTTGCTCTATAGGCAAACTGCAGGGGGTCCAGCAAAGGTCCAGTGATGTCCTTCAGATAAGCTAGCACCAGTCTTTCGAATGACTTCATGGCCACAGATGTTAAGGCGACAGGTCTGTAGTCATTGAGTCCTGTGATCTTTGGTTTCTTTGGTATTGGGATAATGGTGGAGCATTTGAAGCAGGATTGAACTTTGCACTGTTCCAGTGATCTGTTGAAGATCTGTGTGAAAATAGGAGCCAGCTGGTCGGCGCAGATTCTCAGACAGGCTGGGGAAACACCGTCTGGACCTGGTGCTTTTCGTCTCTTATGTTTTCTGAAGATCTGACGCACATTATCCTCACTGATCTGAAGTGCCGGCGTGAAGAGGGAGATGGCTGTAGGTGTTGATGGCTGTTTACTGAAGATCTGACGCCCATTATCCTCACTGATCTGAAGTGCAGGGGGGAGAGAGAGATGGCTGAAGGTGTTGATCATCCTCTCATTAGCTATTCACCTGCTTTCTATTGCTCCCGCGAACGCAATTATTTTTGTCAGTCGTGCTGTTTCTCGATTCTAAGATCACATTTGCATGCATATTGGGTCATCCTTATAGTCGAACCCTGCTTTTAAGAAAACCACAATTTAAAATTATTTTGAGAGTGTCTGTCTTACCAGCCAAAGCTGAAATCTGGCGGGTTGGCGGGTGTTAATGTTAAGCCCTGTATATATATATTACAACACAGAGAAAACATGTAATTGGAATAATTTTCAGAAATATTTTCTCTACTTGACTAATAAAAAACAATAACCTATCAGAATTCATTATTTAGTAGAGAGTTCTAGCATTAATGTAGTGTCATTGCCTGTGACAACAGTCATTGCAATCGTATTGGTGCTGTTACAACCTTGTAATTTCTTCTAATATAGTGGCCACACAACATAAATATAACATCACTGCTTTGGTAAATTAGGTTAGGATCTGGCCCATTTTAATAATCCATAAGAGTTAATAAGGAATACAGAAAATAATAAAACTATTTATTTAATGTAGATTCAATTACGGCTTGTGGAAGACAATTCAGCTGATTTTATTTAGTGAATTTCTGGTGATGGTCTTTAAAGGGAAGAACAGAAATCAAAACCTTTTATCTTGTGTTTGAAAGATGAATGATGATGTGTCTTTTGTCAGTGTCATCAGGAGGAGGAGACTGAGATCAGAGTCTCCAGAACCCAGTGGAGTTTCTCTGAAGAGTGACTGGTCCATCGAGAAACCTCCTGAGTTCAGTGATGAACCAGTGACCTTTAACCCCCGGTTAGTATATTTAATTTCTTCTATACTGTAGGACAACTCAGATTGATAATTAATGTAAAAGTCCAGTTAAATAATACATAATACACCTCAAAATATGCTCAAACACAAAACAATGGTGTCAAAATGTGGAAAAAAAAATACATTTTAGCTTTAAAAAATTACTTTTTAACTTCTTTCTGGAGGAGAAACACATACAATGTGATCACATCTGTGCCATACCCTACATCCATCTATCAGACTGAGATTACACAGAAAAACACTGAAGAACACACACTGGACATTGGAGACCTCCACTGAAAGATCCATCAATCTGTTCCTCTGTCTGCTGGAAGTGAAAGATCAGACTCTGTCCAGAGAGATTCAGGAGTTTGTGAAATCAGACAAACAGTCAGAGAAGAAACTCTCTCCTGCTCACTGCTCAACAATCGCCTACATGCTTCAGATATCAGAGGAGGTGCTGGATGAGCTGGAGCTCCAGAAATACAACACATCAGATGAGGGCAGAAGAAGACTGATACCAGCCGTCAGCAACTGCACAAGAGCTCTGTGAGTGTTTACAACAATTACAACAATATCTTGTCTAAAAGAAACTGCAATTGTTCATAAGAATTAAGATGACAAAGATTTTCACTGCTGGGAATTGAAACCAGCGTTTGGCACTGGCACGAGTGATCAAATATTTGGAAAAAGCAGCCTGACCATGTATACTGACCCTGTGGAGCTCCAACAAACAGTTTTGGTGGAAACAGGAGAGTTGAGGTGCACATTTATTTCTGCAGTGAGTTAAGCAGCTGTGGTTTTATATTTTTAGTTTTTTTAAATCAGGGTTAGCACCCGGACATCCCATTCAGAGAGCTTCCTCTGCTGTCCACAGTTACTCCTGTTGGATGTGGTTCGTCTTCTTGGTGAATGGCTACCATTAGCCTGGATACTGTGGCTCTTGATACATCACTAAGACTTGCTGTCTTGGTCACAGATGTGCCAGTAAGACACCCACAAACAGGTTGTCCTGTTTTGAACTCTGATAAGTCACCCAAAATGTTGTGTGCAGTGCAATATTTTAAGTAAATATGTGCTATTACTCTTATTGTGGAATGTGCAATTAATGAAGATTGGCCAACAGATTGGTCAAATTTAGCCATGGGAGCTTGAACACTAAATTGACCAGTGTTTCAGTTGTCCAACCCCTGTATTTTGCCAAAGGCTGACTGGCACACGAGATGCAACTCTTCAGACTGTTGGACTATACCCCACAGTATAAAGTATGAGGGTATACAGACACAGCCACTGAGTGCCTGTAAACAGAAACTTGCATCGATTGCTCTATCTCAATTCCGGTTTTCGCCCCCCTGCCTTGCACATTTCGAATGTCTCTCTATTTGACACTTAAGGATCAGGTGATGGATTTTTCTGTTAATGAGCTGATGATCTGAATCAGGTGTGTTAGGTAAGGAAGAAATACAAAATGTGCTGGGCGGGGGCAATTGAGAACCACTGACCTACGTAGTTTTCTGATTGGTCCACTGCTTTGGAACTGACAGTGATGAGCAGCTCTACGTGTAAAAGTTGACATTTTTTTAGCTTGACACAGCATCTAAAAATACAGAGCTCATGTGCACATCGCTTTAAAAGATGCCAGCGTAACAGTCACACATATCCATCAAGTACGTTTACATAGAAAAACAATAGAAAAGTAACGTATTTGCAAGATAGACGCATTATGTGTGAACTGCCCACTAAATCTAACGCCCCATTCACACGGGGCTTCAGCGTCAACGCTTGACAGAGGGCGTGTCTGAAGTTGGGGCTATCGTCATAGCAGCGTCAGCCAATGAAATTAGTCAGCAATAGGCTATTGTCTGAGCTGGTGCACTGTAAAAAGTGCACAAGGCATGTCATTACTCTAAAGACGTTTTTTAAATTGATCTAACTCAAAACATTTAATTTTCAGTCTAGTCATCAGTGTAATGTAAAATAATTGCGTTGATTTAAATTAAATCAATGTCAGTTCCCCACAAACAGTTTCTACAAGAAATCAACAGTGGCCAAAATAATTTAATATTCCACGCTTTTCTTATGACACTGAACTCCAATTAGAGAGAGGGAATGCTCTTTTTAAGGCTAATGGGACAAGGCTGACTCTCACTCCAAAGATGAAATCTGATATTCTGGAGAAGGTTTGTGATGAGATATATAAGTAAAATTTTTAAGTTGATATAAAGTAAAGTAATTAGGTATAACAAGTTGACGCAATTGTTTTACTTTGATCCAATGAAACACTTTTTTCATTGTGTATTTGCATACAGCAATCTGATTGGCTGATGCTTACATCGGCGCTTACGCCCCATTCACACGGGGCTTCAGCGTCAACGCTTGACAGAGGGCGTGTCTGAAGTTGGGGCTATCGTCATACCAGCGTCAGCCAATGAAATTAGTCAGCAAGCAACTGTCTGAGCTGGTATATTTGCATACAGCAATCTGATTGGCTGATGCTTACATCGGCGCTTACGCCCCATTCACACGGGGCGTCAGCTTCAACGCTTCCCATTCACTTTGAATGGGTGACGTCAGGCGTTGCTGAACTGCATTGTGGATCCGTCGGCGCCGCTTCAGAGGCGTTGCTCGCTGCAGAAGTTGGGACATGCTCAACTTTTCAAGCGCCGATGGAAGCGTCAGCCAATCAGATCGCTGTATGCAAATTCACCAGCTCAGACAGTGACCTATTGCTGACTAATTTCATTGGCTGACGCTGCTATGACGATCACGTCAGCCCCAACTTCAGACACGCCCTCTGTCAAGCGTTGATGCTGAAGCCCCGTGTGAATGGGCCGTTAAAGTTGAGCAAGTCCCAACTTCTGCAGCGAGCAACACCTCTGAAGCGGTGCCGACGGATCCACAATGCAGTTCAGCAACCCCTGACGACACAAGGGGTAAGCGTTGAAGCTGACGCCCCATGTGAATGGGGCGTAAGGGGCAGCTGCTTGGTTGCTGAGTTTCAGTTGTTCCCAGTTTCTTACACTGAATCACATAACAGTTGACTGTGAAATATTTTGTACTGAGGAAATTTCATGAATGGACTTACTGCACAGATGGTACTATCACAGTACTTGCATTCACTGAGCTCCTGAGAGCTCCCATTTTATTCAATAATGCTTGTAGAAACATCTACAATGCCTAGTGCTTGATTTTATACATCTCTGACAAAGTTTTTGAACACCTGAATTCAATTATGCAGAGGATTATCCCAAAACATTTGGCAATCTAGTGTAAATAAAAGTTGCAGAGTCATGCTAATTATTACTAATTTACTCTCTTTCAGTCTTGCTGGCTGTAATTTCTCTGCTCAGGATTGTGAAATTGTGTCGTCAGTTCTTCAATCCTCAAACTGTGTCCTGAGAGAGCTGGACCTGAGTAACAATGACCTGCAGGATTCAGGAGTGAAGCTGCTCTCTGATGGACTGAAGAGTCCAAACTGTCAGCTGGAGATACTGAGGTGTGTGAGATTTGATATCTTAGATGACACAGACTTTGAAGGTTGATACTGTAGTGACAGCAGATGTTTAATACTGCATTACTTATAAACTAAATGGATCGGAATCACTTTTTTTAAAAGTGTGGTGTGTATCTTTGCAGTAGGGGACAAGTGCATGGGGGAGGTACAATTGAGGCTGGGTGATTTGGAATATCCATTGCTAAAGTTGTTTCTGTAAAATTTGCACAAGAAATATTATGTACTTTATTTTTTATTTAAAAAACAGATCCTATTTACATTAAGAGCCCACATTATATATAAAGTACTTTTATGATCATGGATGTGTGTCTGTAGGTGATGTACAGTTGAAGTCAGTATTATTAGCCCTCTTGTTTGTTTTTTCCCCGATTTCTGTTTATCGGAGAGCAGATTTGTTCAACACATTTCTAATCATAATAGTTTTAATAACTCATCTCTAATAACTGATTTATTTTATCTTTGTCATGATGACAGTAAATAATATTAGACTAGATATTCTTCAAGACACTTCTATACAGCTTAAAGTGACATTTAAAGGCTTAACTAGGTTAATTAGGGTAACTAGGCAGGTTAGGGTAATTAGGCAAGTTATTGTATAACGATGGTTTGTTCTGTAGACTATTGAAAAAATACATATATAGCTTAAAGGGGCTAATAATTGTCCTTAAAATGGTGTTTAAAAAATTAAAAACTGCTTTTATTCTAGCCGAAATAAAACAAATAAGACTTTCTCCAGAAGAAAAAATATTATCAGACATACTGTGAAAATTTCCTTACTCTGTAAAAAACAACTATTTAAAAAAAAATAAAGAAAAATTCAAAGGTTGTGAATAATTCTGACTTCAACTGTGTGTGTGTGTGTGTGTGTGTGTGTGTGTGTGTGTGTATATATATATATATATATATATATATATATATATATATATATATATATATATATATATATATATGTATAAGCAATTCCAGCGTTATGGATGTGACATTTGCAGTAAAAACTCAAAACAAAAATTCACATTGTACTGGATCGCCTTTATTTATTTACCCTAATTAAACAAAGATAAACCAGAATCCTCTCTTGGCTATATTTCTTAGCTAGAGTTTAGTTAAAGGACCATTTTTTATAATGTTTAGCAGAAAGAATAAATTAGATTCATACTTTACCACACAGGGTAACTTGATGGGTTCTGGACAAAAATGAATGCACTGTTCACTCCAGTGAAGAAAAATGTATAAAATACACTTTATTAATGAAATAAAATCCAGTGAAAAAGTAGAATAAACAAAGATACAAATAACAGAAACAAAATCTCTGTTGAGAATAAAGGGCTACCAACTTCAATACAAAGAAGTCAGAAACACGCAAAGCTGGCTTGTACATTTCAGCTTTTATACTTCTCCATGCATAGATAAGGATCAACTTCCAAGCTAGCTACTCGGGAAACAGGTTCGTAGGAACAGAGCATATTAGATATATAACCTACTTAATTCATACATTCAAGATCATGCTTGTCAATTGAACAATGTGTTTAATCATTCGGGCAGACAGATATATAGTCATCCGAGTATATTAAAAACATGAATAGTGTCCCTACAGGGTCATGTGTGTGAGTTGAGAATCTTTCTCATACGATTGGCTTCATCATTAAGAGTTGTGCTTTTACGCATTGGGATATTGGAATACGTCGGTGATTTTTTTTTTTTCTGTCTCTAATAATTAATGTCATCAGACCAATCAGATATCACAACATACGTAGAAAATAGATGTTAACTTTTATTAACTGTTGTTAACTGTTCATATTTTCTAGAACAACTCACCACATTGTTAATTGACCAGAAAAATATCGATCCATAAACATGTTTTATATTTTAAATGAGGAAAATATACATGCGTTATGGATGTGACCAAAAAGGTTTGCAAGTTTGTAGTTTACAACATACTTTGTAGAAATTATGTGAATTAAACTGCTCAACCCCCCCCCTAAAAAAAAAAAAATTCTAATCAAAAGGATAATATTCAGCTCGCTATTGACCAAAAATTATTGATTTTATTTAATTGAATATTTTTGCATTTATGAGGAAAAAGTGTCATTATGGATGTGACATCTCTCCTTTATGGATGTGACGGATGTGAAATTGCTACTTGTGTCACTTTGGTAAATCAAATATAATAGTTTGAAAACACTGACGGAGACATTTTTGAGTATTTCTAAAGTACAGTAAAATACTTGCTTACAAAAAAAATGTAGAAATGCTTTCCGTATTTTGGTGAACACTTATTTTTTTTCATGGCAAGGTTGACGTTTGCATGGATTTGCTCATATATGTATTACTCAACCCAAAACCCAATCATTATAACACAATGGAAAATAACAAGTACTATAAAATTACTGATAAATCAATGAGTCAATCAATGGAATGCAGTCATTTATGGTTGAATAGATTCATGCAAATGATTAAATGTAATAATAAATCAACTAGATGATAAATGACTAAAGAAAAGAATATGATAGAAAGTAAACCACCACAGATGAATAGAGAACGCCCCTCATTACAATGTTTACAGTAGATTGAATAATCAATTAGGGAATGTACTGTGTTAGAACTTGTATTGAGGTAATTTTCTGGCAGGAAATAAAGGCCTTCAGCATGGTGATATACATGTTTTACCCTGATCACCTGTGCTGTTTTCCCTCTAAACCAGGTTTACTCTTTATGTCTTCACAGTCCAGGAAACAAGTAGAATTTCTTTGAAATGGACGTCCTTTCAATGCACGGCAAGAGCTTCATCTGATGTAGGAAACGTGGGTCTTTCTCCATGCGTAAGGTAACCTATTAAAAATATATATTTTAACATGTTTATATGTACCAACATCATCATAATCATAAATTCAGCATGTACCAGGAGTTGCTACAGACTTTATATAAGTTTGATGATGTATTTCCAACTGAAATGGAATATTGAGCAGGGGTGGGGCTTTATTTTAGTGCCCCTCCTCTATTCTTTCACTCACAGCAAATTAACAGTTGAAGGGGCGTGGCTCAGCATATTTCACCCAATCAGAGTCATCAGCAATGGACTGCTGTCCCAGAGGGGAAGCAGATGGGCAGATTTTGATTGAATCATTTGGGCGCTATTTTAACGATCTAGGCACAAAGCACAAGGTGCAAAAGCATTAAGGGTGCATCCGAATCCAGTTTTGCTATTTTAAAGGTGCTGTATGTAAGTTTTTGATTCTTCTAAAGCATAAAAATACCATAATATGTTTGCAGATATTTAAGAAACATCCCAAGTGAACATACTTGTTTAACTGAAAAACAATGCTGAAGTCAGATATTCTGCTTTAAAAATGGTTTTTCCGTGCCGGAACGCTGTCTTTGTTTAGGTAAAGTTAACCTGCAGAATGCCAGTTTAGCCAATTATAATTCAGCACTCCGGGTTGCCTTGTTGGAAAACAGCGTATTTCATTCATTCATTCAGAAAGGCTCTGAAAGCATGCGCCCGTGACCGAAATGGACAGTATCAGACGTCGAAATGAGACAGATTCAGTTCCACATGAGGTTATTAATTAGCAAATGATATAAATATTACGAACGTAAACATTAGGTGAGCAGGTTACATTGTAATCTCGTGTCCTAACAACACGCAAACAGCAGTTTGACTCTTTGCACCAGACGAAACACGACAAAAATGTAAATACAGCCTTTCAGAAGCACAGAATATGCACTCACTCACGAAACGGTAAGGTTTAGAATCCATTTAAACTCACATTGTTAGCATTTAGCACTGAATAAAACACACGAGGCTTACCTGAGGTGCACTGTCATAGGTTTCACATGTTGAGCTGTGAGAAATAGAAGCCGTTTCTAATATCTCAATTCGAGGTGTTGGTTAGAACTAAAACTCCTTTTAATATGGAACATAATTCCTTCTATCGCGTGTCGTTGATTTTATTTAGAACACGGTTTAAATCACTCGCTCCTGTACTCAATCTCTGGCATCCCACGCGTGTGTTTATTTTGGTCTAGGAGTGCAATACCCAGTTCAACCACTGGGTGTCAAACTTACATACTGCACCTTTAAGGACAGAAAAAAGTCACGGCGCATGGTCTAACAGGGTTGTGCTTATTCTCTTAGTGAGTTCTGGGTGTGTTTTGAGCATAACGTGCATTAAACCAATCAGTCTCATCTCTCATTCCCTTTAAGAGTCAGTTGAGTCACGCCATGGCGCATTTGCTATATACATGGCAGACATTTTCACGGTCTCCACTGGCTTGCTTGGTTTGGGACTTGTAGAGCTGCGCATCGATGGATTTGCTCTTCAGTGTTTGGACTTTCAGCAGTGAAGATTAAACCACACTGAACCTAACTAAACTGAACTTCAACTCTGAAAACTGAACTGACACTGTTTCAGTTTACTAGAACTTCTGTGTGAAGCTGCTTTGACACAATCTACATTGTGGAACCAACATCACTACTTGCTAAACACTTTTTATACACACATACACTTATTTAACAACACAGTTTACATGCCAATTTGCACATAACAGCTGCACATATTATGTTGTATATAGTAATATACCTGTACATACACTTGTCAATTTGAATATTTGCATTCACTTTTTAAAATATATTTATTATCTGTTTTTTAGTCCTGTCTGTAATTCTGTTGCACTGTAGAAGCTCTGTCACCAAAACAAATTCCTCGTATGTGTGAACATACCTGACAATAAAGCTCTTTCTGATTCTGATTTCTAAAAGCGCTAGAGAAATAAACATGAATTGAATTAGTTTGCTATGAGGGAATGATGCGCAAAAGAAAGCTCCGCCCCCTACTCAATATTCAGTTTCAGTTGGAAGTACACTAACATACTGAATTTAGTTTCACACAGACTTTAAAAGCAGCAAATCCCTTCATTTTACCTGAGCAGAGCACTTAAGAGTGAAGAAAAAAAAATATCTGAAAGATTGTTTGTCATGTTCAGCATTTACCTTCCTAAACAGCTCCATAATGTCATCCTTGCAGGCTGATGAACAGAACACGTCCACTATGTAGCTGATAAAATAACTTCCATTGATTGGATCCCTGTATGCAAAAGTATCTGTGGAAATGATACATTAGTATGTTATAAAATACAAATACAACGGAAACTTTACTCATTGACATAAATACACCGGCCAACACGAACAGACTGTTTTGTGTATTGTTAACGGCAGTTTATCAGTTGTTTCGTTGGGGATAGCCCTGCACAATATTGGCAAAACTGACATTGTAATATTGAGTTTTTCAGCGATTATACATATAATTTCACCAGATGACTTTGAAAAGAAATCATCATTTTAGACCGACTGACTTTGTAGGACAGTTAAACTGCATAAATATAATATAGCAATTACAAGCATAAAAAATAAAGCAAAGACACAAATTAAAAAGATATTGTTTTGTGGTTTTCTGGAGTCTCTAACGGTATTCACACTGCAATAAATGCTTTTCTTACTTAGATTTTTTTTTGTCTTGTTTCAAGTCCAAATATCAAAAGATTCTTAAAGGGCACCTAGTTTACCTCTTTTTCCAGATTTAATATAAGTCTTTTGTGTCCCCAGAATGCGTCTGTAAAGTTTCAGCTCAAAACACCCATTAGATTATTTATTACAGCTTTCACTAGTTTGTATTTTGTAGCTCTCAACAGCTTGTTGCTGTTTTTGTGTACTGGGCCTTTAAAGGGTCCCGAAACACCAAAACACATGTTTTGAGCTGTTGACAGTCATATATGTGTCCCATGCTGCTATAAACACTATTAGGACACCTAATAGTTTTTGCGTTATTTTGAGCAAATTTGTTCTTCCGGTTTGAAACGAATTTTTGAAGCTGCGTCACGGCCATCAGATACTTGCGTGAAAATCCAGCGTGGAGAGTGGCTGTCTGAACCGGCGAGAACATTCACTCATGTGGATTACAGTGCACGCGACAGAAATGCGTTTGTAAGGAACATTTTTTACCCGAGAGCTTTTCGCATCTGGAAATGATGAAATCCAGATTTGCCGCTCGTCTCCTTTTAAAAAAGACACAGTTCCAGTGTTGATTGTCCTGTGTCTACAGATTTGGTAAGTGTGTGTGATCAGTGCCCTTTGTTTGTTCATTCAGATGGCAAAGTTAGTTCGTGGTCAGCAGTGCTCTTTCAGTTTTTAAAGACATACCATAGTCAAAATGATTTAGTTACTGAGTTTACAGTATGTTAATATCACTGCAATATTATAGTACAATATTATAGACTGAAAGATCCGCTGTAAATGCTGCTCTCCGAGTGTAAACACAGCAATCAAATATTGACCGTCGTGCAGGATTTTCGCCGCATTTTGTGACAGGATAGTCTATACACACACGGCTTTCTGAAGTTACCCACCGAGTGCATCTTACCGAGGATTTTTTTCTCCCATTCGCCGTGCGGTATCAAACATTACATTAAAACTCCACTCTTCCAGCAGTTCCTCGCTTTTAATATCTCGTTTGTCACAGAGGGACATGCAGGAAATGTTCCTGAATAAAAAGTGAAAGTGCCAAACTGCAGTTAAAGTCGACAAATTAATAATTTGGCAAGTAATTCGATTACTGATGTCCCTGTAAACACAGTCACTGTCTTTCTCCCCTGCGTCTGCGTGCCAAAACAGAAACTCCCATATTTGCAAACCCTTTCCCTCCCCCGACACTCCCACCTAAACCGAGCTGGACTCACCCACTTTCCTGACTTTTTCCAAAATAGAGGTGTGAAAACACCCTGCTGAGACAGGGGAGTTTCATGGCCCTTTAAGGCTAGTCCTCCCCGCCCACCGTTCCCACGTGCCTGTCAGCGTGCCTCAGTCTCCGCCCTTGGCTACCTCAGACAAGTTCTGACAGACATAAAGGAAGCTGATCTCACGTAACGTTTGTGAGAAATACTACAGTAAGAACTTTACCGATGATTATTTGATGCATTTGTTGTGGAGCTGCAAGGATGAGTCACACACAATGTCGTTACAAAGTTCACGCACACACACAGACACAGACACACAGCGCGGAGACACACACATACAGCGCGCGCATTTAGCTTTGCACTGTCTTTACACGCAAATGTGACAGGATACAGGTTAATCTCCACTGTTACATGGATATCTGTTACATTAATGTACAAAATAAACCTGATTTAACGTCCACTAACCGGGATTGAAGCGTCTTCTTGTATAATTGTTCTGACACGCGGCTGTGTTGATGAAGTAAAGCTGAAGTAAATGGCTGTAATTCATTAACATGCGCTGTTTTAAAACATTTTAAACTTGTCAAACTCACTCTTGATCACATTTGATGATGATTGATAATCCTAGCAAACTGAACAGACCTTTTATTCCCGGTTGCTTTGCGCACGTCCTGTCTTGTTGATATGATTATAAACATTACTACGGAGACATGTTGATACGCAGCTGTCAATCAATTCGGTGGGCGGGGGGACTGCACTCCTACGTCAAGTTGTGGTCGGTCTCAAAACCGCTCCAATTGGTCCACCGTTTATATGTTGTTAAATTGAAAAAAAAGGACTGAGTGTGTTTATATCACCCCAATATGACGGTCTATACACTATACCTACACACATGTCTGTCCAAACACCTTGAAAAGTAGATTTTTCACCATAGGTGCCCTTTAAATCAAGAAGCATTTTCTAGTAAAGTAAAAACGATTGTCTTGTTCTTAGAAATAAGAGTCAAAATTAAGTTTTTTCTTAAAACAAGCTAAATAAATAGCCAATGGGGTGAGCATAATAATCTTATGTCAAAGCGAGTAACAAGCCAATTTTCTTAGCACATTGGGTACAAAAAGATAACAGACAAAAAAAATCCAAGTATAAAAGCATTATTTCCAGTGAATATGAGCAAGATGAACAGGCGTGAGCCACATATCAGTCTTTTCAGAGGAGTCAGTGTGTTATAACAAACTCACCAGGGAGGGTGGACATAAAACAGGCAAAGTCTTTCTCCCTGTGCACCCATGAGCCTTTTGCTTGCGCAGCATCTTCAACATACACACCACCGCGATTCTCTGGACACAGAAACAGTTTACAATATTACTGTACACAGAAAAAAAAACTGCTGTATCGCAAGATTATTATAGTTAACGAAAAAAAAAAACACGAAAACTAAAATTTAAAAACATTTCCGTTAACTGAAATAAAAACGAGCATGTTTTAAAAAAACTACAACTGAAACTGTATTGTGTACATTTACATTTCAGTTAATGTTGTATTTAATATATGGGCCTACTGTACGCCTTTTAAAAATAAATCTATTTGCTTCGCTCTGCAGGTGTTTGACGGTTGTTGCTAGAACAGATACGTTTGCGGTCGGAAGTTAACGAGAATTATTTATATTATTTATTCAATTTCGCATTTATTGTATTATCGTCTACCCCCACCCCAACCCTAAACCCAACCGTCACAGTAACCTAAAAACAGTAGTTGTACAGAGTATTATTTATGTTATCTATTAAATTACCCAATAAAATGTATTTTTTAACGCCTACCCCCCACCCCAACCCTAAACCCAACCGTCACAGTACTGTAGAAATAATAATTATTGTTATACAGTGTCATAAAAAATGCCACTATATTAATGTGCATATCGCACTTCCGGCCGGCCCCATATCCAATCTAGACTTTACCGTGTTTGACCAAGTGTGTCTCACGCCTCCGTTTGAATGACGCTCCTGGCCGTTAGATCGCCCTCTGGGGGCTGGCTGCAGTACAAGTCATAAAGCCCGCCTCCTCCGTGTTAATGAACGAGACTTGAGGCCAAATAAAAAAATGAATTACACTTGAAATGAAATTTCCTGAAAGATGGTTTTGGTCAATGAAGGCACTGGTTATCAGCTGATATAGGTGCAGATCTTCATTTTAGTAAAGAGTATGTTTTAGCAGTAATTTAGTGCTTTAAAAATGGGGCGTGTCATCGTGATTGACAGTTGTGACTGACAGTTTTTCTAAGCAGACCGTCGGAGCTTCAGCAGGAGATTAAAGTGTTATTATTTGATTTCTGTATTATTTTACCATGATAAAATGAGTTGTTCAGCAGTAAACTATAGTTTCTGACCCACAGGATCTGATGGATCACTGTTTTTTCGGTAAAGTGAGGGTTTTATCAGGCTTTATTATAAGTTTGCTGATACACGCCTAGCCATGATGGGGAAAATACAGGTGATCGCTATCTAGCAGTAATTCTCTTTATGGGTCTGAAATAATAATTTGGAAGACAAAACTAATGTTAGCTGATCTCCACATTGATCTCCTGTAACGTTATTTGAACTTGATTTAGAGGACGTCTCTGACATTTTGAGTTTCGACATGTTATTGAGTTCATCTACTGAATTTGCTGTTATAAAATATCAATGTTCTAGAAACCAAATCTTAAATAACAAATAGAGCTGTAAATGTTATATATTATTTATATACACCATTTACCGTTGGCGTTTTATTTGAAAACTCCTAATAAACATTAAAATGAAGGTAAATTCTTATTTGCCAGAAATAATTATCGAATACACCAAATGAGGCGACGCAGTGGCGCAGTAGGTAGTGCTGTCGCCTCACAACAAGAAGGTCGCTGGTTCGAGCCTCGGCTCAGTTGGTGTTTCTGTGTGGAGTTTGCATGTTCTCCCTGCGTTTGCGTGGGTTTCCTCCGGGTGTTCCGGTTTCCCCCATAGTCCAAACACATGAGGTACAGGTGAATTAGGTAGGCTAAATTGTCCGTAGTGTATGAGTGTGTGTGTATGTTTCCCAAAGATGGGTTGCAGCTGGAAGGGCATCCTCTGTGTAAAACACGTGCTGGATAAGTTGGCGGTTCATTCTGCTGTGGCGACCCCGGATTATTAAAGCGACTAAGCCGAAAAGAAAATGAATGAATGAATAAACCAAATGAAAACGGAGGCAAAATAATAAACAATACACAAGCGATGTTCAGCAGCTGATGGACATCAGTTGATGTATTAATACTGCAGTTTATTGTACAAATAGACGAGGATTATTTTAAATAGTGCAGGGATGGGATATGATATTTCGAAATCTTGTTGTGTTTATCTTCTAAACGCACAATTTTTCCCGCATGGTAAATCGTTATCTATGGTATATTTTGGGTCATATTTGGGTATATTTTGGGTCATGTTGATTGCCAATCAAAAATAAAAACCTTTCTAACAATGTGTGTGTTGTTTATATGTTATTGTTCATATTTTACAAGTATTAGTTCTACCCCTGTGAAGATTACAAATACCAACAACCCTGTTATAAGAGAAATATTTAAATATTTCTAAATAAATAAAGATAGTTTATTTCTGCAGTCCAGAATGTATTGTTTTTATTAAATTATAACAGCTTACATCATACCGTTTTTAAATTGTATATTATTACGTGTTTTTAAATGTAAGTGCTTATATTAGCAAGCCTTTGTTATAGTGCAGACACCGGTGGTCAAGTGAGACATTTGGGGGGCGTGGTTGATTTGATGTACAAGCGTTTGGTTGGAAGTTTGATTCTGCAGCTCCTCCTCTGGCTCCATCAGGTAGTTCCTTCTGCGCATGCCCAGGCTCCAATTTCAGCAGTCTTTTGCGACAGTTTGTGCTCGTCACGAGGCACTTTGCCTTTAAAGACTTCAATGGGAAAAGGTGCTGTTGCGTCGTCCATATTTTTTACAGTCACTGTGTTTGACCAGTATGGCACCTCAGAGTCTGTAATCCTGCTGCCATTGGCCAGATCAAGCCGGTCCTCCTCCAGTCATCCTCGCTGTTGCTCCCGCAACAAAAACAACGAATTGACATGACAGCAGCACGATGACAGCATTAAATATGACCCAAACAGACACTGAAAGTGTTAATTTAACACATTTGTGCCTAATAATGGGTTTTATTTCTGTATTAGTAATTGCGAACAATTTTTTTTAACCGAATCTTCTACACTGCAAAAAATATTTTCTTACTTGGAGTTTTTGTCTTGTTTCTAGTCCAAATATCTAAAAATTCTTAAATCAAGAAGAATTGTCTAGACAAACAAAACCTATTGTCTTGTTTTAAGAAATAATATGCCAGAATTAAGTAGGTTTTTCCTTTGAACAAGCAAAATAATCTGCAAATGGGGTAAGAAAAATAATTTTGTGTCAAATGAAAAAACAAGATTCATTTGCTTACCCCATTGGCAGATTATTTTGCTTGTTTTAACCAATTAAGGCCCAAGGTGTTTTTTTTTAAATGCATTTTTTATTTCTCTTTGCTATTCGGGCTTATTGGAACCTAATTAGAATAAAAGTCTAAGTATCATCTTTTGATATGATGTACTTTTAGAGAAAAATGATGTTCATATATGTGGACTCGTGGACCGAATTTACATAAAACACTTTTTCCTGAATGTTTTTTTAATGCATATATAACAGACTTTTTTTTAAAACTTGCTTTGACTATCAGAGAGTATTCCCCATCAGAGAGATTTTCCCCATTTTGGAGAGTTAAAAATAGGGTTTGGGACATTTCATATGCTGCAAAACAGTTGCAGGATGACACTGTGTGTCTGAAACAAAATATAAAACATTTAAGAGCTAAAATGTGCTGTCCACGTATGTGGACACTCAAGCCCTTGGAGGATAAGGAAAAACTCGCTTAATATTGGCATATTATTTCTTAAAACAAGACAACATGTTTTGCTTGTCTAGAAAATTCTTCTTGATATAATAATTTTTAGATATTTGGACTAGAAACAGGACAAGCATTTTTTGCAGTGTAAGTGAACCGGTTGAACTAGTTCTCCAAAACGAACTGAATCATTTGAAATGATTGGCGTCTCCAGTAAGCACTTATCCACAAACTACTTACTTTTTATCATGCTTGCTACCCCCCTCTGACTCGAAATAAACCAATATATACTGAGTTATTCAGTTATTAGAACAGTAGGCTACACCAAGATCTGAGAAGCGGTGATCCGATAATACTGTGCATGCGTGATTCAGTGAACCGAACACAAACAGCACATGACAGCCTGCTGTGACTGAAGCAGACTTGAATAACTGCAGCGCGGGTAAACTGAGGGCTTAAATGAGAGGATCTGGCGAAATGTAACATTTATTCCATAACAAAGTTGTAATAGAATTTAAATCAATGAATCATGTTTCAGTTGGGTTGCAAAACTTAATTGTAAGAAACTTTTCAGATCATGGTGATGTTTTAACTGATTGAAATTATGATTGCTGACTACATGTTTTTGGTATGTTGAGTCCTAACATGGATAGATTGACACAAAAGATCTGGTTCATGTTAAAGATCCGAACTTCCCATCACTACTGTGCATCTAACCTCAGAAGCAGCCTTACACACATATTGTACTTATGGCTGCTATCTTGTGGGCTGTTGTATTTGAATTTGATGATGGGTAGATGGTAGTGGTAGATGATAGTGTTCTTGTGTCCTCTGAATACATGTTTCAAAAAATGGATCTGGTTGAGTTTTATTATATAATATTTATTATGATGACTTTGAATCTTGCACCTAACAAATATCATTATTTACAAAAAAAAACTAAAACTAACAAAAACTAAAACTAATGAAAAATCTGAAACTATTATTACCTTCTGTCTTACTTGTTCTGCAGGCCTGAATGAGGATAACCTTGAGTTTGTCGAATAGAGCCCGACAGTTCTCGGTGTTCAGATGGGAGAATGTTTCTTTAACAAAGTAGACGTCGTTACTGTTGTGTATCTCGTCGTAATTGATGCCTATAATGGCATCTTTGTCATCAATTCTTTCCCCATGAGACATGATGACTACAAAGGTGCAGTCTGCGTCTTTATGTTCATGACGTCTAGAGAAATCCTGGACTGCTCTGTCGATTTGCTGAGAACAAACAAAATGTATTAAAAATGCATGGCACACTTTAAATGGATAGCTCACACCAAATATTTACTCACTATTTACTCCCCCTCAAATGGTTACAAACTTTTAGGGCTTTATTTCTTCAGTTCAACACAAAAGAAGATATTTTGAAGAATGCTGAAAACTTTGACAGTAGGAAAAACAAACACTATGGAGGTCAGTGGGGACAGGTTTTTAGCATTCTTCAAAATATCTTCTTTTGTGTTGAACTGAAATCAAAAAGGTTTGGAACAAGCAAAGAGTGGGTTTTGGGTGAACTATCCCTTTCAATATGCAAGTAGCTGTACAAGTTGTAGGCATTACTGGGCATAAATCTTACGCACTTTTCCAGTGAGATTTGTGTATTTTATAACCATAAAGCCCAGAGCTTTCAGCAGCCACTCCATGTTCTCCTCGTCTCTCTCCGCTCCATCTCGGTTGAGTAGTTTGTTGGCGAATTCTATGTTGGTGATTAACAGAGCCAAGCCTTTTCTTTGAGTCCTGCTCACTGGTGTGTAAATCTATACGGAGAAAAAAAAAGAGAATTATACAAGATTAAACTATATAAACAGAATCAGAACCTCCCAACCCTTGAGATTGCCTGGCAGTGTGCAGAGCTGGCGGATTACTTATGAACAGTGGTGTAAAGAGTACTGAAAAATCATACTCAAGTAAAAGTACCATTACTTGCCTAAAAATGTAGTGCAAGTAGAGTAAAAGTATCTGCTGTAAATATTACTCAAAGTACGAGTAAAAAGTAGCCCTTTTAAAAGTACTCAAGTGTAGTGAGTAGTGAGTATTATGCTGTCAAAAGCTGATGTGTGTACATGTAATTTGTGCATGTGTGTGTGTAAATGTAACATTCTGTAGTGCATTTAGTTATTGCCCAGCAGGCACACAACATCATAAGACATTAATATTAAGTTAGATTTAGGTTGTGATGATGGCAGGTGACCAAAATCAATTGTCAAGCCAGCAGCTGAGGACAACGTTATTTTGATGTCCAATAATGACGTCAAATGACGTTGATATTTGGTTTATTTTAGGTTGTTAGAAAGTGACCAAAATCCTACATTGAGCCAACTTCTTAAACCAACATCATATATGACGTCAAATACTGACATTTATTCATCAGGTACGGCAACCAAAATCTAGTGTCTGATAGTTGTCATAGAGGAAACGTTCTCACAATGTCAAGCTGTAACATCATTAAATGTTGATGTTTGGTTGGTTTTAGGTTGGACATTGGACATTGTCCTGACATTGAGTTCTGACATCAACCCGATTTTTATTTCCAAACAAAATGCAAAGTCCCCATGATGTTAGGGTTCAACGTCAATCAGACGTCATGTTGACATCCTGTACCTGCTGGGTGTGTAAGGCCATTTTGGTTATCACACAGTAAACATCCGTCATCTTCTCATCAGTGACATGCATCTAAACAGTCTCTGGGTCAATGCGTGTAAAGATTTTGAACATCTTCATGGACACTTTTAATACTTCCTAACAGTTTGCTGCAATTATAATGTGCACACGTCTTGAGGTAGTTCATTATGATGCGATTTACCTTCTACGGTAGGTGCGATTGGATTGGACGGGAATCTCAGGACTGATTTTTCTAATCCCCATGGACAAGAGAAATAAAGTAGTGACTGCAGGTTGAAGGAAAGTAGTGGAGTAAAAGTACAGATACTGCACTAAAAATGTACTCAAGGAAAAGTAAAAGTACACATTTTTAAAACTACTCAGTAAATTACAATTCCTGAGAAAATCTACTCAATTACAGTCATTTGAGTATTTGTAATTAGTTACTTTACACCACTGCTTTTGAATAAAATCAGTTACTGCTTACAAATGAAATAAATGACAATATTTGTAGTCAGTAATATAATTTTTTAAGCACTGGTCACACCAAGGTGACGTCAAAAAAACTAGCGGAAATGAAAACCGGCTGCATTGCCGCCTCGTATGCGTATGTCTGAATGTTTCCATCAAATACTTGAGAAATGTGATAAAATGCCCACACCGCAGAAATACTTTTCTTACTTTGATGTATTTTTCTTGTTTCTAGTCCAAATATCCAACAATTCTTAAATCAAGAAGCATTTTCTAGATAAGCAAAAAATATTGTCTTGTTTTAAGAAATGTCAAATTAATTCCTTAAAACAAGCAAAACTCACTTAAATTTGACATATTATCATACACAATCACTGGCCACTTTATTAGGTACACCTGTCCAACTGCTTGTTAACGCAATTTTCTAATGAGCCAATCACATGACAGCGACTCAATGCATTTAGGCATGTAGACATGGTCAAGACGATCTGCTGCAGTTCAAAGTGAGCATCAGAATGGGGAAGAAAGGGGATTTTCAGTATTTGTATTCAGCAATGTGTAAAAGCATTTTGGAAGTGTACAGGCACATAACACTTAAACACTCTTTAAATAACAAATAAAAACCTTGCACGATTGGCATTTTAGTTGCCTCAAAATAGCAACGCGCCAACAATGCACCTTAACACTTACATTTCCGAACAACACACCCATGAGCCAGTTTAAAATGATACCAGTCTGAAAATAGCAAAAGAAAACACTTGCGACACACAGGTGTATTATAGGGCCCACTGTGCCATAAAGCAAATACTAATAAAGTGGTCCTGTAAAAGCAGTTATAAAGACGCTGAGTGTGCTCAGTTCATAAAAATTGATTGAAATACTTGCATTGTCTCTGTATTGGTCAAGAACTCTGTCTTTAAACTCTTGACTGGAGGGAATGATCGACAGTGGCCTCTGCCAGTCAGCCTGGATGGGCTCGAGGTCCTCTGACCTGGCAGTGTTGATGGGCTGCTGGATGGGCTGTAGGGTGGGCTGCAGGATGGACGTGATGGGCTGTGGGTCTTTAGGTTTTCTCTCATCTTCTTGCACCAGCGCCTGAACTAAAGACAGAAAACATAAAATACATTGTAAATCATAAAATACAAATGTTCTTCATTTATTGTAGGATATTTAGTTCACTACGTATAAAGTAAAAGGCAAAGTTATTCACTCTCCAGTGAAACTTTTATTCATTTTTAAAATACATCCCAAGTGCTATATATATATATATATATATATATATATATATATATATATATATATATATATATATATATAATTTTTTTTTCCCCATTTTCACAGTATGTAACATAATATTTTTTTCTACTGGAAAAACAAATTTCTTTTAGTTTTGTTGTAATTAAGACTATTTTCAATGTTTATTATTATTATTATTATTAGCCTCCTTAAGAATTTTTTTTTTCTTTCAGATTGTCTATAGAACAAACCAATGTTTTGCAATGACTTGCCTAATTAACCTAGTTAAGCCTTCACTTTAAGCTGAATACTAGTATCGTGAAAAATAACTAGTAAAATACTGTGTAATGTCATCGTGGCAAGGACAAAAGTTATTTCACTTAAAAAAATAAATAAATAAATTGGCTGCAGACCTGGTGCAGTTGCAATCTGAGCTGCATGCAATGCTTTTTAATGTACACACCTAACTCTACCCCTCACAGTAGGGTAGATCCATTGAGTGCATTGTGTCTGACATTGCAAGTGCAAGAGTTGCAGTTTCAGCTTGCATCATCAAGGCTACATTCAGATACCCATTGAAATTTTATTCAATGTATCGGTAGGCTATTTATTGACCGAACACCATTGTCAATAACGCTATAAAAAAGCTCAGTTTGAAGGCTATAGTTTTATTAAAATGTGGCTGCTGATTGTGCATCTTGGAAGGAATGCTGATAAGCTTAGGGTGTAAGTTTGTTACTTCCAATGGAGCAAATAGGGAGTGACATGCAAGTGGCGCGCACATGATGCACTTGCATTCTGCAAACTACGGTATAAACGTGATGCGTGCTTCTTCCTTTACCGATTTTCAGTGCATTTTTGAACTGGCGATCCTCTGCTGTTTGCCTTTGCCATGGCCACCATCAGCTGTTCCTCACACGCGTGGCGTGAACAATTTTTTAAATAGTTCAACTTTTGCCACTGTGTGGATTAATACTGAATGTGTGTCGTTATTATTGGGGTTAGGGTTAAGAGTAGAGTAATATGCTGGTCTTTAACTGCATTGATTTATTGCATTCCTGCATTGGGCTCTCATATACTCTCTGGCTGCTATTTCATAGCCATGGTCTCGTGCTGAACGCAGTCAACCAATCGCAACAGACTGGGTCATCGGACCAATCACCGCAGATTAGCTTTGAGCTAAGGATGGGTTTGGGAACAAATGAATCGCTGAATGATTCATATGGGAGTCGCTGGGATAATTAGGGAAAAATAAACGCTTATTATAAGACAATGAAAGTGTTTTTTGACCTTGCACACACATCAGCATATCATTAGAATCCCCCAAAATCAAAGTATGACCTTTATCAATGCAAATTAGGGGCTCTTTAAATAAAAAAAAAATCCTAATAGCAAATAAGTTTGGCTTCAATTGTGTATTTACTATACATGCATGAGCAGACGACAAACTTGCAGCAAATGCATGATGATAACGAAATGGAGCACAAAATGCAATGTTTGAATCAGTTTTTAGTTGAGTAACGCCCCATTCACACGGGGCGTCAGCTTCAACGCTTTCCATTCACTTTGAATGGGTGACGTCAGGCATTGCCGAACTGCATTGTGGATCCGTCGGCGCCGCTTCAGAGGCGTTGCTCGCTGCAGAAGTTGGGACATGCTCAACTTTTCAAGCGCCGACGGAAGCGTCAGCCAATCAGATCGCTGTATGCAAATACACCAGCTCCAACAGTGGCCTATTGCTGACTAATTTCATTGGCTGACGATCGCGTCAGCCCCAACTTCAGACACACCCTCTGTCAAGCGTTGAAGCTGAAGCCTCGTGTGAATGGGACGTAAGTGACATAAGAACAAAGGTGTAGTGAGGTCAAATAAACTGTAATGTGTGCCTAATAGAGTGTATATGGGCAAAGAGTGCTCAAAGGGACAGTTCATCCTAGGGTTGGGCGATGTTGACCAATTTAGCATCGTACGAAGTCTAATGTGAAACATCGCGATGGACGATGGCATCGTCTTCATAGGCGGAGGTGAATAAATTATTTATGAATAATTAATTAATTCATAACGAATTAATCATTTGTAGCCTACCGTTTCAACTACCTGGTCTTTGTTTTACCCATAACCAAATCATAAATAAATAAAGAGAAGTTACACACAAATTACCACATGTCAATCACTTTTTCCACGGGACTCTGGCATGAGTAGGCAGAGTGTGAGATCTGTGTCAGTCATTTGTTTGGTGCGGTGGATGGCGGAGGGGTGTCGCGGACGAAAGTGAGCGGCGAGGGGGTCCCGCGGACGAAAGTGAGCGGCGCTGGGGTGTCGTGGATGAAAGTGAAGAGGGTTGGGGAGTCGCGGACAAAGTGAAAATGAACAGCGGACAGGGGAGGAGGGCGGTTGAGGAGGGAGATCGGTAAAATGAGGTGCCGGATCAGATTTCAGCGGTTCCAGATCCGGCGTGTTCCGGCACAAATTAAGCCCTAAATAGAGACAAGATTAATTAAACAGCGATACATCCTCGATAAACTGTCTGACACACACTGTTCTCTGGAGCTCAGAGGAGCGCATGGCTGTCTGTCTGTGCAGCCTGATCTCACGAGGAAACGTAAGTATTTTACGTTTTGCCAGTCTAGTGGCTAATTCGTACGAATTCGTATGAGTTCAGTCGTACGAAAATGTACGATTTAAAAGAGGAGGTGTGGCACCCAACCCCACCCCTAACCCCAACCGTCATTGGGTGATGGGCAAATCGTACTAATTTGTACGAATTAGATCATACGAATTCATACGAATCAGCCACTAATCAAAAAGTTACGAATTGCCGTGAGATAGCGTTGGTCTGTGTGTGTGTGTGTGTGTGTGTGTGTGTGTGTGTGTGGTCACGTGATGTGCGTTTTCATTGGATGGAGGGCTGTTCAGAAATGCTAGGTGAAGCGCCAGTGTGGACGTGGATCATTTTCATTCTGAAATGCCATTTTAAAACTAAGTTGTCTCAGTGTAAACGGGGCCTGAGTGTGTATTTTTCACGAGCAGGTTTGCGACGCGGGCGGGGCGGAGGATTAGCGTTGCCGGCTCAGCATCGTGATGTCTATCTGGCCATCAGCGATGGACGATGGCATCATCTATCGGCCCAACCCTAGGTCACCCACAAATGAATTGTCCTCTTCCTCAGGTGTTTCTAAAACTTTTTTGAGTTTCTTTCTCCTGTTGAACACAAAAGAAGATATTTTGAAGAACCGGTAATCACTGACTACCGTAGTAGGAAAAAGCAAATACTATGGAAGTCAACACTTAAAGGTTTCAAGCTTCAACAGTAGAAAGAAACTCAAATGGGTTTGGAGGAAGAGTAAATGATGACAGATCTTTCATTTTATTGGGTGAACAATCAATCTTGTTTTTAACCTGTCAGCAGATTCGACTCGAGACGATTTGCACGTTCCTTCTGCTTCATGTTGCGCAGCGCCTGTACAGTGATTCTCCCAGCATCCTTGCCGTAGAACTGCACCATACTGTCCACCACATCCTGACGGTCCTTATTCTCCAGCTTTCCCCGAGGAATGGGATCGACGCCTGATTTCACACCCATCCACAGCTGCCTGGTAAACTCTTTAAGCTCCGACTCCACAAGCTCCTCGAAGATACCAGTCATCAACCCGTTCATGGTGTCCATTTTCTGTTACTAGGTGAAAAACAATTAATGTAGGTGATTCCAAATTATGCAATGAAAATCATCCCCTTTAACTCTTGGGTGTTATTCAGATTGACTCCACTTTGGTTATGTTGGTGCTGTGACGTCGATTATAATCGCATTTTTTGATTGCAAAGCCATGGCAGCATATAATCAAGCATTCTTGATTGTTGCTGGTTTTCCCGGTTGGGAAGAGGTAGTGTGTCATTTTTACTGTCGATCATCAGTGTTTAGCGTTCACTCTTTGGATAGGCCTGTGCTGAAGAGTTTCTGTCTTTTATATGGAGTTCAGTGGAGTAAAAAAGTCAATGATAGAGTGTGTGTGTGTGTGTGTGTACGTGTTTTTGTGACATATCAGGACACAAATCTGTATAATGGCATGGGTATGACACAGGTATTACAAAAAGCAGGTGAAATATGAGGACATTGGTGACGTCCTCACTTCTCAAAAAGCTTCTAAATCACACAGGATGAGTTTATTCAGGGAGTAAAGCTGTACACTGTCTCCTGTGATGGTTGGGTTTAGGGGTAGGGTGGGGTGAGGCCAATATAATATACGGTTTGATCTGTGTAAAATGAATGGAAGCCTATGTAATGTACCCACTTTTCACAAAAACAAACGTGTGTGTGTGTGTGTGTGTGTGTGTGTGTGTGTGTGTACAAATACACTCACTGTGTTTACTGTGTTCTGAGAGCTGAGGGGATGATTTTGAGTTTGTCAGACGTATCAAGGTAAGTGTGCGAAGGTATAGAAGACAAACTGCAACTGATGATCAACAGTACAAATCGATAATTCTTCCTGTTCCCAACAAAGAAAACCAGCACCAATCAAGAATGCGTGATTATATGCTGTCATGGCTTTACAATAAAAAAATGCGATTATAATGGAAGTCAATGGAGCAAAAACAGCCACAAAGATAATGAAAGGGGAGTCAATTTGCCCAGAGTGTAATGTTGAGTTTTTGCAATTTTTAAAGTATTTTCCCAAAATATGTGTTAAAATATGATTAGTCCCCAATAATTATTCCATTTGCTGAAACACAGAGAAAGTTGTGGCCAAATTAAGACTCAAAATCACCCCCGAAGGAATGAAAACGACCCAACAGCACACAAGGGTTAATTAAACTGTCAGAAGTAAATGTTCGAGAGCAATAACCCTTTCAAAAAATAAACATTTGTACATTTTGAGAGATCGTACAGTTGCTGTAAATCTCTCCTGCACACCTAATTTCTGATTTTATGTTTAGATTAGCAACTAATTCAAATGTAACATGCACATTTTCTGTGTGAGGTCAGCAAATAGATATATTTGCAAGAGAAAAAAACTTTACCTTTGTCCTTTTGTTATCTGACTTGGACCAGTTTTACCTAAGTGCTGCTTTCAGTTTCTGTTGGTGAAAAGTCGCTTCTGAAAACACAAGTTGTGGTTTGTTTAAACTAGGCCTAACTGCATTTGTGGAATAAAAGTTCAATTAAAATAAATTCTCGGTGATCATGTGGCACATAAGAATGTGATAATGATGCTGAAAATTAAGCAATGCACCACAGGAATATATTGCATTTAACCCCCAGGGGTTGAAGCCTGCGTATACGCGTTTTGACATGTTTTCACATGAAAACTCAGAAAACACTTTAAATGACACTTTCAGTTTTGATCGTACAGATGTGAGCAATACATCAAACGAATCTGTTAGGTGTCTAGTTTTTTTGGGTACACTCACAATAAAAACAAAAGTGTGTGCTTTTGCAAAATAAGGAAAATAAACAGTGCAGGCACTTTCTCTTTTCTCTCTCCGTGAACTGTTTTTACAAACGCGTCAGTAATATGCACTGAAACTCTGCGAAAACTAAACACACAGACATGAGACGCATATCTATAGAAAGCTTGAAGTGTCTACTTTTAAATGCAGCGATGCATGTTGCAAATATATTCAGAAATTGAAAGATAAAACAATAAAATTCAAGCAAAATATTGGAAAAAATTACAACCTGCAAAATTTTAACTAAATGTAACAAGCATTTAGTTTGGGCTAGCTTTTGCAGATGGACATTGCTTTACAATGCCCTTGAGGGGTGAGTGGGGGAGTGCCTTTTGTCTCTCCAGGTGTGAATTATTCATGAGCATTGTCACTCACGCATAGACCTGAGATGAGCCAAACAAACTTAACAAAATGTAAATCTTTGTAATGTTTCCTTTGACTGAGAGAATAAAATAATAACATAATAATAATAATAATAAACACATTTTACATAATTGTGAAGTAAATATTCTAGCCTACCAGACTGGTTACTCAAAAGCCTTGCTCAAGCACATTTAGAGTGTTTTTGGACCTTATTTCAGCTACATTTTTTTCTCCAAATCCTACTAACCACGCATAATATTTTTTTTCTAAAAAACACAAGCATGTACATCAATAATTGTCACATATTGTTGTAGCACAGTTTGTGCTGAATACAAATAAAATACATGTTGGCCAATACCATGTAATGAGTAGCTGAAAATAGCACAAATGTCAGGGCATGTCAAAACATCTCAGGGGCCCCAAAATCACCTCAGACCCCTAAAACCTATCAAAATTATTATTTATTTTTCAGATCGAAATCGCAACATGAGTCGACTGTTTGTAGCCTACTGTAATATTGATCATATAAAGACAGCACATTGAGCCCAAAGATACCTCAAAAACATTTTTAAATCGTAAACTTTCCACCGTTTACATCCAACTGTCTGTCATATGCATGCAGGGCCGGAGCAAGCTCAACTGGCGCTCAAGGCAAACGACGAGAATGGTTGCCTCTATGGACGCGCCGGCCCTGTATGCACGGTGCATATGACAGCTGGATGTACAGGGTGCCCCAAACCGGATGCGCCACCCTGCTGAAAAATCCAGCTTAAACCAGCCTAAGCTGGTTGGCTGGTTTTAGCTGGTCGGCCAGCCTGGTTTTAGAGGGGTTTTGGCCATTTTCAGGCTGGTTTCCAGCCATTTCCAGCCTGGTCTTAGCTGGTCAGGCTGGGAGTTGACCAGCTAAAACAAGCTTGACCAGCCAAAACCAGCTATGTCCAGCTTAAACCAGGCTGGTCAAGTTGGTTTTAGCTGGTTTAAGCTGGTCATTTTCCAGCCTGACCAGCTAAGACCAGGCTGGAAATGGCTGGAAACCTGCCTGGAAATGGCCAAAACCCCTCTAAAACCAGGCTGGTCAACCAGCTAAAACCAGCCAACCAGCTTAGGCTGGTTTAAGCTGGATATTTCCGCAGGGCATTCAGCGTCGCGTTGCGACATGCATATGACTGTTGGAAGTAACGGACATTCAAATTTTATTTAATGTGACAGAATGCAGAAATAGATAGAAATATGTTTAAAATTCTAAAATGCATTGCACTGCTTGGAATCCGGTGTTTGAAATATTTCACTTTTTTTTGTAATTATTTTTATGTTTATCTGAAGCGAAAACAGGCTTCAATTAATTTTCAAACTTATAGTAAATTATTAAAGCAAATGTATTTGCCCTTACAGAAGCTATGTAGTTTTGCACAGGTCACTGAATAGTTGTACATTAATAACGATATATTGAGCTTGCAATGCTGCTTTAATTATAATTAAACACATTTTCATTTGTATTAGCCAATAGTAAAGCAGCTTTAAGTGATCTGATCTTATAAAACGCTAGAAAAATAAACGTGCACTACTCACATTCTGCTTGAAGAAGTTTTCTTGCAAGTGGACTGAACATCCTTGTTCCTTTCTCATAAACCCCGTTCTTTTCCCATACACCCCGCCCCAGAAACTCAGTTCAGTGTTACCCATAGATGGTAAAAGACATGGATGTAGTATCCGTGACGTCACCCATAGGTTTCTGAACACTGCAAAAGAAGCTTCAAGTGCCCAACAGATGGCGCCTTTCTTACTGCATGCATTTAATGAGAGTATTTCCAATAGCAAATTGCCACCAAGTATGAATCAAGGTCTTATCACACTTGTCCCAAAGTCAAAAAAAGATCTCTTATTTATTGATAATCGGCGACCAATATGTTTATTAAATAATGATTATAAAATACTTGCAGCAATTTTTGCTGAAAGATTGAAAGATATATTAGACTCAGTTATTGATCAAACCCATTCAGGGTTCATGAAGAATAGACACATTGCTAACAATATCAGACTAGTTTTGGACATTCTTGATTACTCCCACTTGATTTCTGAGAAAAGTTATATATTATTTTTAGACTTCTACAAAGCTTTTGATACACTTGAACATAATTTCATTTTTCTCAGTCTTAAAAGGTTTGGTCCTTTATTCTGTAATGCAATCCAAACACTATAGAGTAATGCTAACAGCTGACATTAAAAGGGGCATACGCCAAGGATGTCACATTTCTCCTTATTTATTTCTACTGGCTGCACAGTTATTAGCAGATCATATTAAACAAAGTGATCTTGTACCCACATAGCAAACGGACTTGGCCCAAATGTGGCCTCATTATGGCACTGCTGGCGTGTTGACGGCACTGGCATGCATAATGTCAGCCGAATGATGGCCATGCATGGCAATGATGGCATGCATGACGGTAAACTACATTTGAGCCAGTTGTGGATGGGAGGTGTGTGGCCCAGATCAGTGTAGCGATTGTTCACATTGTTTAGGTAACATTAGGCTGGGTTATGGCTCAGTTTTTGGGGTTTCTGGTTAAAGGGTGGTGTTGATATGGTTAACTTATAGCTGAGAATTGGTACCAATAAAAAACCTGTTTTGGCCCAGTTCAGGGTAATAAATTGGCTGAGATTCGGGCCGGTTATGGCCCATGTGTGGCCCTTGTCTTTAATCCAGTTATGGGCCACTTCAGGACCGTCATTCTTTGCGGTACCTGGGCCAAGGGAAAAGTTATTCAGCCGCCCGGAGCTGGGCCAGAAAACATTTGCTATGTGGGTAGGCATCAATATAGCAGAAAGGGAGGTGATCATAAGTCAGTTATAGCGGATGACACCACTCTCTTTTTAAAAAAATGTGATCCAGTTGCAGTAGCTTTAGGAGTAATAAATACATTTTCGGAAGCCTCTGGTTTACACCTGAATATTACCAAATGGGATTTATTATCTGTGAAAGATTGTGATGCTCCCTCCATTTGCAATATACCGGTTAAAGAAAAAGTAGTTTATTTAGGAATTGTTATAACCAAAAAAGAATCCATACGCTGTAGTGATAATTTTACTCCAATTATAGAAAAAACCCATAAAAAACTTAATCAGTGGCTTCAAAGAAATATCTCTTTAAATGGAAGAGTGCTACTTCCTAAAGCTGAAGGTTTATCCAGATTAATCTATGCTGCTTTGGTCTTACAATTAGAAAGCAAAATTTGTAAAACAATAGACAATTTATTGTTTAACTTTGTTTGGAGAAATCGTACACATTACATTAAGAAAACAGTTGTGATGAACACTTATGAAAATGGAGGACTACATTTTCTAGATTTTATTACATTAAATTGCACCTTTAAAGTCAATTGGATGAAACACTTTTTAAAGTGTTCTACATCGATTTGGAATTATATGCCCAATTATACCTTTTCACAGCTGGGTGGCTTAAACTTTCTCTCCCTATGGCATTATAATATTGAAAAGTTACCCGTGAAACACTCTGCATTTCCAGCCTGATCTCACGAGGAAACGTAAGTATTTTACGTTTTGTCAGTTTAGTGGCTAATTCGTACGAATTCGTACGAGTTCAGTCGTACGAAAATGTATGATTTTAAAAAGGAGGCGTGGCACCTAACCCCACCCCTAACCCCAACCGTCATTGGGTGATGGGCAAATCGTACTAATTTGTACGAATTAGATCGTACGAATTCATACAAATTAGCCACTAATCAAAAAGGTACAAATTGCCGTGAGATAGCGTTGTGCACAAGCAAATGCTTCTTGCTTGGTCTCTTATTTTTAAACACAGTTTTTCTCCACACTCTTTTTTCATTTGGAATAACCGCAATATACTCTATAAAAATAAATCCTCATTTCTTCAGAGTTGGTATGATAATAAAATTACTTTAGTTCATGATCTCTTTAATGAAAATGGTCTTTTGCTATCATATTTTGAGTTCTCACAGAAGTCAAGCCCCACTCGGGGGCAGCCCTCGGCGGGCTTCTTCATGCAGCTCAAAGGACAGAGCTGTCCCGGGAGACACTTGCTAATACCCAGAGTTGGACCACAGGCCATATGGCCATTCAAACCAGGCGCAGACCTGGACGGCCACGTCCAGCCTAGCACCTTCTTGTGCTGCAAAATGGATAATTTCTCCCTATGGGTTATTAGGCAAGGCTGAACCTGGACCCTGGTGTCCCACGAGACACCTTTAACACACAATACAGGGCTCAGTTGTCCATGTTGCCAATTAACCAAGGCTGTACCTGGACCCGGGTGTCCAACGCGTCACTTTCAACACACTTGACAGGGATCATTCGTCCCGATTGAAGCCATGTTTAACACACAGATACAGTAATAATAAAGACACTGCATAGCGAAGACCATATGATCTTTTATTGTTTTAGAAAATAATATATATTTTTTTTTCAGGAAGATTCAGAGTCTTCTGTTTGTTCGAGCGGGCGTGTCCCCTGGTTTTGCCCCTGCCATGGCAGCGTCCTCCTGCTGGTTCCCTCCTGTAAAGGGTACACAGTAAGGCCAGTTAACCATCACCACATGCCCTGCTGTTCACAATTATGCTTTGGCTAGCCAAAGAGGAACTGACTTACCAGGGGTGACCCAGGACTCTCTGCCCTCTTGCGCCCCTTCTTTGGTTGGCTTTCTCTGCCCGCGGCCGCCGCCGCCGCCTCCTCCTCCTCCTACTCCACCACCAAAGCCCTCTCGAAGAGTCTGCGGTGCTCACGTGCTTGCAGAGGGCCGAGGTGAAGTGCGTAGAATTTATCTGAAGTTGAAGTGTCATGGCACATAAACTGAGCCACCTTCCTCCGATCCTCTGAAGAATGTGCATTCTTTGCCTGCATCAGAGACAGACAGACAGGACCTTTTTAGGGTCAAAGCCGCTGGCAGTCATGTGGCTACAGGGGGCGTTACATACATCATACTCACGTGCGTACCTATGGCTGTCCGGACGTTAGTGAAGGTGGGCTTCCCGGGAAGCCCCATGCTGGTCCACGCAGATTGGAAATATTTGTTTAGGGTCCGGCAAGAAGAGGCTCTGCTAGTAAAAAAGAAATGAGTGGCCTGCCGTCCTCCCGGGAGACTAGCCCGCAGCTCCAAGAACCTCCGGAACCAGCTGTATTCTTTCTTATTGAGTGACAGTTGAGCTGCACCGAAGGCTCTGTTTGTTTTGTGGGTGGTGATCTATCTAGCCATAGAACAAAGCAGAGAGAAGGTGAGTGAGTGCATACTATGGGTGGAGAGAACAGAGCAGAGCTAAGGAGCCACACTCACATTAATGACAAAGGCAGACTCGTCTGGGCTTCTGGCGGCCTCTTCCACCTCCTGGATTGTCAGATTCTGGAAGACCCCACAGCGGTGGCCTGAGATGGAGGTCAGGTAAGCTGTCAGAAATCCATAGAAGCGCCACTGCTGCTGGGTGTCTGGCTTGGACTCTAGGCTGTCTGGGACAGAGTTAGACCGGTTGGAACAAACACACCAAAAATGATTTAACTTAGCAAGAGCCGTTGGTGCCCCAGAGTGGAAAGGAGGAAGGTCAGTGTTTCCACCACCTGGAAGTGGGGTGGTGTGGAAACTCTGACCGGCGGACAGAACACTTACCCAGAAGGGCAGGGATCTTTCTCCCAGCAGTCCGGTGACAGCGTACCAGGCTAGCCTTGGAGACCAGCTTACCCTCTTTCGCCTGCTTCGTCCAGACCTCGTGGACCACGACCCGGCGTCGTATGCCGCGGATGATCGCTCTAATCTCTCTGCGAATTAGCACGAGGGCCGTGCCGGAGAGGCGGCATGACGCCGACGGGGTTTCCGAGATGTACTCGAGGAATTGGGCCACATTCTTAAGGTAGTGCTGTCTGGTCGGCTCGGCCATGCGCGTGCGGCCTAGCAGAGCAGCCCAAGCTCGGATGCGCGCTGACTGGTGGAGGAAAAGGAAATGCTCTGGATGGTCACAGCCCACCACCATGAAGCCAATAAACGCCTTGATCCGCATTAGCTTGGACGCGACGTTGTTTCTCAGACGAGCGGTGGGCTCGCTGACCAGCTGGAAACCCTCAAACTCTTCCAGTAGCAAGTCTGCAGAACGGGGACGAAAGTTAAAAGTCAGTCGTGACCATACACCCACACCACCAGCCCAACCGAACACTGCCAAAACCATACTCAACTGAGGGCGGGAATGTGGTCTGGGAACGGATACCTCTGCGGGTCGTAGGCTTCCAGAGGGCCGGGGGGCGTAGGGCCTCCGGCCGGCTCTCGCCTGGGGGCCGGGTCGGGGAATGACGTGCAGGAGGCGACCCTCTCCTCCTTGTCGTCGTCCTCGTTGTCCTCCTCCTCCCCCCCACCCTTCGCAACTCCCGATAGCGGCGTGTGAATTCGCCCAGGGTGGACCGGACCTCGTCCATCTGCTTGCGGAGGTCTGACAGCTGGGCCTGAATGCACTCCGTAGCGAGCCTGCAGCGGAGGTTGGCGCACGGACGCCCGGCTTCGGGGCCCTCCTCCTGGTCCTCTTCTTCCGAGGACGCAAGCTGAGACACCACGGGAACCGCCGGGCGCGTAGACTGCAACCACCGCAATTCCTGAGCCACTTTGCGGCGCTTCGGCCTCCCCATGGCCTCCTTCCGGGCAGAGGCCGAGAGCTCCGCGTGCTGTCCACGCGGCCAGCGGCCAGCAAGTGCAAGAGTCTCTTTTCCTCCGAGTTGGCTACCATGTGAACCGCCGACAGGTGCGGCGAGAGTCGGCTGTAGACATTGAGGCAGAGCGCGCATTCGGACATGACCGTCCAAGAGCAACGGCTGTGGGAGAAAGAGACCCGCGCGCCGCGTGGAGCGGTTCAAAAGGAGGCGGCGGAGGCGTCCACTTCCGCGTCACGACGCTGGTAGACCCTACTTTCTTCGGCCCATGCCTTCAGATCCTTTTAGCCAACCGGGGTTTTCAAATGCCCATTTTAGAGGCTGTTACGACTTTTGTAGGGAGTTATAAAATAAGTCTGTCCCATCAGACACGCACCGTTTCGGGCAGCTTCAACTGTGCCTAGCCGTGGGAGCTTTTGCACGGCTTTTCATTACCACAATGGAACCACAACCATTATAACCATCGAACCGGGTAACCACACACAGACAAGAGAGAAGGGGGGGCTGGGGCCAACCTGGACCCGCGGTCCTGCACACCACTGCCCCCGGCTTGTTTCACCCCGCCGGAGACTCTAAGCCCCCACTGACCAACCCCCACCCACCGGGGGCAGGGGAGCGGGGGGCCCCGAGAGGCAGCGAGGATAAACCCGGGGGTGGGTGGGCGGGCTTGCAGGCGGATGGACGACCGGCACACAGGGGCTGGGTACCCTGGCAGACCCTTAGCCCTGCACACCACACCACTGGCCCCGTAGCATGTTTCACCCCGCCGGAGACTCTAAGCCCCACCGATCAACCCCTACCGACCCACCCACCGGGGGCAGGAAGCAGGGGAGTGGGGGGCCCGAGAGGCAGCGAGGATAAACCCGGGGGGGGTGGGCGGGCTTGCAGGCGGATAGACGGACGGACGGACAGGGTTGCAGTAGGCACACGCACACACAGGGTTTGGTGGGGGGGGGCCCTGCGCCATACCGCAACTTCACACTGCCCCTGGGGCTTGTTTCCTCCACGCCAGAAGACTCTTACCGAGCCCAACAAACATCCCCAGCCCCCCGGCGCACGGGCTGAGAATCAGTGGGGGGGATATGAGGGATCGGGCAGGCGGGCGGGCAGACGGGCTTGGCGGCGGCGGGCACGCTCTAGGTCAAAACCAAGCACGCCCAAAGCAGAGAAGGAATCATCCACACCTATAGAGGCTGACCCAACCTCGAACACCTTAAGGGCCAAGGGTGGGGGCCGGGTGGGGACCTACCCTTGAGGCGACAACGAGCTTCTATCGGCCAGTAGAATGGTCTGAGCGTAACATCGCCAGAGACTAAGTCCACAATATTACGCCTTCACCAAAAGCTCGATGGCAGGTCAGAGACATGGCAGGTGTCAGGCGCGGGACGTCCCGGCACGTATGCCGGAAAAGGTGGTCTCCCGTCGGGCATGGCCTGGTGGGCTTGGGCCTGGGTCTAAGCCAATGCACCGGCGACGGGTCGTCTATCGTTTCTCCTGCCCACCGGTCAGACCAGCCAACTCCCTACCGGACCTTGGTCGTTTCAGGCGTTCGCTAGAAAGACCCACCATCCCCCCAAACCGACGGGCGTTTCAGAGAGTCCCTCTGCCCAGGGACCCTCACCCCTCCCGGGGCCCAAATCAAGGCTCAGAGGGCCCTGGTGCCCTTGACTTCCACGATCACCCACCCCCACCTAAGCCAGACCCCCTCTGCCCAGGGACCCCCACCTCTCCCGGGGCCCAAATCAAGGCTGAGAGGGCCCTGGTGCCCTTGACTTCCACGACCACCCACCCCCACCTAAGCCAGACCCCCTCTGCCCAGGGACCCTCATCCCTCCCGGGGCCCAAATCAAGGCTCAGAGGGCCCTGGTGCCCTTGACTTCCACGACCCCCAACCCCACCTAAGCCAGACCCCCTCTGCCCAGGGACCCCTCACTATTTCCGGGGACAAACTCAAGGCTCAGAGGGCCCTGGTGCCCTGGACTTCCACGACCCCCAACCCCACCTAAGCCAGACCCCCTCTGCCCAGGGACCCCTCACTATTTCCGGGGACGAACTCAAGGCTCAGAGGGCCCTGGTGCCCTGGACTTCCACGACCCCCAACCCCACCTAAGCCAGACCCCCTCTGCCCAGGGACCCCTCACTATTTCCGGGGACGAACTCAAGGCTCAGAGGGCCCTGGTGCCCTGGACTTCCACGACCCCCAACCCCACCTAAGCCAGACCCGCTCTGCCCAGGGACCCTCACCCCTTCCGGGGCAAACTCCGGCTCCGTAGGAGCCCTGGATTGACACCTGATCTCCAGCAGCGCCCGGGCACCCCACACTTAAGCCCACGCAACATTAACTTAGCCAACCTGCACGCGCTAGACAGAGGTACTGTTGGTGACCCACCTGGATCTAGGGCGCCACTCCCCCCCGACATGAACTGCGTTCGAATTTAAAGATGGCTTGGGGGCACCAGCCTCTCCCAGTTCCAGCGTCTGACACCATGCTTTTTTTCCGATATCGCTGGGGTGCACCAATGGCACGTACTTCCGTCACAAGTTGTTATAAGGCTTCCGTAATTGTCCTCCTCTTATGGGGCGGAGCGGGCGGATGGTTGCTCTGGTGGAAAGTCCCCACCCTTCCGTGGCCCAAGCAGACACCAGCTCTAGCGGGAATCGAAGCCCTTTGTTGGGCAGCGTTTAATGTTTGGAGACCCCCCTTCCAGGGGCCCAAGCGGACACCAGCTCTAGCGGGAATCCAAGCCCTTGGTTGGGCAGCATTTAATGTCTGGAGACCCCCCTTTCAGGGGCCCAAGCGGACACCAGCTCTAGCGGGAATCGAAGCCCTTGGTTGGGCAGCGTTTAATGTCTGAACATCACAGATGGAGACCCCCCTTCCAGGGGCCCAAGCGGACACCAGCTCTAGCGGGAATCGAAGCCCTTGGTTGGGCAGCGTTTAATGTCTGGAGACCCCCCTTCCAGGGCCCAAGCGAACACCAGCTCTAGCGGGAATTGAAGCCCTTGGTTGGGCAGCGTTTAATGTCTGGAGAACCCCCCCCTTCCAGGGGCCCAAGCGGACACCAGCTCTAGCGGGAATCGAAGCCCTTGGTTGGGCAGCTTTTAATGTCTGGAGACCCCCTTTCCAGGGCCCAAGCGGACACCAGCTCTAGCGGAAATCGAAGCCCTTGGTTGGGCAGCGTTTAATGTCTGGAGACCCCCCTTCCAGGGCCCAAGCGGACACCAGCTCTAGCGGAAATCGAAGCCCTTGGTTGGGCAGCGTTTAATGTCTGAACAACCCGGATGGAGACCTCTTTCCAGGGCCCAAGCAGACACCAGTTCTAGCGGTAATCGAAGCCCTTGGTTGGGCAGCGTTTAATGTCTGGAGACCCCCCCCTTCCAGGGGCCCAAGCGGACACCAGCTCTAGCGGGAATCGAAGCCCTTGGTTGGGCAGCGTTTAATGTCTGGAGACCCCCCTTCCAGGGCCCAAGCGGACACCAGCTCTAGCGGGAATCGAAGCCTTTGGGTGGGCAGCGTTTAATGTCTGGAGACCCCCCTTCCAGGGCCCAAGCGGACACCAGCTCTAGCGGGAATCGAAGCCCTTGGTTGGACAGCGTTTAATGTCTGGAGACCCCCCCTTCCAGGGCCCAATCGGACACCAGCTCTAGCGGAAATCGAAGCCCTTGGTTGGGCAGCGTTTAATGTCTGGAGACCCCCTTTCCAGGGCCCAAGCGGACACCAGCTGTAGCGGAAATCGAAGCCCTTGGTTGGGCAGCGTTTAATGTCTGAAGACCCCCCTTCCAGGGCCCAAGCGGACACCAGCTCTAGCGGAAATCGAAGCCCTTGGTTGGGCAGCGTTTAATGTCTGAACAACCCGGATGGAGACCTCTTTCCAGGGCCCAAGCGGACACCAGTTCTAGCGGTAATCGAAGCCCTTGGTTGGGCAGCGTTTAATGTCTGGAGACCCCCCCTTCCAGGGGCCCAAGCGGACACCAGCTCTAGCGGGAATCGAAGCCCTTGGTTGGGCAGCGTTTAATGTCTGGAGACCCCCCTTCCAGGGCCCAAGCGGACACCAGCTCTAGCGGGAATCGAAGCCCTTGGTTGGGCAGCGTTTAATGTCTGGAGACCCCCCTTCCAGGGCCCAAGCGGACACCAGCTCTAGCGGGAATCGAAGCCCTTGGTTGGGCAGCGTTTAATGTCTGAACACCCCAGATGGAGACCCCCCTTCCAGGGCCCAAGCGGACACCAGCTCTAGCGGAAATCGAAGCCCTTGGTTGGGCAGCGTTTAATGTCTGAACACCCCGGATGGAGACCCCTTTCCAGGGCCCAAGCGGACACCAGCTCTAGCGGAAATCGAAGCCCTTGGTTGGGCAGCGTTTAATGTCTGAACAACCCGGATGGAGACCTCTTTCCAGGGCCCAAGCGGACACCAGTTCTAGCGGTAATCGAAGCCCTTGGTTGGGCAGCGTTTAATGTCTGGAGACCCCCCCCTTCCAGGGGCCCAAGCGGACACCAGCTCTAGCGGGAATCGAAGCCCTTGGTTGGGCAGCGTTTAATGTCTGGAGACCCCCCTTCCAGGGCCCAAGCGGACACCAGCTCTAGCGGGAATCGAAGCCTTTGGTTGGGCAGCGTTTAATGTCTGGAGACCCCCCTTCCAGGGCCCAAGCGGACACCAGCTCTAGCGGGAATCGAAGCCCTTAGTTGGACAGCGTTTAATGTCTGGAGACCCCCCCCTTCCAGGGCCCAATCGGACACCAGCTCTAGCGGAAATCGAAGCCCTTGGTTGGGCAGCGTTTAATGTCTGGAGACCCCCTTTCCAGGGCCCAAGCGGACACCAGCTCTAGCGGAAATCGAAGCCCTTGGTTGGGCAGCGTTTAATGTCTGGAGACCCCCCTTCCAGGGCCCAAGCGGACACCAGCTCTAGCGGAAATCGAAGCCCTTGGTTGGGCAGCGTTTAATGTCTGAACAACCCGGATGGAGACCTCTTTCCAGGGCCCAAGCGGACACCAGTTCTAGCATTAATCGAAGCCCTTGGTTGGGCAGCGTTTAATGTCTGGAGACCCCCCCTTCCAGGGGCCCAAGCGGACACCAGCTCTAGTGGGAATCGAAGCCCTTGGTTGGGCAGCGTTTAATGTCTGGAGACCCCCCTTCCAGGGCCCAAGCGGACACCAGCTCTAGCAGGAATCGAAGCCCTTGGTTGGGCAGCGTTTAATGTCTGGAGACCCCCTTTCCAGGGCCCAAGCGGACACCAGCTCTAGCGGAAATCGAAGCGCTTGGTTGGGCAGCGTTTAATGTCTGAACACCCCGGATGGAGACCCCTTTCCAGGGCCCAAGCGGACACCAGCTCTAGCGGGAATCGAAGCCCTTGGTTGGGCAGCGTTTAATGTCTGGAGACCCCCCCTTCCAGGGGCCCAAGCGGACACCAGCTCTAGCGGGAATCAAAGCCCTTGGTTGGGCAGCGTTTAATGTCTAGAGACCCCCCCCTTCCAGGGGCCCAAGCGGACACCAGCTCTAGCGGGAATCGAAGCCCTTGGTTGGGCAGCGTTTAATGTCTGGAGACCCCCCTTCCAGGGCCCAAGCGGACACCAGCTCTAGCGGGAATCGAAGCCCTTGGTTGGGCAGCGTTTAATGTCTGGAGACCCCCCTTCCAGGGCCCAAGCGGACACCAGCTCTAGCGGGAATCGAAGCCCTTGGTTGGGCAGCGTTTAATGTCTGAACACCCCAGATGGAGACCCCCCTTCCAGGGCCCAAGCGGACACCAGCTCTAGCGGGAATCGAAGCCCTTGGTTGGACAGCGTTTAATGTCTGGAGACCCCCCCCTTCCAGGGCCCAATCGGACACCAGCTCTAGCGGGAATCGAAGCCCTTGGTTGGGCAGCTTTTAATGTCTGGAGACCCCCTTTCCAGGGCCCAAGCGGACAACAGCTCTAGCGGAAATCGAAGCCCTTGGTTGGGCAGCGTTTAATGTCTGGAGACTCCCCTTCCAGGGCCCAAGCGGACACCAGCTCTAGCGGAAATCCAAGCCCTTGGTTGGGCAGCGTTTAATGTCTGAACAACCCGGATGGAGACCTCTTTCCAGGGCCCAAGCGGACACCAGTTCTAGCGGTAATCGAAGCCCTTGGTTGGGCAGCGTTTAATGTCTGGAGACCCCCCCCTTCCAGGGGCCCAAGCGGACACCAGCTCTAGCGGGAATCGAAGCCCTTGGTTGGGCAGCGTTTAATGTCTGGAGACCCCCCTTCCAGGGCCCAAGCGGACACCAGCTCTAGCGGGAATCGAAGCCCTTGGTTGGGCAGCGTTTAATGTCTGGAGACCCCCTTCCAGGGCCCAAGCGGACACCAGCTCTAGCGGGAATCGAAGCCCTTGGTTGGACAGCGTTTAATGTCTGGAGACCCCCCCTTCCAGGGCCCAAGCGGACACCAGCTCTAGCGGAAATCGAAGCCCTTGGTTGGGCAGCGTTTAATGTCTGGAGACCCCCTTTCCAGGGCCCAAGCGGACACCAGCTCTAGCGGAAATCGAAGCCCTTGGTTGGGCAGCGTTTAATGTCTGGAGCCCCCCCTTCCAGGGCCCAAGCGGACACCAGCTCTAGCGGAAATCGAAGCCCTTGGTTGGGCAGCGTTTAATGTCTGAACAACCCGGATGGAGACCTCTTTCCAGGGCCCAAGCGGACACCAGTTCTAGCGGTAATCGAAGCCCTTGGTTGGGCAGCGTTTAATGTCTGGAGACCCCCCCTTCCAGGGGCCCAAGCGGACACCAGCTCTAGCGGGAATCGAAGCCCTTGGTTGGGCAGCGTTTAATGTCTGGAGACCCCCCTTCCAGGGCCCAAGCGGACACCAGCTCTAGCGGAAATCGAAGCCCTTGGTTGGGCAGCGTTTAATGTCTGGAGACCCCCCCTTCCAGGGCCCAAGCGGACACCAGCTCTAGCGGGAATCGAAGCCCTTGGTTGGGCAGCGTTTAATGTCTGAACACCCCGGATGGAGACCCCCCTTCCAGGGCCCAAGCAGACACCAGCTCTAGCGGGAATCGAAGCCCTTGGTTGGGCAGCGTTTAATGTCTGAACACCCCGGATGGAGACCCCCCCTTCCAGGGGCCCAAGCGGACACCAGCTCTAGCGGGAATCGAAGCTCTTTCCTGGGCAGCCTGCCTGGCCAGAGACCACCTGGTTCGCTAAACCGCTAAGCCGTCAAAACCTAAGTCCACTTTTTTTCACCTTCCTCAAATCCCATATGGCAGGTCAGTGACAATTGGCGTCGGACATGTGCCTCCAGGCGCGGGACATCCCGGCAGGTATGCCAGGAAAGGTGGTCTCCCTTTGTGCATGGCCTGGCGGGCTTGCGCCTGGTGGTCTAAGCAAATGCACCCGTAAAGGGGTCGTTCTCGTTGCTCCTGCCCACCGGTCAGACCAGCCATCTCCCCACCCGACCTTGGTCGTTTCAGGCATTCGCTAGAAAGACCTACCATCCCCCCCAAACCGACTTGGGCGTTTGAGACCCCCAAAGCCAGACCCCCCCATCCCCCAAGTGAGAGTTGGTGCAGATAGCAAAGAAAGACCGACCACCCCCTAAACGGACTTAGTCGTTTGATAGACCCCCAAAGCCAGAACCCCCCCATCCCCCAAGTGAGAGTTGGTGCAGATAGCAAAGAAAGACCCACCATCCCCAATCTATTTTTACTTCCTTACAGAAGTTTAATTTTCCTGTCTCACCAAAAGAATTCGCCATTGTCTTTGATGCTATTCCTGCAGGAATTATTACATTGTTTAAAGGATTGAACAGAACTCTATGCATCACACCATCTCTTTGTGATCCGTTTGAAACTACAGAGGGTAAAGCTTGTCTTTTTCCAAACTCAACTAACAAATCAATCCGTGCATTGTTTCAGAAAGAAGTTGTCTCAAAATCATATGTTATTACTTACTGGAGCAATTTTACAAATATTTCAAATTGGAGAAAAGTTTGGCTTTTGCCACGCAAATACCTTATAGTGAACAAAGTCAGAGAAGTGTCCTTTAAATTAATCCACAGATTCTACCCAGTGAGCAGCTATTTAAAAAGATTTAAATCGGATATTAACACAATGTGAGCTTTCTGTAATTTACAAAGTGAAACAACTGTACATTTATTTTGATACTGCTCCTACACAGAAATATTTTGGGGTAACATTTGCAATTTTGTGATTGAGTTTACATATTCCAATTTTTCTTTGTATTGGGAAAATGTGTTATTTGGTTTTATTGATACAGACAGTAATACTGAGAAAGCATTTTACTTTTACTTGCTAAATATCACATCCGTAAATGCAAATTCTCCAATAATAAACCACTTTTTAAGTTATTCATAAAAGAATTAAAACAATACTTTGAAACACTTTCCGGTTCAGGAAACACTAAGGCTAGGAAAACATTATCTTGTCACCTATTTAAAATTCCCCGGTAACTTCAGTACTTCATTTTGAATTATTTACTCTTAATATTGTATTCATTATGCTGTAATAATTTACTGTTCAATTAACAAAAAAGAAGAAGCTACTGTACAAGTAGGCGCAGCCAACCGTCGCCATTTTGTCTGCGCGTCATCGCACTAATCCCGAGATACCAAACAAGGGTAAAGAGGCGGAGAGTGAGCGGAGCTACAGACGCATGCTGGATTCTCGGCATTTTGCTTAGACCTGGCTTTGACAGACTTTTTACTTTGGGAGAACGCTTAATACTTCATTACCTGTGACTCGTTTGTGTTCTGACCACATGTGCTTGGCTGTACACTATATCAATAAAGTGTTTAGACTTTTAAAAACACTGCTGTAATACATTGAGCCACTAAACATTGTTCTTATGATGTTTTTCGACAGGAGGAAAACGCGAATTACTATCAAACACTTCAGATATAGTCTGTGTTAGTAAATGCAAGCACTAACACTGTATGACAACGCTTCAGATGACTGTTTTATAGCCTACAGCTAATCAATCTATCAGATTCTGGAGTGCTTTACAGCTCTTAAGAACATTATAAAATGATAAATGATCTTAAATAAAACAAATACATTTATAGAGATGGTATATCAGTATATAATATCACTCACCTGGGAAATGGAGGCAACTTGAATGGTTTGTGAGCACAATTAAGTGCACACAGCATGCCATATCATCTGATAATTGCAGGAAATAATTCCAAAAGGCAGCTGACTGTGTGAAGAAACATTAACCAAAACAAAAATACGATGTATATGCCGAGATCAGCAGCTAATTACCCGGAATCAGCTGAGGTGACGAGACAGCGACCAGCGAGGGCTAGCTGTCACTCAAGTGGCCACGCCCTTAATTATGCAAACTTAATATAACTTAATAAAAACGAAACGGATGAGTTATAAAAAAAATTCACCCCCCTCAGAGTTGTCATGAAGGGTAATGATAGCTATATGCACCAAAGCCATCTTTTGTACCAGGCTGTAAACATGTTTTTATCAGCTGTAAAAATGGCTAATTTACCAATGCAGTCAGAAAGCACTTGGAGTTCCTGGAGCCAGCCCCCCAAGGCGAGTCGATGAATTGCAGTTTTAGTTACTTTTGGCTTCCTAAGGGAGAGCGGGAGGTTGCCGCTTGATATTTCCTCTAGGATTTTTTCCAGCTGTGGCGGCAGACTCTGTTGTGCCTTTTACACAGATCCACCAACTACCTGTGGCGTTATTTCAATGACAAATGTCGTGAGCGCAGTATTACAAGTTGAGATCTAATTTATGTAATGTGAGTCTCATTGCTTGCGCGCAGATTTTCTCTGTTCGTTTGTGCACAAAACTTTTTGCACGCCCTCATATATACTCTGCTCAAGTGTAGATTTTCTTGTGCGCTCTCAAATAAACGCTGCTGAAGTCGATTTAGTGCGTTTATGTAACAAGTGTCTCCAACATGTATTAGTTTTGCTAGAAATATTTATGAATGTCTCAAATAGACCTACCGAGCGGCATTGATGCTCCCTGAAGAAAAGTGAAACGGCTATAAACTCCAGCAAGATTAAGTCATCTATACATTTTAAAGTATTATAAAGCATTATCTACTATCTATAAAGTATAAATATGGAAACTGAGTTCATCTTAACTGAAATCTACACCGTGTTTTCTAGCCTCACCACGCACCTGTCAGTCAGCATGCCACCTTAAATGGTTAAACAGCACTATTTGTGCATGTGTGTGTAAACATAACATTCTGTAGTGCATCTAGTTATTGCCCAGCAGGCACACAACATCATAAGACATTAATATTAAGTTAGATTTAGGTTGTGATGATGGCAGGTGACCAAAATTAATTTTCAAGCAAGCAGCTAAGGACAACGTTATTTTGATGTCCAATAATGACATCAAATGACGTTGATATTTGGTCGATTTTAGGTTGTTAGAAAGTGACCAAAATCCAACATTGAGCCAACTTCTTAAACCAACATCATATATGACATCAAATACTGACATTTGTTCATTCCATTCATTTGGTTGATTTTAGGTTGGACATTGGACATGGACATTGGCCTGACGTTGACTTCTGACGTCAACTCGATTTTCATTTCCAAACAAAATGCAAAGTCCCCATGATGTTAGGGTTCAACGTCAATCAGACGTCATGTTGACATCCTGTGCCTGCTGGGTGTTTAAGGCCATTTTGGTTATCACACAGTAAACATCCGTCATCTTCTCATCAGTGACATGCGTCTAAACAGTCCCTGGGTCAATGCGTGTAAAGATAAATATCTTCATGGACACTTTTAATACTTCCAAACAGTTTGCTGCAATTATAATGTGCACACGTCTTGAGGTAGTTCATTATGATGCGATTTACCTTCTACGGTATGTGCGATTTGATTGGACAGGAATCTCAGGACTGATTTTTCTAATTCCCATGGACAAGAGAAATAAAGTAGTGACTGTAGGTTGAAGGAAAGTAGTGGAGTAAAAGTACAGATACAGCACTAATAATGTACTTAAGAGAAAGTAAAAGTACACATTATTAAAACTACTCAATTACAGTAATTATCTAAATGATCGATGATCATTTAAATTAACGATCAATTAATCTATTAATCGCTCATTCTTATAAACGATCCGTTTAAATATAGGCTACCAGCCTGTGTTGAGGCTACTGAAGAATGAGCCGAATATGCAATGCATTATGGTTCTTGCTTAATCGTCACAACGAAATAAGCTAAGCATTCGTTTTATTCGCTTTAAGACATTTTAAGTAATGCAACATTATTTGTAAAAACCCAAACTAGGCTACAGGCTGAGTAGCCTACGTCAGAGGTGAACATGCGGCACACGCATCTGTTAAAGCTTCATTGAAGAACAGACCACAGATAAGGGGTCGCGGCAGTGTTATGTTTCTTATTTGCTTTTTTATTTAACTATTTTTAAACGTATTTAATAGGCCTTAACTTCCGGCTGATTTTTAAAAACTTATTTAATAACCTACTTCATTTGCATTATATCTTAGAAAATAATTCAAAGCAATGCAAATCACCGCACTCTTACAGGTAAATAGGCGCTGAGACCGAATTATTTCAAACAAGACTCCGCAACAGTGCAGGATTTGATAGTGACTTCGGGTGGTTCGATAGTTCCATGCCGTTATCAGCAGGACTGTATATGTGCATATAATATAAATGGATAAAAGCCAATTAAATTATATTTATCTTCACACAGAAGAAACAATGCATTAGGGTCCTTTCAGACGGGAGGCGGACGGAGAACTCACCGCCCGCGCGTGACTGTTTGTATGCAGTGAAGGCATCCCAGCCGGCATTTCAACGGTGATTCAACGTTGAATCAACGTCAGGTCTATGGTTGGATCAACGTTGAATTACCTTTCGATTTTGCAAATTGGATCAACGTTTATATAGTGACGTTGTTTCACCGTCGGATCACCACCGGTGATTCACCGTTGAAATCACGACGTTGTTTCACTCTTACCTTCTTCATGGGTGAATTTTGGTCGTTTTGTAGACGTTGAATTAAGGTTGAATTACCTTTCGATTTTGCAAATTGGATCAACGTTGATACCTTGACGTTGTTTCACCGTCGTACATTTCAACGTAAGTTTAATAGAAATTACATACAACACAAAGTCCATAAATATAGCAAACAAATTTTTACTAATAAAAAACACAATACAAATACACAACTTAGCCTGTGTATCAATTTATTCAATACACCACATTATCATTTATTCTAAATATACAGCAACATTTACAGCATACAATCGTTCATTAAAACCATGCAGGTTACTGTACATGCAGTACACTCAAATACACAAACATTTAAATGGTCACTTTTTAATTAGGTTGCATAAGTTGAAGTTAGTTCATATTTACTAACATGAACAAAGAATAAATACTTACAGCATTTATTAATCATTTAATTAAAGTATGTCCCAATGCTATTAAAATAAAAATGTATGCTTGTTAACATTAATACACTGAGCTGACATGAACTGTATTTCCTTTATATGAAAGACGTTTTAAATGTATTGTTCTTTGTTCATGTTAGTAAATACATTAACTAACACAACCTTATTGTAAAGTGTTACCATCTTCAGAAAGACAGATAATAACTAACTAAATAACTAAACTGTCACCAACACAGTCTCCAAAATACAATTCTGTTTACAAAGTTTACAAAATACACATTTTTAAAGTGGCTGCAGTAAAAAAATCATAAAACATCACCCACAGCTAAGAATCACAAGTAAAATACATTACATCTGTTTAAAGTTTTATATGTTGAGAGAAACGCTTGAGGTAAAAGCTGGCACCGGGGACAAAAAATTACATGTAAAACACTAAAAACATCTATATCTGTCTAGCAGTTAAATACATCTTTTATTTTCAAACACCAGGTGAGTATCCTACAAAATCAGTAATGAGGTTTGCCACTCCAATTCATTGTGAATGAATGACTTGACTTTCACAATAGTGAAAACTCCTGCTATAATCTATAAATCTGACATTGCACCTTCACTTTGCAGGTCTGCATGCTAAATATTTAGTTGTTTTTGTCTTTTTGCATAAAGTACATCTATTGTGTTTAGCATTACTGCAGCAAAACTGAGCACCTGTGACAGTGGAACATCAAGAAAATGTGTAGAATATATGATTGGATTCTCTCTCACAAACACAACAGTTACACCTTGACATGTTCACATCTATTTGACTTATTAGAGCCTATAACTTAAATAATACAACAGTAATTTGTTATTCCATTACTATTAGTATCATTAAAATTGCATGTTCACATGGGTCCTACAATGAAGGCTCACGTTTGTGAATGTAGGACTATACACCTAGTAGATAAATTTCATTATTACATTGGTCTTTAAAGAAATGTCACATTAAGTGTTCACATAAGTTATGTTATTAATTACTTGTGTCATCCCAGAAACCTGTTCATCTTCAGAACACAAACTAGAATATTTTAGATGAAATGCTCCTCATCCTCTACAGACAGCAATGGTCCCGAGATGGTCATAGTCCAGATAAGGCACAAAAAACATTGTCAAAACATTCCATGTGACTTCAGTAGTTCAACTGAGAACATGCCAAGCTACAACAACACTTTAGTGAGGCAAAACAAAACAGTAAATACAAAATTGTTTGCGTATATCTCTCCCACATTAGATCAGCGTGTGTGTTTACTATGATCAGTAATCGCACACCCTAACCTGTTGTGTGTTTACTACGAGCAGTAAGCGCACACCCTGACCTGTTGTGGCAGAGGCAACAAGTTATTTTTACAGTACTTTTGATGCACAAATGTGTTTTTGAGTTTTGTATGATTACAGTTGAACCACTGAAGATAGAAGCAATGTTTTGACAAAGTTTTTAGTTCCTTTTCTGGACTTTAAACATCTTGGGACACTTGCTGTACATGGAGAAAAAGAAAACTATAGCTTCATGGCAAATGAGTCAAATATCACATCGAAATCACCAAAACAGGCACAAACCAATGTTTAGTTTGGAGAGAGAGAGAGAAGGGAGGAAGAAAAAACATTTGCAAATTCTAAAAATAACTTTTCTCTGTAATTTTAACACACATTTCACTGTAACGGGTGCTGTTGTTTTGCTCCAGTGACACCTTCAGAGAACACCGTAGTCAGACATCCATAGAAAAGCAGAGAGTTTGGTGTGGTGTAGCAGAACTGCAATAGACGTCTGTCCAGGCTGACACTGGTTTAGGCCATCGGTATGTCCTTGATACCCTCAACTGGAGCTTCCAGAAAACCTGCAATAAATGAAATACTAGGTTACAACCAAGTTGGTATCTGCTATTATACAAAGTGAAATTCAAACTCAAATTTATTTTTAATTGAATCCAAATTTGTCCTATAAAATCGTCACATTCAATAATTTTGACTCATCCATCTGAATATTCCTACTTCACTGATCTTGTTTGGGTTTCATTTACATTTAATTTGATAAGATTAATGATGCAAAATTTCTATTTTTAAATTGAACGCACATACAAACCACACACAATTAGGTACTGCTACGAGTAAACCGCAGTATACAAGAGAGACAAACAGACACAAAGGAAAACAAAACACACACCAGAACATAGTATAACAATCAATAAAGAAACGAGGACAAAGCTGGTTTGTGAACACAGACAATTATAAACAGAACATTATTTACCGACCAAAGAAAAAAGAAACTTGACATAAAATGAACTTAGCAAACTTACATACAGGCAAAGCCTTTTCCATTCAATGCTGTGTAGTGCGCCTCTAGTTAGGAGAACATATCTAAAGTAAAAGGAAACAACAACAGTGAAACAACAGTAGTTCACTTTATAATAATTATTATATTGCATGTTTAATATATTATTGATAACATTGCTCAGTAAAAACTTAAGGTTATTTGATAACCGTTTCTCAAAGTCACAATATGTAGCCAGCTTTTTTTAGGACAATTCCTATAGTCATACATAATATTTATCAAGAGGAATTTGCAACAAGCAAACAAAAAGTTGGAGATGAAAAGATATTAACTATAAGAGACTTGAAGAACTAAGAGAAGTGAAGAATTAGGTGTGATATCATCAGGAAGCCTATAGTTATCACCGGTGCCAGCATTTTCCAGAATTCAGATTTCAGATTCTCGAAAAAATAACTTGGCTGCAGTAAAGAATCATGAAACATTCACCACATCTAATAATTACAAGTTGTTGTAAACCATTACATGTACTGTAAAAGCTGTTTAAAGCTTTTTAGACATACAGGTTGAGAGAAACTCTAGGAGCAGCACTTTTGGAAAAGCCTGCATGTAGGACAGAGAATTAAAGGGATAGTTCAAAAATTAAATTCGGTCATCATTTACTTACCATGTTGAACAAAAGAAGATATTTTGAAGAAAGCTGGAAATCTATAACCATTGACTTCTACAGTATTTGTTTTTTCCTACTATGGATGTCAATGTTTACAGGTTTTTAGCTTTCTTCAGAATAGCCTCTTTTGTGTTCAACAGAATAAACTCATAATGGTTTTAAACCACTTGGGGAGTAAAATGTAAGTAAATTTTCATTTTTGGGTGAACTATCCCTTTCAGTTTGAAAACACCAAAATTCTTATGTAGACCCTTTTCATAAGACAGATGATGCGTTTCATTTGTCATCTTAATCCTGAAGTTTTTAATATTTAGATTTTTTTTAAATAGCATGTTTATTTATTTGTTTTTATGACTTCTCAATGACATCACATGTACTGCTGCTACACATATATCACTATTTTTTTAAGAATACAAATTTCACCGTAACGGGTGCTGTTGTTTTGCTCCAGCAATACCTTGAGAGAACACCGTAGTAGTCAGACATCCATACAAATCATTGGCATGGTGTAGAACTGCAGTCTGTCCTGGCTGACAGGTTTAGGCCATCTGCATGCTCTTCATGCCCTCAACTGGACCTTCTAGAAAACCTAGAAAGTTAAAACACATTACACCTCTTATCTGCTACTGTATGTAGAATGGTATTTGGACCACAGCGGTTCGTACTGTAGTTCTGCCGAGTGACTAAAAAGTTATCAGCATGATGGTAAAAAACTGTACATTTTTTGTCAAACCATTCTTCTGCAATCTTATACCAAAAACGGAAATAAGGGCAGTATTAATAGCTATAAATGTGGGAGAGCGTTGATATTATGTGATTGTATTGTATTGCAATATGGAACAATTAAGTGTTGATGTTAAATCAAAGATAAATCACAAATACTTGAAAATGAAAAGATTTAATGACAATAATTCTCTATGGTTACAACTGAATTAATTACAAATAACTGTATAAAAGGATAAAACATGAACTGATAAAAAGATATAATATTAATTGTACCCAGCTTACTGTAAATGTAAATTTAAAGTTACAAGAGAGAGAGGGAGAGACAGGGGGAGGGAGAGACAAAGAGGGAGAGAGCCAGAGAAGGTAACCTCCAGAGAAGGAGAGGAGCAGAGCTCAGGAAAGCACAGAGAAGAAAAGAGAGACAGAGCCAAGTTTACCAGCTATTTTGTATCTTCTTGACCATGTGACCAAAGCCCAAATGCTGAGACATTCAAACTGACCAATCAACATGTGACCACATCGTAAAACCCCCCAAAGTCCGCATACCAGGCCCTGATCTTATCAGTATCTGCCTTTGGAGTCAGCATGGACCTTTCTTGGTGAAAAAGACATGTTTTGCCTTATAAACAAATGCATAGGATAATTTAGACTCTTACAGTCCTCCCCTGGCACCGTTGTGACACATAAAGAGGCAAAAAGGTGACATTAATGATGAAAATATGCTTTGTGATGTGTGCTGCTGTCATCTCCGGACTTCCTGTCCAGGCTTGTTGCGGGAGTAAGGTTAATCAGTCTTTCAGTGCTTCAGCCCTGTGTGAGAGGTTTAGTCGAATGGTGTTGCACTGCTTATATGCAAATTGTTCATACCCCCACAAGAATAGGTTCTGAGGAATGCAGGGAACCCCTGCTTTTCTCTTGAAGTTGATCACAAGGCGTGAACCTTTTCTCCATGGATCCTGTATCTGAAAACAGCAAATGACACAACAAACAGCAAAAGCAAACACATGACATTTGTCATTGATCAATGGATTGATGTGGTCAGTTTGAGTTCTTCTCAAGCAAAATGCTCTTAAATTAATGTAATTAAAAATATGGTCAAGATCAAGACAAAATAAAAGCAAACAAGCTCTTTACACAATATCTGGAAACATCAAAATTAAATTGCTTTACAACAAAATCAACAATAGCTGGTTAAGAGTATCAGCAAAATATTCAGTGTAACCAAACACAGTGAAATAAACTCAATGTTCAAAGACAATCTCAATTGCATTCAAATGGATTAAATACAAAGTAAACACAAATAACATTTGTTGTAGAGATGTCAACAATGTTACAAAAGCAACAATATTTCAGCATTTTGGATTTAGAATCCAAATTTACACTTTGATATATCTTGTTGAAACAAATAATAAGTAACTGGTTAAATAATTAAAAGAAACCAAAATAACCAAAACAAGATGAAAAATCCATAGTTATGATCAAGTCTGATTAAAAAGACTTAAATAACATGTAAACTCTATATGAAGCAGTGTAAGACAAATGTGAATTTGACTATGTGTGTGAAGATTTGAAATGTTGTTCTCTGTGTGGCAGTGTTCCAGCTGAGGCTATGTGTTTGTGTAAACATGCTCCTAACAAAGGGTGGAAGTTTTACGACAGTGTGTTAAATTTGGTCCTGTTGTAACAGGGAGCCAGCATAGAATATAGGTATGAGATGTGAATGTGATCTGGCTCAAAATACTTCCAAATCAATGTTTTTTAAGGAGCATGATAAAGTGCAATGTTCAAGGCTGAATCCTGTAAGAAAGCATTTTCTATCGTTACTGCAATTATCACACTGGAGCCACAAGGCAATTCTATACTCCTGTTTGTAGTTTAAACTGCAGCTATATTGAGGATAGCACAGTTTTCCACTTTTAGGAGATGAGACTCATCCTACATATAAACACAAGTACCTTAAACTTAATTCATTTTAGCATACAGTTAATTCCTTTTTGATACATGACACGCGGTCTAGAATGCATCTGTGGCTTCTAAAACCTCAAACCTGAGTGTTTTTACACCTACAGTAAGAAATCATGTTTTAAGGAATTACTCAGTCTATGTGTACGTGTAGTATCACAAAAAAACAACTGTGTTCTATGGCAATGAAAATGTGTATAACACAAATATAACAAATTTGGAAATGCAAACAAGATCAGCAATTATTAACTTTTATAGCTATTAGGCTGTTAAGCCGCCAGCAAAGGAAGTTAACAGTTGCAGGCCTTGTATTAACAATGTAGTTAGTTCACTAAGAGTGTTATTAGCAGATGAGTTTTTGTTACGTGAAGACCACTGATTTTTGCTCTTAAGTAATTTCTGTTTTCTCAGAAAATATGGTGGAGGTCTTCCCTGTCCTGATGTCCAACATTGTTCCTCTCTGTGACCAAACTTTTTACAGGTCATACAAAGCCTGTTTTGTTTGTCTGAGGGTTGATTGCTGTGATCATCTGAGGTTTGAGGGTTTTTAAGACTCTCTAATGCTTCTACACCATGCGTCTTTGCTGCGCTATGGTGCTGCATCACCTTAAGTACTGAAACAGGCAAACTCTTTTGAGCTACAGCTTCTGAACAAATCATTTCAGATTTATTACAAGTAACTTCATCTGAGAAGTGAACATGCTTTTCGATCCCAGCGCTGTTAAGCATTTTGGGAGACACAAACTTCTGTGCTTTCAGCATAGCTTTTAAATCTGCAATAGTGTCTTTTTGACTTCTGCATTTTTCAGCCAGGGCTAACTGTTCAGCGAGTAAATTATCAAGCTGTAACTGGAGATCTAGAATCTTCGCCTCTGACTTTTCTGCCTCTGATTTGTGAACAGCAAATTCTTCACATTTAGCCTTTACAAATGAAGGTATTTTCGACATAATGTTACGCAGTCTTGAGTAACACATGTAATTTAGTGCTTCAATTACATCACCACGTTTTGATTTCTTTCCATTTTTGCCAATTACATCCCACCATGCAAACAATGTAGAGTCTGAGTCTGTTAACTCAAGTCCTTCTTTGCTAAGTTTACACAATGTAGGTTCAACTTTTTTAGTCCATAAAGCAAACAATACATCACTTTCATTAGAAATTAACCCTTCCATCCTTGAGGAGGCAATCTGAAATTTACCAAATTGAACTATTGAAACAAATTACAGTCTTGTAATTTCTGTTTCATGCAATTTAAGCAAATGGAGGAACAATAAAAGCAGACTTACCCACTCTTGTGGTTAGAAGGCCAGTTTTAATCCATTCACCAGGTCAGCTGTGAAAAATCCAGCTAAGACCGGCTAAAGTAAATTTCAGAAAACTCACTGCAAAGGATCCCGGGTTTCGGCACCATCTGTAGAATGGTATTTGGACCACAGCGGTTCGAACTGTAGTCTGCCGAGTGACTAAAAAGTTATCAGCATGATGGTAAAAAACTGTACATTTTTAGTCAAACAATTCTTCTGCAATCTTATACCAAAAACGGAAATAAGGGCAGTATTAATAGCTATAAATGTGGGAGAGCGTTGATATTATGTGATTGTATTGTATTGCAATATGGAGCAATTAAGTGTTGATGTTAAATCAAAGATAAATCACAAATACTTGAAAATGAAATGATTTAATGACAATAATTCTCTATGGTTACAACTGAATTAATTACAAATAACTGTATAAAAGGATAAAACATGAACTGATAAAAAGATATAATATTAATTGTACCCAGCTTACTGTAAATGTAAATTTAAAGTTACAAGAGAGAGAGGGAGAGACAGGGGGAGGGAGAGACAAAGAGGGAGAGAGCCAGAGAAGGTAACCTCCAGAGAAGGAGAGGAGCAGAGCTCAGGAAAGCACAGAGAAGAAAAGAGAGACAGAGCCAAGTTTACCAGCTATTTTGTATCTTCTTGACCATGTGACCAAAGCCCAAATGCTGAGACATTCAAACTGACCAATCAACATGTGACCACATCGTAAAACCCCCCAAAGTCCGCATACCAGGCCCTGATCTTATCAGTATCTGCCTTTGGAGTCAGCATGGACCTTTCTTGGTGAAAAAGACATGTTTTGCCTTATAAACAAATGCATAGGATAATTTAGACTCTTACATGTACAAAGTGTAATTCAAGCATTCATTTCTGACTAAATACATTTTTGTCCCATAATATTGTCACATAGCATAACCTCGCAACATAATATAACAATAATAATATCAATATAACAATATAATATCACACAACATAGCCTAACAATCAATAAACAAACAGATTAGAAAGAGAATATCACCAACCAAAGCACCAAGATATTTAACAGATAACTTAGTAAACTTACATATGGACAAAGCCTTTTCCATTCAATGCTGTGCAAGTTAGAGCGTCTCTGGAGTAAGTTACATCTCTACAAGTAAACAACAACACAACAGTGAAACGACAGCAGTTCACTTTGTAGTAACAATACAGCGCATAAAAAATATATAGTCTTATAACGTTGCTCAGTAACTTTATACCGCGTTTGGAGTTTATCGATTTGAATTTGCCAATTAAAACAAGGAAAAACACTAATATAGACTAAAGTTAAACATGTAGCATTAGCTCGAGATTAGCTGCTGCGTCACCGGAGCGCAAACAAGACTAAAAACCAAACTGGAAAGTTTTAAATGCTTCAAAATTCGAAACACTACAACTCAAAAGTCACCTTCAAGATTAACTGTGTGTAAAACAAGATTGGGGATAAATAAAACATGTAAAGCATCGAAAAACATGCTTACCTCTGAATTCTGTTGCACTGCAGGTGTCCGTAATTACGATTCAAACTTCCCATGAAGCGCTGCGCGTGGCCGCGTGCGCCGAGTCCTCCGATGATACCATGGTAACCACCAAAAACGTTGTTGAAAATAGGGTGAAGCCACGACGTTAATTCAACATACAGATCACGATTAAAAAATGTCAACGTTGACTTGTTTAATGATTTCTGTAACTTTTTTCAACCATTTATCATTCAACATTGTTTCAACTTTGAAACAACAACTGACGTATTTTCAACCACATTTCAACGTTGAAGCCTGGTCATATGCAGGAAGTTTTTCAACCGTTGAACATAAAACGTTGTATCAACATTATTTCAACGTTAAAAACACACCCGACCTTATTTCAACCATATTTCAACGTTGAAGGTCGGTCGTGTGCCGGCTGGGAGTAATCGTTAACATCCCTAGTTTAATCAATCGTAAAAGTTGTGTCAATGTTATTAAAATGCACACACAATCTATCAATTAATCTATCCAATACAGGGCTCTAGACTAAGGTTTTGCCTTGGTGCGCCTTTTTCTCTTGGGTGCACCAGGCATTGTGTTGTATACAATTTTATATTTATATTAAAGATAATAAGGCAAGAATATGAGAATGATACTTTTTATATTTTTACACCAACAAAAATATCTTTTGGTATGCATTTGTTTAATAAAAATCTTTGTAATTGTAACATTCAACATGCAATAAAGTGCCATCAAAAAAACTAAACCGCATAATCTTTTGTATTTACAAGTAAAATTGACTCTATGCACGACTTCTTCCGCGTTCGCGGTTAGCCCGCATGACAACTTCCGGTGCAGCACGGCGATCGCTTTAAGCGGATGGCGCAGGTGAGGATCATAGATTACACTCGCTGTTTCTAGGAGTTTGCTCGGATTATCGTTAATGACATTAAATTAATCATGAGACAGAGAGCTGTCACACCAAGCAGCAAAGAAGAGAAGAGGTTCAAATTCTACATTTCGAGTTCCATTCATCATTTTGAGGGTGAGTATCATGCTATATATATGAATAGCAATTGAACACTAGCCGTGTCCGTTTCTCACAGTTCATATCGATTTTTATGTTAAATTTTAATTACCTGCATCATGTCTATCCATCAAACCGTCCTTAATATCCATAAGTATGAACTATTATGAGTTGTTAACTATAGGTTATAGTTTCCAGGTTTCCTGTAAGGATGGAGTGACAGGAGAGATCAGCATGACGTGTTTCAGGTCGATGATGAAGTCAGAGAGGCTGCATAGTTTGAAAGGGAGGTTATTTATTCTCAGGATGACATGATGATCCAGCTTACCTACAAAGACATCAAAATGTTTCAGAAGAAGCTGACCATTTCTTTCTTTTCATCTTTCTCTTTTACTTGTACCTGTCAAAGTGACTACAGATCTGAACAAACACACTCACACAACTTCATATTTAACAATTGTTTAATGTTGTATTTTTACACATCGCTGTAAGGGAAATGTTTAACATTTTGTCAAATTATTTATACTGCGGTGAAAATGTCTAAAGTTATGTTTTTACATTACTGCTGTGCAAATGTCTAGTTAATTATATTTACATATTTCAGGGTTTTTCCTTGTTCAAAATAAGTTGGAGGTGGTATCCCATTCATTACATTTTTGTGACTTGAAATAATTGTAATTTGCATTATTCTTGTAATCTTATATTAAAAACATTATATATATTTTTAAAAAGGCTAACATTAAATGTAATTAAATACAACCAGTGCTTGAGCATCATTTGGAGTCTGACAGTAGTTGCCTGCCTGATTTTTTGTCAAAAGACAGAGGTGGTACATTTGATGGAGGTAAGCACTGCATAATTCCCTATGCACAAAAACCCCTGCTTATTTACACCTGCAGTGCAAGTATCTAAAGTTATTTATATTGTTCTGTAATATATGTTTAAATGATTATGTTAAAAATGAATGTTTATTATATTGACAACTTTATATTCCTGCAGTGCAGGCAACAACATATAAACTATGTACAGTGTGTGTTTATATCATTTTTTTACATGAATAAATTTAGGTTCATCATCTACTCTTTAATCTTTAGCTCAAGCTTTTACTAATGGGCAGAAGGCAAGCCACTGTATAAATCTGGTTGATGCTCGCTGTAATAGAAAGATGATGATCGTCCAGCTTGTGTTGCTTCATGCTGCGAATGAGACACTCTGTGTGGACCCTCAGGCGTGCGATGGACGGGGTCTCCCTCACACTTGCTCTTACTCTGGACACATTACTCTGGATGCTGTATGATGCAAGTTGTGAACCTAAATCAGATGTGATGCATGTAGATGTATAAATCAGAAAGAAATGTATTAGATTTTGCATATAAATACTTGTGCTTAACACATTTTGTCTATTACATGACACTAGAATATGTGTGTGTGTGTGTATATATATATATATACTGCAGTTTATTGAAGTTCATGATGGTTAATTCTACAGTATGTTGCTGCATTCATTAACAGAAAGTTGTAAATACTACAATATTCATTCATTTACTTTTCGGCTTAGTCTTATTAAATGCTACAACATATGCAGTATAATACAATTTACTATAGTATGATTAAAAACGTAATATTATATAATATAAAATACAATTACAACTTGTTACTTCTTTCATCTGGGTTAAATTCTAGTACATCATTTTTTTATCGTACCTTTAGAGCCGTATAACATCACCAAAAGCAGCATCGAAGCAGTCTCCTTTCAGTCACTCCACCTCTTCACAGAGTCTGTCAGCCTGATCTGGTATTAATCATCTGCAGTTGGTTGTGGAACTGAACAATAATGATGTTGCAGATGCTGGGCATCCACTGGCACATGATTCTCATTAATTTAAGTGTAAATCTCCCGTTTTTTGCCATGCTCCGATGCATTTAGGTCTTGCCGCTATTAGATTTCGCTGTAGAACGCGCTATGCGGAAATCGAGACACTGGCGTATATTCTACCGGAAATACGTCAGCAGAGTTCGTGCATAGAGTCAATTAGCTCATTAAAACCATGAGGACTCGCCATGGTTGTTTTTACCCGCCATTACAAAACCAGGGTAAAGTCTAGATCTGATATGCGGCTGGCCGGAAGTGCGATATGCACATTAATATAGCGGCATTTTTTTATGACACTGTATAACAATAATTAATATTTTAACAGTGCTGTGACGGTTGGGTTTAGGGTTGGGGTGGGGGTAGGGGTAAAAAAATACAATTTATTGGGTAATTTATAATAGATAAATATTAAGAAGAATAAATAATACTCGGTACAACTACTGTTTTTACGCTTTTGTGACGGTCGGGTTTAGGGTTGGGGTGGGGGTAGATGTTAATAAAATACAATAAATCAGAAATTTCATAAATAACATAAATAATTCTCGTTAACTTCGGGCCGCAAACGTATCCGATCTAGCAACAACCCAAAACCAGTGATGCATTTAACACAGTACAGAAGATCTTACCGAAAACGACAATTCAGTTCAATTCAAAAGCGTTTTTTTGACAACTCTATTTGCACAGTTATTTATGAAGTTATGTCCGTAAAGATGACTCGAAATGTCATAAAACTGTTATACTTTATTTGGTGTCCTTCACTTTTCTGTCTCACAACACTCACACTTTGACCCAAATTCGTGATCCAGTGTAACATCAACGTCATCACATATTTTCCGAACTCTTAGGTCGTACTCACACTATGTACAGTTGCCTTGAACCGGGCCAAAGCCCTCCCGTCTCCCCCGACGGCCCGCACTCACATTACATTCGGGCCTGGGCACGCTTTCGTCATCGATGATGCGCTGCTCAATAAGCGCTCTCGCTCAGCACATTGGAGATTTCTGTAATTATATCGTTTAAGTGGTTTGATATGCGGCGACACGCTGTCAAACATTTAGCTGAACAGATCAGCCACTTTTGACGCTCATAAACAATCATAAAGTCCTCGTGCTGCAGGAATTAGGAGGTTTGCTGAAGGCGCAGCTGTCGTGCAGTGAGGGGTTTGCGTCTTTAATAAACTACCACAGTTTGGGTTCATTGAACAGTACGAATGATTAATTAATCCATATGAAACAGTCGATTAAAAGTCACGTCTCGCTTTCAGTTTCGGGCTCGGGCGCGTTTTGCACTCACACACAAGCGTACTGCGCCAAAGCCCAAGTGAACCACTCTCTGGCACACCTCTTCCAACCGGGCCAGGGCCGGCCAAGTGTACCGTGCCTGAGCCCGATTCAGAGCACTCACACTTCTCAAAAGATCTGGGAAACGGGCCTGGGCACGGTTCGGATAGCATAGTGTGAGTCCGCCCTTAAAGTGACCTGCGCTCTTTAATTATTATTTGTATAAATGAACACATTACTCTACTTGAACTCAAGATAATGATTAACTAACTATGCAACATTTACTAAACTGTATGCAGATGTAATACCCTAAATCTGCAACAATCTATTGTTTTATAACCGATAAAGGCGATTATACTACACAGTTCTACAGTTAAAGTGGATAGATCAGGCTGTGATTTTCTTTCATTCAAGGATATAAACATGAGCTCTGCCCCCAGATAATCAGACAGTTTACATTTACATTTTTAATCCACAGCGGCGCCACAAGACTCTTTTACTTTACATTTATAATCCATGACTGTCACAAAGAGACACAATCAGTTTCCTGAATTTTTGGTTGTTTCTATTTGCCAATTAGCTAAGCTGGTTGGCTGGTTTTAGCTGGTCGACCAGCCTGGTTTTAGAGGGGTTTTGACCCTTTCCAGGCTGGTTTCCAGCCATTTCCAGCCTGGTCTTAACTGGTCAGGCTGGAAAATGACCAGCTAAAACCAGCTTGACCAGCCTGGATTAAGCTGGACATAGCTGGTTTTAGCTGGTCAACTGACCAGCTAAGACCAGGCTGGAAATGGCTGGAAACCAGCCTGGAAAGGGCCAAAACCCCTCTTAAACCAGGCTGGTCGACCAGCTAAAACCAGCCAAGCAGCTTAGGCTGGTTTAAGCTGGATTTTTCAGCAGCAATACTATAAATTTCTGTCAATTTATGTTCACTAATGAGCCAGTGCCACTTGACCCTCACCATTTCCGTTCTGATTTACTGTCTTGATAAGTAATGATTTATAAATACTATACTTCCTGTGGACAGCAGCAGTCTCCAAAATGAGACACGGATTTAAAGTTCGACATGAGGTGGTTATTAATTATCAAATAAAATAAATATAAACATTTGGTGAGCAGGTATGTAACACTGTCCTAACAAATCTAATTAATACAAATTAACTTCTGTAACGTTATTAAATGTAGATGCTGAATCACTGATATGTGTTAGGTTTGAGTCACAGTTCTAAAGTTCAATTTCAGACGGTTTATTTAATTCTGAGGTCTGAGGTGAACTATCTGCTGCTGCTTTCAGTAGTATGCCCACAAATTATTGGTTTGGACAAAAACTCCTTTTTACATGATAAATATTCCTTCTGTCGCAGGTTGTTGCTTTTAGTTAGGACTTGGTGTTGGCTCGATAGTCAGGCACACTTCTGTTGGTCTCATCAATCTGGCAACCTGCGCTTGCTTAGAGTGATCCCGTCAGCGTGGAAGAGTTCTATCATTATCCCTCTCCCCAAAAAAGGTAGTTGTAAGGAGAATAATGATTATCGTCTAGTAGCTCTTACTTCAATCGTAATGAAATGTTTTGAAAAAATCATGATTAATTTCGTAAAATCAGAGGTGAGTTGTTTTTTAGAGCCTTTCAATTTGCATATAGGAGCAAGAGGGGAACAGATGACGCTATGATAACAGTGTATGAACATGTTTTATAAGGCTGTGTTTGAGAGTTTAATAAGGTATGGCATCACAACCTGGTTTGGCAACTTGTCTGTGCAGCTGAGATCCAAAGTAGTCCGTTTGATTCACACCGCGTGGAAAATTATTGGTGTATCAGAATCAGAATATGTACAAACAGGACACATTAAGACGTGCTAAACAAATGGTTTGTGACTTATCGCATGTTCTACACAATGAGTATGAGTTGCTACCTTCAGGGAAAAGGTTTAGAGTACCTTACTGTAGATTAAATCGATACAAATATTCCTTTTATCTGGTGAGCATTAAGCTAGTAAATAATAGTGGTGGCTTAGACTGAGAGTATCTGTTCTGCCTATTTATGTGTATATATATAAATGGGGGGGGGGGGGGGGGGGGGGGTTGAGTGGGTTTTGTATGTTGTAGTGTTTTTCCATGTTTGTGATGATTGCAGCTGAGGGCAAGAGCCCAAGACAAATTTCCCTAACTGGGACAATAAAGTTTTACCTTACCTTACCTATCATAGGAGGAGTCGAGTGAAAATATGTTTTGATCCAGGAGTGCAATACCTAGTTCAATCACTGGGTGTCAAACTAATATACTGCGCCTTTAAATATTGAAATATCAATCTCAACATTAAATCAATGTCACCATTATACCTGAGTGTCATTCATCTTTCTAAACCACAAGTTTCTGATTCCTTGCATAGTTTAGTTTAATTTTCTGTGCCACTAGGGGAGTATTGAGTTTGTGCATATTTGACTTAATGTTGGGTTACAACAACTGCATTTTTTCGAGTATAATAATAACAATAATATTAATTAATTTAAAACCTAATAATATATTATTTCAATCAGAAGTTGTTTTTTAAAAAAAAAGTATACATATGAATGAGAATTGAGGTCTCATTCATTCATTCATTTTTCTTTTCAGCTTCATCCCTTTATTAATCCGGGGTCGCCACAGCAGAATGAACCATCAATTTATCCAGCATATGTTTTACGCAGCGGATGCCCTTCCAGCTGCAACCCATCTCTGGGAAACATCCATACACACTCATACACTACGGACAATTTAACCTACCCAATTCACCTGCACCCCATGTCTTTGGACTGTTGGTGAAACCGGATACCTGGAGGACACCCACGCAAACGCAGGGAGAACATGCAAACTCCACACTGAAACGCCAACTGATCCAGCCGACGCTCGAACCAGCGACCTTCTTGCTGTTAGGCGACAGCACTATACCTACTGCACCACCGCGTCACCAATTGAAAGGTCTGTGTTACATAATGTGATTATAATCATTGAGTAAAGGGTCACTTAACTGAGTTGGAAAACTTCATTTTTAGTTTATTTGATCAGCTGTTCTGTTTATTTTACTCGTTTCTTTATTTTGTACTGTGTGTTTAATTATTGCCTCTGAGTATGTGATGATGCTGTGCGCCGCTAGAGGGCGATAGAGTTAAAAACGAAAGTGAAAGAAAGCTTAGACAATAATTGTATTTGCATAATAATTACAGCACATCGTTTTCTGTGAGACTTAACTGTACTGCAGTTGTGTTGTATTAAGTTTTATTTGTGTTGCACTAAGCTAAACTTAAAAATCCCATGAAAATCTTTAACAACCATCTATGGTCAAATAATTAGACTGTACAGCTTTACATTTACAAGAGTATCTATAGTATAATTGAATGTGTCTGCAGTGCAGATAAAACTTTTTTCAGTGTATTATAGTATCTCATTCATCAGCTGTATTGGAATACATAAATATACAGGTTTTTATTATTATTTCTGTTTTCATCTAAAAGGTCTTTGAGAGTTGGAGGACAGATACTCCAAAAATGAGCTCTCCATCTGCTGGATCAAGCCATGATCATCCTTCAGTCAGTGATGAAAACATGACTTCTGACCCCAGGTAATACATTAATTTTAATCCACAAAAACATACAGTGCAGTTTATTATATCATACCAAACTTTACTTCCATGAAACTTAACTTTTAATTGCATATCTTTGTTGACTGAATCCTTTTAATGACAATATATAAGCCTGATTATACCAAGCATGTCAGCTATAACACAAATTAAAGTAAAACGTTTTTATACAATTTAATTATATATATATATATGCAGGGCCGGCGCGTCCATTGAGGCGACCTAGGCGGCCGCCTAGAGCGGCATAATAATGAGGGCGGCAAACGCGCCCCGCCGCCCAACCCAACATACTGACTTTCATCCGCAACATCAACACAACACTGGCATAATAGGGGTCTGTCATAATAGTGAGGGCGGCAAACGCGCCCCGCCGCCCTATCTAACGTAGAGGTGTAATCGGGCTATAAAAATTAGGCCCGATGGGGTCCGAGCCCGACAGAATTCAACCCGAGCCCGACATTTTGATTGACAGCTTTATAAAGCCCGAACCCGTTAATAACCCGACATTATTCAAATGTGCACATGCACACAGCTCTTTTGCCTTTTTTCAAGAATGAGTCATTTATATGTTTTAACATAATTTATTCATAACAAACATAGGGTATAGGTCACTTGGAAGTCGGAACAAAGAAATAAAATAAGTCCTCTGTAACATCGTAACATCTCAGCACTCTAAATAGACCTAGGTATATACACCTAGCCTTTAAATTGGCCAGCACACCAACGAAAAGAAGTCTTTCATAACAAATTAAATTAAAATAAATTCTAAATTATGACGGGTATTTGGCAATAACGAAATTAAGATAAAGGCTCTGCGGCATTTCTTTTGCCACTTCTCTTCACAATCTGGCATTAAGGCGACGGGGAAGCTGAATAACGAACGAATAATGCCAACATTAGCCTGTATACTCTGTCTACATTATGATTTTATGGTTTAATAATATTTATTTACAATTTAAAAACCCTTTACTCACCAAGATTAGGCTATGTGCTTTTGTGCAGGTATTGAATTCACTGTAAATGGCTTTAGCGCAGTCCTGCGCTCAGGATGCTGCGTACCGAATACCTTTTACTGCAGCTGCTAGGCTGAGATGCAGAGTTCTGATCTGGCTAATTTTGCAAGTTTTGGGTTGGATTGTTTGTTCATCTTCTACCTGCCAAGAACATCCGTTTAATTTTCCATGACAGCAGTTTCAATGTAGCGAATGACCTCGTCCTCTTCCCTAACAGCTTGCTGTACATACATTGCTGTTAGCGCTCTACCGTAATATGCAGTGTATGAGTGACCGCCGAAATACCTTGGCGGCTAGAATAACCTTTCCTTCTGGACTGGCGGCTGGCCTGACCACAGTCAAAAACTCGCTCTTTTTCACTTCTCTGTCATCATTTGTTTCACCTTTGCAGGGATGGATTTTAATGTTGTAACAAATGATTTGATTACTTTCTCGTGCTAATCGAAATGCATCACATGACTATTCATTTACTGCGCCAGCTAAGCCTCAGCACTCCCGCTGGGTCCCGTCGGGTTCGGGCAAAGATCTTCAGCTCTAATCCAACGTACTGACCCCCCCCCCCCCCCCCCCCCACCCCCCCCCACCCCGGTTTCACTTTCGTTTGAGGGGCGGCGCGATAGTCCTTTGCCTAGAGCGGCAGTTCGGCTTGCTCCGGCCCTGTATATATGCAGGGCTTTACATTAACACCCGCCAACCCGCCAAATGCGGGTAGATTTCAGTGGTGGTGGCGGGTAAGACAGACACTCCCACTAGCCATTTTAGCTGGTTGAAAATAATTTTCCCGGATAATAATTCATAAAAGCAGGGTTGACAATAAGGATGGTCCAATATGCATGTAAAGGCGATCTTAGAATTGAGAAGCAACACGACTGACAAAAATAATTGCGTTCGCGTGAGCAATAAAAAAGCAGATGAATACCGAATGAGAGGATGATCTCTCGCAGCTGAGTAGATGCGCGCGACTGTTTAAAACGCGTGCGCGCTCTCGTTTCCTTGCGTGAAGCAACTGTGTCTAGAAACATAGCTGATGTGATCGGTTCACTACGGAGACCCGGAGGGGACGTGATGGTGGAAAAAAAACTGAGTGGGAGAAAAAAATGGGTGGGAGAAAAAAAAAACAGTGATAGGAAAATATATATTTTTAAAAGTTTTTGCATTCCCCCGCAAAGATTGCGTTCCCTCGCAAACATGTTTTGCGAGGGAACGCAAAGATGTTTTGCGAGGGCACGCAAAGATGTTTTGCATTCCCTCGCAAAACTGTTTTTCCACAAACCCTTCCTGTTCACTTCATACATGTCAACCCTCCCGTTTTTGCCTGGATTATCCTGTATTTTACAATTCTATCCTGCTATCATCACATTATTCATTATTTTCCCATCTTTCTCGTGTATTTTTAATCCTGAAAACATGCTGAAATGAATATAAAAATGTCTGCTTTCACTTTCTTTCCGCACAGAAGCTGATCTGGAATCAGTTTATCATACGGAGCGCTTCTGTCAGTCAGCGCTTATACCAGTCATTGGCTCATACATGCATTCGCTGATTCAGAGGTTGCATATGAAGGGTGATGATCGACGCACAGCTTTAATGGAAAGAAAGTGAATGCAGACATTTTTATATTTATTTCAGCATGTTTTCAGGATTAAAAATACACGAGAAAGATGGGAAAATAATGACTAATGCGATGATAGCAGGATAGAATTGTAAAATACGGGATAATCCAGGCAAAAACGGGAGGGTTGACGTATGAAGTGAACAGGAAGTGTTTGTGGAAAAACAGTTTTGCGAGGGAACGCAATCTTTGGGAGGGAACGCAAAAACTTTTAAAAATATATATTTTCCTATCACTGTTTTTTTTTTCTCCCACCCATTTTTTTTTCTCCCACTCAGTTTTTTTTCCACCATCACGTCCCCTCCGGGTCTCCGTAGTACTCTTTCAAATAGACTAAAGTGATGAACATGCACCCTCAGTCTTGCTGCTTTCAAGAGCTCCAGATTTGTATTTTTGTAAGCAGCACCGGTTGCTTTCACTTTCACCATTATTTGAACAGATTATTTATGGGTCTTAACCGTGTGCGTTATCATCCTTTCATTATCACATGGTATGTTTTTTACCTGCTTTCTTTTGCGTAATGTGGTTTAATTATCATTTTTTTACAATAACATTGCTTTAATGGGAGATTAATCCCCATTTATGTGTAGTTAACTGGTGATCCTGGACCTTTAGCCAGGACAGATTACTGTGCACATGTTTTTCTTAAATAAAAAGTATAGTAAACAGCTATATTATGCTTGTTTTGACACATTTAAAATGTGTGGGTAAGAAATAATTAATTGTTTATGTTTGGTGTGGTCAGAGATAAATTTGGTAAATCCTTCATTTTGAGCTTTGAAAATTATGTGAAATAAAAACTAATTGTAATACTATGAAACCATGACCCATTTGCTCATGAACATTGAGCAAGCTCATACACGACACACAAAAAGTGAAATGAATGAGGCATGTGGAGAAAACGCAACATCTAAATCAAGTCATTTTAGCATGTCAAAGTCAAATTTATGTGTATAAAATATATTTTCCCAACAATACAATTATGGCTAGTGAAAATGGCGAGTGGCTAGTTATGTTGAAAAACTACTAGCCACCGTGCTGGGGATAAAAAAGTTAATGTCAAGCCCTGTATATATATATATATAAAAAATTACAACGCAGAGAAAACATGTCATTGGAATAATTTTGAAAACATATTTTCTCTACTTGAGTAATAAAAAGAATTCATTATTTACTAGAGAGTCCTGCATTAATGTAGTGTCATTGCCTGTGACAACAGTCATTGCAGTCGTATTGGTGCTGTCACAACCTTGTAATTTCTTCTAATATAGTGGCCACATAACATAAATATAACATCACTGCTTTGATAAATTAGGTTAGGATCTGGCCCATTTTAATAACCCATAAGAGTTAATAAGGAAAACAGAAAATAATAAAACTATTTATTTAATGTAGATTCAATTATGGCTTGTGGAAGACAACTTAGCTGATTTTATTTAGTGAATTTCTGGTGATGGTCTTTAAAGGGAAGAACAGAAATCATTAACACATTTTATCTTGTGTTTGAAAGATGAATGATGATGTGTCTTTTGTCAGTGTCATCAGGAGGAGGAGACTGAGATCAGAGTCTCCAGAACCCAGTGGAGTTTCTCTGAAGAGTGACTGGTCCATCGAGAAACCTCCTGAGTTCAGTGATGAACCAGTGACCTCTGACCCACGGTTAGTATATTTAATTTCTTATATACTGTAGGACAACTCAGATTGATAATTAATGTAAAAGCCCAGTTAAATAATACTTAATACATCTCAAAATATGCTCAAACACAAAACAATGGTGTCAAAATGTGGAAAAAAAATACATTTTAGCTTTTAAAATTGACTTTTTAACTTCTTTCTGAAGGAGAAACACATACAATGTGATCAGATCTGTGCCATGCCCTACATCCATCTATCAGACTGAGATTACACAGAAGAACACTGAAGAACACACACTGGACATTGGAGACCTCCAATTTAGTTTAGTTCAAACCCCAAACAGACACACCTGGGCTAGCTAATCAAGCTCTTACTAGGCTTTCTAGAAACATCCCTGCAGGTGTGTTGAGGCGAGTTGGAGCTAAATATGCAGGACACCGACCCTCCAGGACCGAGTTTGGCCATCCCTGCTCTAAGGGCTTATTATGTGGTCTCTGTCGCCATCTTGTGATTTCTTCGCTCTGCTTAATATGACAGGCTGATGGCTGCGACGCGCTGAAATCTCTGAAATTTTGATATCATAATTTCAAATAGGCACTAACTATCCTTATAAATAAACTGCATAGTTTTAATGTAAACAATCTAAACACACTGTGTGTGGGTGTGTGTGTATTACTGAATCTAAAACCCAATCAATTTGTTATTTGCCAGTTTACTGACTAAGCAGAGAAGCACAAATCCATCCAGTGATATTAAAGCACAAGCAATAAAAAATATAATTTAAATATTTCAGATTAATCTCCTGAAAACCACACAAACATAAGATTATAACACAATGGAAAACAACAAGTAGCCTACTGAAATTACTGATTATTGAATGAATGAATGAAATGCAGTCCTTCAATGTTGAATTGATTAATGCAAACGATTAAATGTAATAATAAAGTGATTACATGATAAATGACCAAGGACAAGAGTATGAAATAAACATACCACAGATGAATAGAAACCACTCATTGTTACAATGTTTACAGTAGATTGAATAATCAAGTAGGGAATGTACCATCTTCTAAGACCTTTCCAAAGATTTGTTCATATAAAACTGATAATGCCTGTGTTTTTAATAATGACTTGTATTTAGGTCATTTTCTGCCAGGAAGAAGTTCTTCAGCATGGTGATATACAGTTGCAATCAGAATTATTCGCCCCCTTTGAATTTTTTTCCCTTTTTAAAATATTTCCCAAATGATGTTTAACAGAGCAAGAAAATTTTCACAGTATGTCTGATAATATTTTTTCTTCTGGAGAAAGTCTTATTTGTTTTATTTCAGCTAGAATTAAAGCAGTTTTTAATTTTTTAAAACACATTTTAAGGTCAATATTATTAGCCCCTTTAAGCTATATTTTATTTGATAGTCTACAGAACAAACCATCATTATACAATAACTTGTCTAATTACCCTAACCTGCCTAGTTACCCTAATTAACCAAGTTAAGCCTTTAAATGTCACTTTAAGCTGTATAGAAGTGTCTTGAAAAATATCTAGTCAAATATTATTTACTGTCATCATGACAAAGATAAAATAAATCAGTTATTAGAGATGAGTTATTAAAACTATTTTGATTAGAAATGTGTTGAAAATGTTTTTCTCTCTGTTAAACAGAAATTGGGGAAAAAAATAAACAGGGGGGCTAATAAATCAGGAGGTTGAATAATTCTGATTGCAACTGTACATGTTTTACATTGATCACCTGTGCTGTTTTCTCTTCATATTCTCACTGTCCAGGGAACAGGTAGAACTTCTTTACAAGAGATGTCCTTTCGATGCACGGCAAGAGTTTCTTCTGACCTTGGAAACGTTGGTCTTTCTCCATACGTGCAGCAACCTATTTAAAAAAAAAAGTTACAATATTTAAATGTTAAAGTCCACATGAACCAGTTTCTGTGACTTTTACTTCAGTACAATGATGCGTTTCCAACTAGAAACAGAATATTGTGTAGGGGCGGGGTTTCATTTGTAGCCCCGCCTCTCATATGTCACTTGTTTGGAGGGTGAGCCTATGAACATTTTACCCAATCAGTCAAACTGACATCATCAGAGAACTGCCCTTCCAGAGCAGAATACTGTCAGATTTTGATTAAAGATTAAAGAAACAAACACTAATTGTTTCATTGGATTAACGCAGGACAGAATAATTGTCCACCATACAACTAACTTTGTTTTACCTGAGCATAGCGGGGAAAAAAGCTAAAAGATTGTTCAGTATTTACCTTCCTAAAAAGCTCCATAATGTGATCCTTGCAGGCTGATGAACTGAACACATCCACTATGTAGCTGATAAAATAACTTCCATTGACCGTATTCCTGTATGCAACAGTATCTGTGGAAATCATACAAAATACAAAATACAAAGCAACCTTTGGTCACTGGCATAATACACCGGCCATCATGAACAGACTGTTGATGCATCCCAATTTGCATACTATACATCCTAAATGGTATTCGAAAATAGAATTAGTATGTCCCAAACCATATTGTGTTGAGAAGAGTACGCCAAAAGGTTGCCGGATGGTTTACTATTTGCGATTTCGAAAAGATTTCTGTAAAGATTTCGAAGTGTAGAATCATCCTAACCGCTGATATTGCAGCCTGATCTCACAAGGAAATGTAAGTATTTTACGTTTTGTCAGTTTAGTGGCTAATTCGTACGCATTCGTACGAGTTCAGTTGTAGGAAAATGTACGATTTTAAAAATGAGGCGTGGCACCTAACCCCAACCGTCATTGGGTGATGAGCAAATTGTACTAATTTGTACAAATTAGATCGTACAAATTCATACAAATTAGCCACTAAATTAAAAAGTTACGAATTGCCGTGAGATTGCGATGGATATTGCGCACAACACATTGCACGCTGGACATGAATTTGATTAGAACTACAAACTCAGGTAAAAAGTGTAAACAAACTACAAACATGGCGGACGTGCGAGACCAACTTTCAAGTAGAGAGGCTTCAGTAAAGTTGTTTGAATGACTGTTAATCATTATCTAGCCAACTGGAAGCTATTTAAACTACATTTTCCATGTTATGTTTTATCTGCAACCGCAATGTGAACTTATATCAAGATATGTTTGGGCCGTCTGAATGCAGAATTATCCAAAGAGCTGAGGAGATTTCTCTGCATGAAAGACTGGGAGATTATCCTCCTGCTGCTTCGCCAATAAGGCAGGTAATTAAATATGAAAGAAATATGGTTATGTCGAGATGATTGACAGGCTTGTAACTAAGCAACATAACGATCTGTTGACAAGGAAGTAGTATGTCCCAAAGCTTGCATACTCTTGTTACACGCTCAAAAGTATATACTTTACAAAAAGTGCATACTTTTAGGACATGGTATAAGTATGTGAATTGGGATGCAGCATGTGTTTTTGTGTAATCGCTAATGACGTTTTATCGCACATCTGAATGGTTTCATTGAGGAGGGTTTTTTTTTTGGAAAGTAAAAGAACAAAAAGAAGTAAACAAAAACAAATACTGTGGCTTTAACTGTTTCTATCCTCCTAGGGCCCGAGTGTCCACATACGTGGACAGCACATTTTAAGCTCTTAAGCGGCTTTTTAAAATACTTTGAATGTTTTATATTTTGTTTCAGACATACAGTGTCATCCTGCAACTGTTTTGCAGCATATGAAGTGTCCCAAACCCTATTTTTAACTGTCCAAAATGAGAAAAAAGTGTTGTTTTTACTCTCTGATAGTCAAAGCAAGTTCAAATGTTAAACATGCATAAAAGAAAATTCAGGACAAAGTGTTTTATGACAATTCGGATCACAAGTCCACACATATGGACACTATTCTTCTCTAAAAGTACATCAAATCAAAAGATGATACTTAAGTTGCAGTAAAGTAAAATAGCTGTAATTTTAAGATTAAAGTCACAACTGGAAGAAATGAAATTAATAAACCACTACCAAGCATTTTTTGTTTCTTAAAAGATGTCTAATAGATGTCTAATAGATCTCTAATAGACGTCTAAATGTAGTCGTCTTGCCTAAAACAAGGGTAAATTTAGACTGTCAGTGACAATCTAACAGATGTCTAAGAATAGGCAAAAGTCATCAAAAAAGCAAATTTGTATTCTAATTAGGTTCCAATAAGCCCAAATAGCAAAGAGAAATAAAAAATGCATGTACCTTGGGCCTTAAGAGGTTATATGACATTTGAATGTGAGCAAAATGAACAGGTGTGAGCCACATATCAGTTTTTTTTGAGCAGTCAACAAACTCACCAGGCAGGGTGGACATAAAACAGACAAAGTCTTTCTCTTTGTGCACCCACGAGTCGGATTCAGGCACAGAATCTTGAGCATACACACCACCGAGTTGCGCTGGACACAGAAACAGTTCACAATAATACTGTACATTGCCAATGATAATATCTGCATCTGATCAGCTGTGTCGTACCTCCTCTGCAGGCATGAACGAGGATAACCTTAGGTTTGTTGATGAGAGCAGCACAGTTCACAGCGTTCAGATGGGAGAAAGTTTCTTCAACAAAGTAGAGGTCGTTACGGTTTCGAAGCTGGTCGTAATTGACGCCTATAATGGCATCTTTATTTTGAATTCTATCCCCATGGGACATGATGATTACAAAGGTGCTGTCTGCGTCTTGATGTTCGCGACGTCTAGAGAAATCCTGGAGTGCTCTACTGATTTCCTGAGAATAAATGAATTAAAAAGATGCATGGTATAACAGTACACTTTAAATGGATAGTTTATGTCAAATATTTACTATTTACTCAAGTGGCTTCAAACTTTTATGAGTTTCTTTCTTCAGCTCAACACAAAAGAAGATCAGATACTGGAAACATTTAACCATTGACTTCTATAGTAGGAAAAACAAACACTATGAAGGTTAATGCTTACAGGTTTCCAGCATTCTTCAAAATATCTTCCTTTGTGTTCAACTGAATCATAAAGGTTTTGAACGAGCAGACGATGACAGAATTTTCAGCTTTGGGTGAACTATCCTTTTAAATATGCAAGTAGCTGTACATGTTTTGGGCAAAAATCATACGCACATTTCCAGTGAGATTTTTGCGTTTTATAACCGTAAAGTTCAGGGTTGTCAGCAGCCACTCCAGGTTCTCCACGTCTCTCTCCGCTCCGGCTCGGTTGAGTTGCGTGTTGGCGAATTGTATGTTGGTGATTAACAGAGCCAAGCCTTTTCTTTGTTTCCTGCTCACTGGTGTGTAAATCTGTACGGCAAAAAGAAACAGAGTTTAAAAACATTAAAAGAATCAGAACTTCCCAACCCTTGAGATTGCCTGGCAGTGTGCAAAAAAATGGGATGATTTAGGATGTGTGTCCACCGAAGCGTTTTCCGTTGTTGTTGTCAACGGTAGCACTGCATTATTTTTTTCGACCTGTAACAGTGCATTCACATGAGACATCACTGTCAATGCTTGACAGAGGGCATGTTTGAAGCTCGGTGTTGACGCAATTGTCATGGCAGGGTCATCTTAATGAAATTAGACCACAGTTGGCTACTATTTGAGCTGGGGTATCAGCATGCACTGGGACAGTTTGCTGCCGAGTGTGACGCGGCTGGGATGAGAATCAGCACCTCCAAGTCCGAGGCCATGGTGCTCCACTGGAAAAAGGTGGTTTGCCATCTCCAGGTTGGAGGAGAGTCCTTACCTCAGGTGGAGGAGTTCAAGTATCTCGGAGTTTTGTTCACGAGTGAGGGAAGGATGGAACGTGAGATTGACAGGCGGATTGGTGCAGCGGCAGCAGTAATGCGGTCGATGTACCGGTCTGTCGTGGTAAAGAAGGAGCTAAGCCGAAAGGCAAAGCTTTTGATTTACCAGTCAGTCTACGTTCCTACTCTCACCTATGGTCATGAGCTTTGGGTCATGACCGAAAGTACAAGATCTCGGATACAAGCGGCTGAAATGAGTTTTCTTCGAAGGGTGGCAGGGCGCACTCTTATAGATAGGGTGAGCAGCTCTGTCACTCGAGAGGAGCTCGGAGTAGAGCCGCTGCTCCTCCACATCGAGAGAAGTCAATTGAGGTGGCTGGGGCATCTGTTTCGGATGCCACCTGGACTCCTTCCTAGGGAGGTGTTCCAGGCATGTCCCACCGGGAGGAGGCCTTGGGGAAGACCCAGGACTCGCTGGAGGGACTATGTCTCTCGGCTGGCCTGGGAACGCCTCGGGATCCCCCCGGAGGAGCTGGAGGAAGTGTCTGGGCAGAAGGAAGTCTGGGGTTCTCTCCTAAAACTGCTGCCCCTGCGACCCGGCCCCGGAGAAGCGGCAGAAAATGAATGAATGAATGAATGAATGAATATTTGCATGAAACGATCTGATTGGCTGATACTTCCTTTGGCGCTTAAAGTTGAGAAATTCCCAACTTAAGCTGCGGTCACACTAGAGTTTGAGCATGCGAAATTCTGTAGTACGGCACTGCGAAATGGGCGGGATTAAACAGGATCATTAGACATTTAAAAAAGGAAGCGATTGGTCCATGCTTAAAATTTCTGTTCAGAGAGGTCCTGTTTTGATCCTCGATTGTCTCGCGCAGTCAAGTGATGCGATTTCACAGGTCAGAGTTCACCAAGCTTGAAATTTCCAACGCAGCAACATGCGAAACTTGTTTCCGGTCTGACGCATTCGTGTGCGTATGAATGAAAGACTATGGGGAGAAAAGTCCAGTGTGACCGCAGCTTTATGCAGCTAGAAACGCCGCTGATGCATCCACAATTCAGTTCAGCAATATGTGACGTCATTCATTCAAAGTGAATGGGAAGTGTTGACACTGGCACCCATAGGCGGGGCGTGTGTAAGGCTGAGGAAGGCTTAGCCTCCCCCTGGCCAGAGACCATGGAGATAGCAGCAAAGAAAAAAAATGCATTGAAAACATGAAATGGGTGGAATATGAATGTAATTTAATGTTGATGATTGTAAGTTTGTCAATCAAATTTAAAGTCCTCCTCCGCACAAAAACTGAACTGTCCAACCCCGCACGTTACACTGATGAGCGCTGTTTATTACTGGAGTTCACAGCTGCTCTGAAAACCAAACCAAAAGTGCTGGCCAGCGGACTATTCTGATTTGCTGGTCAAGGACATAAGTAAAATATGACAAATGAGTATTATGAGAGAGGTATAATAATATATTACACTGGTTTAATTAGTTTTCAGCATTAAATTAAATTGGCAGTTTCATTGTAGCGTAGTCTAGCCCAGGGGTTCCCAAACTTTTCAGCCCGCGACCCCCAAAATAACAATGCCAGTGACTCGCGACCCCCAATATCCTCTGAGGTGGTTATAAATACAGAAACCTTGCATGCAGTGGCGCACACACACCAAGTCGATTCTTCGTTCAATTTATTTTAATGCATGTCAGTGCTGTAAATGTGCCACAAAGTTTAACCTGGTGTTATAAAATCAATCTGCTGCATCTGACGCTATTGCTGTGTCTTTAATATAATGTAATTAACCAAGGGGTGGCAATCCAATCAAACTAGTAACTATAAGCTACTATAGTAAATATATAGTATATAGTAGCTATAATGACAATTTTTTTTCTCTTCTGTACGTTATGGATAAAATATGTTAATTCTTGTGGTTTAATAAAAATAAATTGATTTTTGGAAATCACCAGGCGACCGCCCTCTTCATTGTCCCGACCCCCACTTTGAGAACCACTGGTCTAGCCTATTGTGTAGTATTCTTGTTTAGGCAATCGTTTGGAGTTTTACATTTTAAAGGTCAAATATTTATTGCTGAATTACAAGTTCGGTTTTCGATTGTGAAAAAGAGAATGATTTTGTATTCTCAGGGCTGGCGTGTCCATAGAGGTGACCTAGGCAGCCACCTAGGCTGGCAGAATAGTGAGGGCTGCTTCAGCAGTGATGAATTTTCAGCTTTATTACGTCTGTCTTCAGAGTCACACGATCCTACAGAAATCACTCTAATAGTAATTATATTATTATTTTATTATTATTATTGGTAGTAGTAATAAAAGCAACAAGGAGTAATAATTTAATTTGAAACTGCATACAGTAAGTAATAAATAAATATTTAATAAATAAGTATTTAACAATTTTTTTTGATGAACAGAATAATTTTAATTAGATTTTTAAATAAAAGTAATAATAATAAAAAATAAATAAACTGACCCCAAACTTTAGACCGGTAGTGTAGATCAGTGGGTGAGTTTAATAAAATAATTTAATGTGTGTGTTGATTATAATAGATGTTTGTTGATAGGCGGTGCTTTTGTTAAACCTCTTCTTGGTCGGTCACAAATCTTTTTAAATGCATTAAAGGGCAGCGCATATATAACCTTACCCTGGAGTTTGTCCACCCTCTGCCTATGCTGACACCTCATGTGAATCGGACATAATGATACAGCGAGCATACTCTGTATCATAGCCATCAACTGAAAAAAACACTGCATTACAAAATCGCTCACAGCTGAACATTTTTAAAACTGCACTAGGATTTCTGCAGCACATAAATGCTTCGGTGGAAACGCAACCTTAAGCCCCGTTTACACTGTCAGGTCTTGATGCCCAATTCTGATTTGTTGCCTATATCTGATTCCATTTACACGTTATTTTAATTGTGACCCATATCCGCTTCATGTGTTTACACTTGCTATACAGCCATATACTGTAGCTCTGTGAAACAATAAAAGTTCGCCCTTCTTTAAAATGATTTTAAGGTGGAGGGAAAATGGTTTATATATGGTGTCCTCCACTGACTCATCTCCCCACAGGGCAAGAAGGCAGGTAACTTCTGCCATCGACCACTTTCCTCCATATTTTCTCTGTTGTTTACCGCGTCTGCGTCTCCACACACGCTCTTCCTTCTGTCATTAAACCGCAGAGAGGCACCACATTGTTGCAAGTTTAATGACGAACAAAGCGGAATGCCTCAAACCTGATCTGCCTGTTTACATAGTCACATTTGTCACATATCCGATTTATTTCCACATCTGAAGGAGGCCTGAAACCCATCTCTGAATATCTGAATGCATGTGTTTTATTTGTGTTTACATGGTCATAGAACAGATCTGATCTGTGTCACATATGAGCAAAAAGATGGAATTGGGTCACATTAACTGGCAGTGTAAACGGCGCCTTATTACACATTTATGATAAAGTAATGAATAAACTGACTACAAGAGTGCTGGATTCCACCTAAGGCCCCTGAGATGTAGAAGGCATGGGAAAAAGAGCATTTTTTATATTTATGTAGACAACGATGAGTATATATGGACCTGTTTCGGACCAACACACTCTTTAAATAACAAATAAAAACCCTGCACCATGTGGACCAGCTTTTAGTTAGTCAATGGCTATCTATTTGAATAAGTCAACAATGTCCCTCATAGCAACATTTCTCTGGCCCAGCTCTGGCACATACAATCAGGATTTGCTTGGCCCTCATGTCGCAGTGAATTACGGTACATGACAAGTCTGGCTTCCAGGCATGGGCCAAACATGGACCATATCTGGGCTAAGTCTCAGCCAAGTTAATAACTCATAACTGGGCTTAAACTGGGCCAGATAGCTTGGTGTGTCCCGATTGCAATGAAATTGATAAACCCATGAAGTATTGCGCTTTAGGCACAATATGGGCGTGCTTTTTCTCAAAGCGACCTGATTGGTAGAATTTTTTGGTAGAATGTATTTTAAATGTGGGTCAAGACAGGCCAAACTTACGTGGCCCACATATCAATTTCTAACATCTGGGCCAAATACTACATTTTACATCTGGCCCAAATCTTGTGTGCCACCTTAAAGATGATGCCACCTCTGCCAAACACAGGCCATGTTTGGCCCACATGCTGTATGCCAGTGCCGAATGAATGCCTGCTGTGCCAGCTTTATGCCAAATCTGGGCCAGAATTCTTTGCTACCTGGGGTGCTTTACCACACATCCTTTTCAGATCAGCATGGCCATGAGCGCACAAAGTGGAGCAAATGGATTTGCTATTTAAACAACTTGGTGCAGAGCATGAAAATGACACCTGTACCGGTTTGAAAATAGCAAAAGCAATAGGCTCACGACACACAGGCGTCCTATTGGGCGCATCATGCAATAAAGCAAATGTCAACAAAGTGGCTCTCTGAATGCAGTTCTGCTCACTGAAAGTGTGTTCTGTTCGTAAAAATGTATAGAAATACTTGCATCGTCTCTGTTTGCGTAAAGAAATCTGTTTTTAAACTCTTGAAAGCAGTTAATGATCTGCCGTGGTCTCTGCCAGTCAGACTGGATGGGCTCTAGCTCATCAGACCCGGCAGTGTTGGTGGACTGTGGGTCTTCAGGGTTTTGCTCATTTTCCTGCGCCTGCGGCTGAACTAAAGACAGAAAACACACCTCATGTTATGGATCATAAACTATGCATGTTCTTTAATATTCATTTAAATGTATATATGAAAAGAGTGCTTAGTTCACCCACAAATTAAAATTTACTTTAAAGGTTAAAATCCTTTATATTTTGAAGAAAACTGAAAACCTGTAACTACTGACTTCCATAGCGTGATAAATCAAATACACTGAAAAACAAATTCCTTGGATTTACAAAAATGTCTTTAAGGTTAGTGTTTGCAAACTCTTGATATGGGCTGAATTTAAACTAACAAATTATGCTCAGCATTACTACATTTAATTTGTCTGTTTAAATTCAGCCCAGATTCATGGTTTGCAAACACTTACCTTAATTTTTTTTAGTAAATCAAATGAATATTTTTTCAGTGTATTATGGAAGTCAATGTTTACAGGGTTCCAGCTTTCTTCAACATCTTCGTTAGTGTTCAACCGAAGAAAGAAACTCAAACAGGTTATTAGGAAGAGTAAATGATGACAGAGTTTTCATTTTGGGGTGAACTGTCCCTTTAACTAAAACTAAACCTTTATTTTAATTTTTTAACCTTTCAGCAGATTCGACTCGAGACGCTTTGCACGTTCGTTCTGCTTCATGTTGCGCAGCGCCTGTACTGTGATTTTCCCAGCATCCTCGCTGTAATGCTGCACCATGCTGTCCACCACATCCTGACGGTCCGCTTTCTCCAGCTTTCCCCGAGGAATGGGATCGACGCCTGGTTTCACACCGATCCACAGCTGCCTGCTGAACTGTTTGAGCTCCGCCTCAACAAGATCCTCGAGCACATCAGTCATCAACTGGTTAATGGCGTCCATTTTCTGTTACTAGGAGAAAAACAATCGTTGTGAGTGTGAGGACGCACTGGCAGATTGCAGAATCAAAACCAGTCCAATACTGAATCTGAAATCTTGGTCAGGTGGCATAATGTCTGGTGTCACTCATTTAAGACGGAGAAGAACCCATCACAGGAGAACGGAGAGCCAATTTATTGGACTAGTTTTGCTAATACTTCTTCAGCAGATGTTCTGGGGAACCCCTATTTTGAGTAATGTGGTTGACCGACAATGGTGCTCTACAAGCCTTTCGACAGCAAACCTTGCCTCACAAGACATTTTTGTGTGACTCCTGGGTCATGTGCCCGTCATGTGCTCCATCTGCCTTTACATCCTGTTGGATGTACACTTTTGTAGAGACAAACCAGATCTTAAAAACCTACTGCATCAATAAAGCTTTGCTTTTACTGTACTACTTTTTGGGTACCCTTTCCAAAAGGGCATCAGCACAACAAAAGTGTACCAAAAGGCAGAGCTAGAAGCACAGCTAAATGCTATTGGTTTACAGAGAAACGTCATTAGCGTGTGTACAAGCCAGGAGAAGGAAAACAAATGAAGCGCCATTTTTGAACATCACACCATAATAATATATACATATAATAACGAGCTGTGGTCGACCTGAGCTCAAACAAACCTTGTTGTCATCTTGGTGAACAGCCATAAAGCCAAGAAGAAGAGCAGAATCTGCCGTGTGTCCAGTTGTTGTTTACGAGGCCGTCTAAAATCGAGAGTGGTTTCACTTTCTCTAGAGAGCTCTATCTGTGATTGTTCGCTGCGGGTCTGTATTTAAAATAACAAACTTGACCTCGTGATAATAACGTGTGCGTGATTATTGAAGTTCTTCTGACACTCGATCCTTTCAGAAATGAACAAACACAAGATTGACGTGCGAAAAAACAAAGGAGCAAGTGAATTATTCAGCAACCTAAAAGATGACCAAACGGCCATGTTTTAATTATTATCATCACCTTTTGAACTATTATGAACTCAGAATGACAAGATGTTAACGTGCTAATGAAAGAATAAAGATGAGAGGTTTGTGCTGACTGTATACGTTTCATAACGTTTATGACCCCAAATACGGCCTGAATGTACGTTTATAATTTGATCGCCATCTGCGCTTATGTTAGTCTGTTTTTTATTATCTCGAACTCTTCATAATCCTGGACCAGGCCGTATCCTGAGCAGATGCTGTGGTGGAGGATTGGAGAGCATGAGACCTCAAAGATTTCTGAAAGACCCCAGTGACAGACAAGCCTTCACATTGATACTGAATGGCCAGCCTGTACACCAGCCGGTGACCTCTCCCACCTGCAGCTTCTCCACGATGGACGTCCAGCATTCTCCAGCCTCCGGCACCTAGACTACAGCTCTGCACAAGAAGTTTGGCCAGATGAGAAACTGTTGTGCTCAAGTGAGCCTGGTTTCTCTAAAGGTTTTTTCCTTCACTTTCATCAATTGGTGAAGTTTGTTCCTCCACTGTCGCCACTGGCTTGCTTGGTTTGGGACTTGTGGAGCTGCACATCCATGGATTTGCTCCTCAGTGTTTGGACTCTCAGCAGTGAATATTAAACCACACTTAACTGAACTTAAACACTGAAAACTGACACTGTTTCAATTTACTATAATCTTCTGTGTGAAGCTGCTTTGACACAATCTACGCTAGAGAAATAAAGATGAATTTAATTGAATAGAAAGGTTAGTTATTAACATTTATACACAAGTAGGCATATTTATGTGTATAAAGCATCTGTTTTCTATATATGTGACCGACCCGTACAGCTTTACTTTGACATTTCCTTGAGCGAGAATGATGTCGACTGTCACTATCTGTCGTACACCACGGCCACCAAAAGGGTACCATTGATGCAAGTTGGCAGTGGAGACACAAGCCTGATACCATACCATACCAAACTGAACCGTAACATTCAGTGGAAACAAAGCATTAAAGTTATGGGGCTGGTGTCTTGCAGAGTTCAGTTCCAGCGCCAACTAGACATACTTAAACTACCTAATCAAGCTCTTTCTAGGTGTACTAGAAACTTCTAGACAGGTGTGTTGAAGGAAAGTTGAAGCTAAAATTTAGTTTTAGTTTTAAAACTGCGTTTTAGAATGAAAACGATCCGCGTCCACACTAGTGTTTCACCCAGCGTTTCTGAACAGCTCTCTGTCTACATTAAAACGGGGAAAACACACATCACGTGACCACACACACACTCTCTGGCATGCACTGCAGCGTGCTTTGAGCGCATACCCATATGAGAGCTGTCCTCGTCGGATTGTTCTCCAAGGATCTCCCGCTGGATCTAATCTTACTATATTTGTTAAATGCGATATTTAATTAATCTTGTTGTCTATATCTGACTACATATTCCCCGACTTTGGTCTTTTGAATCTATCACTTGTGCTCAGGTAACGTGTTTTGACTGACCGCAAAGATAAGTTAGGTTAATATCTTAATTAATGTAACCGCGGACACTGATTCTGCACATCTGACTGATTGTTTGCCTTTATTTTCTTTATTGAATGAACTTATTGTGCGTTATACTTTTATAATGGCCATTATTCTCATGGCTCAGGGGTTGTTTTGAGTTTCTCAGATGTATCAAGGTAAGTGTGCAAAGGTATAGAAGACAGAAACTAAGCTTTTTTTGCACTGCAATTGATGATTGCCAATAAATTGCTAATGTCCCTGCTGAAAAATCCAGCTTACACCAGCCTAAGCTGGTTGGCTGGTTTTAGCTGGTCAACAAGCCTGGTTTTAGAGGTGTTTTGGCCATTTCCAGGCTGATTTCCAGCCTGGTCTTAGCTGGTCAGGCTGGAAAATGACCAGCTTATACCAGCTAAAACCACCTTGACTAGCCTGGTTTAAGCTGGACATAGCGGGTTTTGGCTGGTCAAGCTGGTTTTAGCTGGTCAACTCCTAGCCCAACCAGCTAAGACCAGGCTGGAAATGGCTAGAAACCAGCCTGGAAATGGCCAAACCCCTCTAAAACCAGACTGGTCGACCAGCTAAAACCAGCTTAGGCTGGTTTAAGCTGGATTTTTCAGCAGGGGTTACCTCTTCCCAACTGGGAAAACCATAAACAATCAAGAATGCATGATTATATAATTACATTTTCTCAGACATATCAAGTGCGCAAGTCTGTCTATCTCATACCCACACACACACACACTATATAAAAGCCAGAAACTGAGCAAAAATGACACATTATCTCTCTTCCCAACAGGGAAAACCAGCAACAATCAAGAATGCCTGATTATATGCTGTCATGGCTTTGCAATCAAAAAAAATGTGATTATAATGGAAGTCAATGGAGTGAAAACAGCCACCAACATAACCAAAGGGGAGTCAATCTGCGCAGATTGGGGTGTTGAATTTTTTGAGAAATTTCAAAGCATTTTCCTAAAATATGTGCAAAAATAAGATTTATCAGCAAAAACCATTGCATTTGCTAAAACACAGAGAAATTAAGCCTCAAAATCAGCCCAGAGTGGATGAAAACGGCTCCAACACTGTAACATAAAGTAAATGTTCGAGAGCAATAACCCTTTCAAAAGGTACTTTTCAAAAGGTACTTTCTAATTTTATATTTGGGATGGGAGATTGGCAGCTAATTCAGATGTGATATGCTCTTTGTGTGTGCAGTCAGGCAATATAACATTTCTAAGTGAAAAAAAAACTTTGCCATAGAGCATTACTACTTTGTTAACTGACTTGGTTCAGGTTTACCTACAGTACAAGTGCGGCTTTCAGTTCGCCTGTTGGCTGTTGGTGAAAAGTCGCTTCTGAAAAAAACAAGTTTGGTTTGTTTAAACTATTTGCATTCGTAGAGTACAGTCTACACTGATATTTTGAATTAAATCCATGTCTTCTGCTCACCAAGGCTGCATTTATCACGCAGGCTGTATATTAGTTATTATTAAATTAATCAATTGAAAAATGTACATGTTTTACTGCTGTGATGGAAAGTTACATTAAAATGATTTCTTGATGATCACGTTACTGTACTGGATCTCATAAAGGCAGCACATTAAGCCCAAAGAGACCTCGAAAACATTTTCCAAAATTTGTAAAGTAAACTAAATTGCATCTCTACTGACCTATAAAATAAGGTGAAAGTAAATAGACTAATCTGTAAAAGGCTTGCAGATTTATAAATAATATAATTATATATTTTTTATTCATATAAAGTCATTGAATTAAATGTACAGCAGCCTATTTACAGTAGCTTCATTTTCACTGTCGGCTTACACTCCTTGCAGACCCAGCCTAGAGAAGCATTTCACTTTGTTGTTGTTTAACTATTTACATCTTATCTGAAGCAAAATCGAGCTTCTGTTAATTTCTGATATGAGTTATAGCCTAGCAAATTATCAAGCAAATGTGTTTGCCCTTACAAAACAAATCAAGCTGTGTATTTTTGCTCAGGTCACTGAATAAGTGTACATTAATAACGCTGTATTGTACATGTAATGCTGCTTTTAATTATAATTAAACACATTTTCATTTGTATTAGCCGACAGTAAATCAGCTTTAAGTGATCTGTATCTTATAAACGCCAGAAAAATAAACATGCACTACTTACATTCAGCTTGAAGACGTTTTCTTATAACTACTTGCTCTGAACTTCCCCGTTCCTCTCTCCTATACCCGCCCCAGAAGGTTTCTCTTGTAAACGTTCGCTCAGTTTTTTTTATCTCGTCTGCCTGCCAGGTTTTTTTTTTCCTTCAATGTTTTACTTTTTGCACGCTTCTGCCAGCATTTTTCATGATTTTTCACCTATAAAGAAAATAAAAATAGTTTTCAAGCCTTATTACATTGTATAGGAGGAGCTCTGAGTTCATTCATAAATACAGTAGTTATGAGTAAATGTTGAATCTGATATCAAGCACAAACTCAACTAGCCTACTTACAGCAAAGCAAATTAGGAAATTTTCAGCTTCACATCCTCATTCTGTGAAATTAAAAACCACAAAATACAGTATTTCTCTTACCTGTGGAGACTGAGCTCACTCGAAATCAAACTTAAGACTGTACTACAGTTTTACGTTTTATAAAATAACTGTACATAAATAGTTTAACTTTATTGTGCATGGAATCACAAAATCACAACATAAATAAATTCCGTACTACGGTAATGAAGATTTCTGTGTTGTGAATAAATGTGAATGTAGACGTGAGCGCTGCAGTGTTGAACCTGTGATGATGCTCTGCGCCACTAGAGAGAGCAGTTCAGCTTGATTTTTATATCCGGTTTAAACACCTTAAACACAGGTAGAACCGAAAGTGAAGAGGTTGTAGTGAGACGCCATTCAGTGGCTTTACTCTCAGTAAGCCTGAACAGACATACTGTATATTCTGGTAAGTTCAAGTAGCTATTCTTCATGTAACAACGTCATGTAATAATGTGCTGCTATTTTATTTATTTTCTTTAACCTACATAGGAATAAAAAACGCGAATCTGGATATTATTGGCCTGCTTGGGTATTCAGTTTTTGCAAACTAGCTAATCAAAATGGCTGAAGTGTTTACGTTCGGCGTGTTCATGCAATATATTTTTATCCCGCTCTCTTTGTTTTATATTTAAACATACAGTACGACAATACTTAACTGAAGCCCGTTTCCGCCACTGAATGATAAAAAAAAGTGATAAAAATTTAAATTATAAAGTCGGAATTGCGAGTTATAAAGTATTGACGTTAGTAGTAGGCCTAAATTCGGAAATGCATCCAAATGACCATGAGGACTGTAAACTTATAAAGAATGGCTACTTGTAATAAAAAAAAAAACATATTAACTGAGTAAAATCATTAACTGAGTAAAATCATATCAACAACTGAAATCACAGTGAAATGAATGGCTACAATCAAACTTTCTCTCAGAATTAGATTTAGCCTGGTTTTCACACACTGGGTCACAAATTGTAATTTGTATAAATTCTGTAAATACAATGTAAGTGGATCACGGTCCAATGTAATATTATGATTTGCTTGTTAATATTAAGTCAGACGCATAAGCATTAATTTATTACATGAAACATTACATTTAATACATTAATAAACATAATGCCCATGTAAAGAAAATAAACGAGTAAATTGCAACTTTCCATATTGTTAAATTAGAAATAGGCTATTTGAAAACTTGACTAGCTAATGTTTGTAGCTAGTTTATGTATGTGCTGTTTCCAGGTTTGGATAGGTGTTACTGCAAATAATGACAAATATTTTAGCCAAAATCTGTTATCAATAGCACCCTTTAAAATTAGGTTTATTAGTATTTTCTTCTCTCCTCTAGGTTACAGCAGCTGAGTTAACACAGGTGTACCACACTATTAAACATAACATCAGCTATAACAGTGCAGTTCTAAAAGAGAAAGACTGACTGCATCTGATCGGTTTACACAGATTTCAATAAAAGACAGTTTATTTTAATGTCCAAGTGTTCATACTTTCCTGAAAACATATTTTAAGTTGCGATATACCACCACTGGCATGCTATTGGGCCTGTGATTGGGGATGTGGGCCCCGCTGCAGTATGCGTCCCTTATTTTTTTGTATTAAAAGTGGTAACCCTATTTATGATAATTGTTTGTGTTTTGGTAAAATTATAGATAGGCCATTAAATGTTTGCCAAGACCAAAATTTATGAATTAGACATCTTTTACAATGGCTTAAAAGAAAGATGAAATACACTGAATATATAGATTTAATGATTTGTGGCTAGGCTGAGTCAGGAATAAAAAAACATGCAAACAACAATTTTGGCACAAATGTTCTAAATACAACTTTAATCAGAGACAAAAAAATCTAATTTTTTATATTATTTTATTATTTGTTATTATGGAGTTACGAAGAGAGAACTTTAGTGTAATTCACATTAAGATTCATCATTGTGTTGTGTTGAAGTATATAGTAATTCATTGTTACTTTAAAACATGTAATGTAAAACTGCACCACTGGGGACTCCAGTGAGAAAGTGTTCGTAAAGTGTTGAGGAGAAGAAGGGAGGAGAATAAAGAAGTTGAGCGTTCACCACAGAATGCAGTGTGTTTGATATATGAGTAAAAACTAGGGATTGGCATTTCTGACCATTCTTCATTTCGATTAATCCACAGGTTTGACAAACGAGTACTCGATTAATCGGGGGTGGGGCTTAAGCAAGAGGCGGGGCTTGCGTGCGTCATAGCGACAATTTAATAACATTTAATAAAAAAAAATATATATATATAAATATATTTAAAGCCCTGTTAAAAATGTTGTTGATAAAACTATGACAGGATTCAGAAAACAATTAAATCAAGGCTGTTGGGTTATTAAAAATCACCATCAATATTGGTTAACACAGTAAACATTTAAAGAAGTGTATCAAGTGGTGTATTTAGTCTGACTCATGGGCAATATGGTCGATGCCCAGGGCGGCATCTAGATGGCACGGGGAGACGGTGTGAAAAAAACGAGCCCCAGTAAAAGCTTTAAGTTACGATTTACTTTATGCAAGTGTATTAATTTAAAGTAGTGATCCCAGAATAAAGATATTAGAGGCCATTCACATTTGGCGTATTTTGCATGTGCAAGTTTGTTATTGTCTATGTGCAACCGAAACAACGGTGGTGAAAGCAAACTGACGCTTGCATGCGTGCAGAAAACCATTCCCGCGCACCTCATGCGCTGCTCTTTTCCCGGTGTACATGCACGCCGATAAAATACATGCCGCTTATTAGGGCTGGGCGATATGGCAAAAAAAAAAAATCTCGATTTTTTTTCATAAAGTTTGACCGATTCACGATTTCGATTTCGATTTTTTATTTATTTTTTTATTATTTTTTTTTTACTGTGTAACTACCTTACCAGCTTACCTTGTTCATTTAAATTTAAATAAATGCTGAAACTAGTTTTTTTCATGCTCACTTGTAAAAGAAAAGCAATAGTGTGACTAAACGCAGTTATGGCACTCTCATATAGGGATGCTAAACATAGCTACAATAGAAGTCACAGCAGGTCATATGTTGTGCAGCTTTGGGCAAATTTTATTTGGAGAGAAAATGACCAAAATGTAACGTGAAGATTAAAAAGGATTGGAGGGGAAATAAATATTTCAATGAAAAATAAACAATGATAATGCAACAATAGTTTATCTGTATTAGTGGCATGGCAGAAATATATATTTAGACAGGCCTTGTCAAAGTGAGCGGGCACTTTCACTAATAAAAAATATAGCACTTAAATTATTTCATAACAATCAATAAAATAACAGCAGTTTTATATCAAAAGTTGGTAATGATATAAAATATACTGCATTTTGATGGTAAAATATAACCATTTAAACGATTTCAGTATTTAAACATTAAATAACGAATGCATCAAGTTAAATATAAAAAAACGAATGAAACAACACATAGCATATCAGGATATAAAGGACTTTATTTAGCAAAATGCTGCTCTTTTTATCTTTGTAATTTTATAGTTTTATTTTTGTTATTTTAATTATTTTTGTCTTCATAAATAACTAACGAGCTATAGACAAATATCTGCTTGACGTTTTAGAAAATATTTGTGCGTAGCTCCACCACCCAGTGTATATTAAAGATCAGCGTGAACAACAAAAAACCCCACAGAAACCTGTTACATATCTATCTATATTCAAATGTCTATCTTATATTTAACTGAATCGTATAATGGCCTATAGCTGAATAGTTGGAAATTGCTTAATTTATTTTTATAACACATTTGTCGATACGTATTGATATTTTTTGGAGTAAAAACTGCCGACATTTAAGAATCCATATTTATTTTATTCATTCATTCATTTTACTTGTTTATTGGTACATATATGGGTTAGGATTTAATTCATACAGTACCTTGACAGCTACTGTGCCACTCCGTAATTCAAGCAAAAGTCTAAATTAAAGAAAGATTTGACTTTCTGCGGTGACCGACATTTACAACACGCCGTAACCGTGCTTCAGGTGGTGCGCGGGTCCCCGTCTCGCAGCTCGCGCGGGAGACACAGACGGCTGCGGGACGTGAACAACAGCACGACGCGCATGGAAACATTCGCGAGGCTGACTGCGGGGCTGTTGTTGCTTTAGTGGGAAAATGTCCCGGTGTTCCCAATGGCCGGTCCGCCCTGGCGCGCTTCCGCTACCAGCTGTGGCAGCACATCAACAGAGCCGCGACGTCAACACACAGAATCAGCACAATTCAGCACGGTTGTCTAACAGTTTAGAACGGTTTGGCACGATAGTGGAAAAGCGGCTTTAATATTTTTATTAAAAAACCGCGATTCCTCGATTTTGTAAAAAATAAAATCGTCTTAAAACGTAAATTCGAATTAATCGAAAAAATCGAAAAAACCGCCCAGCCCTACCGCTTATGTACTGTGAAACCGGAGTAACTTTTATGCAGAGGTGTCGGCACGCAGCAAGCTTTGCAAATCGACAAAACTAAAGTTATAATATGATGATGATCTTATTTTGACTATATGGCTATGAAGCAGAAAGAAGAGATGATGAATCAGGGAGGTAAGACTTAATAACATTAATTCTCAGCCATGAGTCGAGTCTAAGACAATAAATAATTACATAAAATATATTATTTTGTATTCTAATTGTCTTTAATATTCAAGCAAATGATTTCTTAAGAGATCTTAGCTTATCACTCCAGTTGTCTAATTTTTTTCCAGTTACATTTAGGATTGATTTCTGTTATTTATTTAGAATAATTGTATAATGTTAATAATAATAATAATAATAATAATTTTATTTATTGCTAAGTAAATTTCTAAAAGCAGGTGGTTCGCCCAGGGTGGCATTTAAACTAGAACCGCCACTGAGGTGCGGCATGTAGGTTTTCTACACGAGGCATTGTAAATAAAACTAATCATAAAGCCTAGAGACACAATATGAAAATATTATATTACAAATTGTGTTTATCTACACAAAATGCATGTGAGCTTGAACTACATGCCAACCAGAAAGTGGATGCGGTTCGCAGAGCGCTTTAAAACAACGGCAACTGAAGCCTCGCAGAAAAAAGAAACCAAAGTTATTTTACAGTATTAGGCTATCCCCTTCAATATGTGTCTTATTATTTCTATAAATATTTTGGATCCGTTTTTAAAACTATAACTTACCTTTTTCTATATTGTTGACAACAACAATAAACACACATATGATACTCTGCAGTTCAGTTATTTTATTCAACTGACATTTTTACCAAAACAAGATTTTACTTCAGCAGCATCAACAGATGTGGATCAAAAAGGGTTTTTTTAATTGTAAAAGTTTCACAAAAATAAAGTTTCACCAAAACTTAACCAAACGGCTGTTAAGTAGCACATAGCCTAACTAAAATTATAGAATAATTTGGCTGCGTAAACCTAAAATAAAAATAGCCTAAATATTTTTTACCACAGCTATAAAACTTAAAGATTAGGTAAAATAACATTTCTTTCAAAATAATCAGTCGGTTGAGGAAAATAAAATAAAGCCGGCCTAATTTAACTATGCTGCTTAACCTTAAAACAAAAACAGCCTGAATATTTTACCATGCGTGGCTAATAAAACTTAACACAAGGAAGGACTACGTATTTTTATTCAAAAAGATAAGTCGATCTACATGCTCCGATGAAAGCCGAGTGCGAAGCTTATTTACAATTAGACCGGCGGAGGAAAAACGCGCTCACAGCCAGGTACCAATGGGCTGCTTAGCCTTGCATAGACTCATTTACTTTGCACCACAATAAAGGATCCGGGTTTAGAGAGATGCATGGCTCCCTGAAGTAGCTTTCGATTTTGGTGTCATCCGGTGAAACATCACTCATGCCGTATAGGCTAGTCCTCGCCGAAAAGAGTGTCGAGACACAGCGCGCATGAAAGCTGAAAGTATCACACACCAGACCCGCACATTCGCATGATATTTTGAGTCGTGCTGGGCACCGCTGTGTACGTTTAGAATTCTAAATTGCGCTGCGTGGCGTGACGCGGCGTTTCTGGTGTGAGACCCCCTATAGATCTACTCTCAGGTCTCGTCTCTAGACTGCAACTCCCTGTAGCCATAACCAATCAAGTATCAAACTACCGCCCAAATACCAGCATAACCAATCAGAATGATTGAAAGTAATTTAATTTTAGACCCAATCGATCATCGTTTTCATGCTCGATCGTCGCTGATGCGTTCGATTAACGAATAATTGTGCACATCCCTAAACACCACAAATTGTACCAAAGGAACTCTTGTGTTTCTGCATGTAACATCTAAAATCAGTGTCTCAATACTCTTTCAGTCAATGAGAGCAGGTGAACGCTAGAATGAGTCAAAAGAAGAGTGAAGATGTTGACTCAGAAATGAATTCTGCATCTCCTGGATCAATCTGTGGATCTGTAGAGAGGCATGGGTCCATTGAGAAAACTCCTCTTCACTTTGGTGATGATACACTGACCTGTGATCTCGGGTAAGACCATGATTATTTCAGGATTTTGTCAGGGGAGTTTGTCTGAAGTTAAAGACACTTTTCACAAAGAGTAAAAAGACACTCATTTCTATTAATGCAGGTCTTGTCTATCTCGAATAATAGTATTAATACATCTCTGTATAATGTCTGTAATTTGTAAAGTTATTCTTAAATTATTTTGAATTCTAGTCTGTACTTCATTATTTGAACTTGGTATTACAGCACTTAACACATGATTATTATTATGTTCTTTGTGTTTGTTTGTTAATAAATAAATGGAAATGTGTAGAGCAATCAATCTTAACAGTAAGTGTGTGTAAAAATGCTTTTTAATTTGTCTTATGTAAACATCAGTGGCAGAAAGAGACGAAGATCAGAGTCTTTAGAACCCAGTGGTGTGTCTGTGAAGAGCAGCAGATCAATGACCCCACCTATCAACTTTAGTGTTGAACCAATGACCTCTGACTTCATAATGAGGGACACGCAGAGACAAACTGGAGGCAAACCAGAGGATAATAAACTACAGAGAATTAAAGACCAGCACAAAACCAGCATGAAGAAGAAATATGAGAGATTATTTGAGGGAAACAAACTCCAAGAGACTCTAACCTACCTGAACCAGATCTACACACGGCTGTACATCATAGAGGGAGAGAGTGAAGGAGTGAATGAAGAACATGAGGTTTTACAGATGGAGAAAACAGCCAGAACAAAACACTCTAAACACACTCCAATCTACTGCAATGACATCTTTAAAGAGGAGAAAGAGCAAATCAAGACTGTTCTTACTAAAGGCATCGCTGGAATCGGAAAAACCGTCTCTGTGCAGAAGTTCATTCTGGACTGGGCCGAGGGAAAAGCCAATCAGGATGTAGATTTGATGTTTGTGCTTCCATTTCGAGAGCTGAACTTGATCAGAGATCATCAGTACAGTCTTCACAGACTTCTGCTGGACTTTCATCCTGAACTTGAAGATCTGGAGCCCAAGATTTATGAGGAGTGTAAAGTTGTGTTCATCTTTGATGGTCTGGATGAAAGCAGAATCACACTGATGTTTTCAGACGCTCAGAAAGTTTGTGATGTGACTGAGACTTCATCAGTGGCTGTGTTGATGTCAAAGCTGATGAAAGGAGAGCTGCTTCCCTCTGCTCTCATCTGGATCACCTCCAGACCAGCAGCAGCCAATCAGATCCCCTCCAAATACATCAAGCGTCTGACAGAAATTCAGGGATTCACTGAGCCTCAGAAGGAGGAATATTTCAGGAAGAGAATCAGTGAGCAGCATCAAGCCAGCAGAATCATCTCACACATCAGAAGAGCAAGAAGCCTCCACATCATGTGCCACATACCCGTCTTCTGCTGGATCTCATCCACTGTGCTTCAGAAGCTCCTGGAAGAAGATCTGAGTGCAGAAATCCCTCAAACTCTGACTGAAATGTACATCCACTTCCTGCTGATTCAGATCAACATGAGGAATCAGAAGTATGAAGAGAGAGATCCAGAGAAACTCCTGCAGTCCAACAGAGAAGTGATTGTCAAACTTGCTGAAGTGGCTTTCAGACAGCTGATGAAGGGCAATGTGATGTTCTATGAGGAGGACCTGATTGAGAGCGGCATAGACGTCTCTGACGCCTCAGTGTATTCTGGGATTTGCACTGAGATCTTTAAGGAGGAATCTGTGATTCATCAGAGGAAAGTCTACAGCTTCACCCATCTGAGTGTTCAGGAGTTTCTGGCTGCTTTCTATGTGTTTTACTTTCATGCAAGCAGCACTACAGAGGCATCTTTTGATTCTTTAGAAAATCTCCATAAAAGAGTCATTAATAAAGCCGTTGAAAGTGAAAATGGGCGTCTGGATCTGTTCCTGCGGTTCCTGCTGGGCGTCTCACTGGAGTCCAATCAGAGAATCTTACAGGATCTACTGACACACACAGAGAAGAGCTCAGAGAGCATCAGGAGAAGCACACAGTACATTAAAGAGAAGATCAGAGATGGACATGGACTCTCCACTGAAAGATCCATCAATCTGTTCCTCTGTCTGCTGGAAGTGAAAGATCAGACTCTGTCCAGAGAGATTCAGGAGTTTGTGAAATCAGACAAACAGTCAGAGAAGAAACTCTCTCCTGCTCACTGCTCAACAATCGCCTACATGCTTCAGATGTCAGAGGAGGTGCTGGATGAGCTGGAGCTCCAGAAATACAACACATCAGATGAGGGCAGAAGAAGACTGATACCAGCCGTCAGCAACTGCACAAGAGCACTGTGAGTGTTTATTTTGGTGTTACAGTGAAGAAACTTCTCAGAATGGAATGTTCATTGTATTGATAGATCTTGAGTTTGTCTTAGGTAAAACTTAATTCTCATATGATTTCCTCTCTTTCAGTCTTGCTGGCTGTAATCTCTCTGCTCAGGATTGTGAAATTGTGTCGTCAGTTCTTCAATCCTCAAACTGTGTCCTGAGAGAGCTGGACCTGAGTAACAATGACCTGCAGGATTCAGGAGTGAAGCTGCTCTCTGATGGACTGAAGAGTCCAAACTGTCAGCTGGAGATACTGAGGTTTGAGTTTCATATTGTGTCATGATCATTTAATACTTCAGTTTCAATACTGTTTTTTTTTTTATTTAACCCCAGTGTGGTTCTCTGCAGGTTGTCTGGCTGTATGGTGACAGAGGAAGGCTGTGGTTTTGTGTCTTCAGCTCTGAGTTCAAACCCCTCACACCTGAGAGAGCTGGATCTGAGCTACAATCACCCAGGACAATCAGGAGTCCAGCTGCTCCAACACACACTGGAGGATCCACACTATACACTAGATAGAGTGAGGTACTGTATAAATCTCAATTAAACTAAATTAAACTAGTTGATAAACTCTTACCTCCAACATGTGTCAGTAATTTTCATGTAATCCAAGGCAAGGCAAGTTTATTTCTATAGCACATTTCATACACAGTGGCAATTCAAAGTGCTTTACATAAACAAGAATAAAAGAGACAAGTATAAGAAAAATAAAAGCAAATGATAAAAATGATTAAAAACTGATAAAAACTGCTGTTTAAAATGTGTTAAACAGGTTATAAAAGAATGAAAAGAAAAGAAAAACACAATAGTGCGATCTGTCGGCCGTAGCACAGTGCTCATTCAGTAAAGGCACAGCTAAACAGATGTGGTTTTAGTCTTGATGTGAATGTGCCTAATGTTGGAGCACATCTGATCATTTCTGGGAGTTGATTCCAGCAGCGAGGGGCGCTGTTAATAGCTGAAGGCCGATTCACCCTGCTTTGACTGAACTCTTGGAATTTCTAGTTTATATGATCCTAAAGATCTGAGTGTTCTTCTAGGTTTGTAGTCAGTGAGCATATCTGTAATGTATTGAGGTCCTAGGCCATTTAGTGATTTATAGACAAGTAATAGTACTTTAAAATCTATTCTGAATGTAACTGGGAGCCAGTGTAGAGACCTGAGGACAGGTGTGATGTGCTCTGATTTCCTGGTTCTGGTCAGAATCCTGGCCGCAGTGTTCTGGATGAGCTGCAACTGTCTGACTGTCTTTTTGGGAAGGCCCGTGAGGAGGCCGTTACAGTAATCCACCCTGCTGCTGATAAAAGCATCAACACGTTTCTCTAAGTCTTCACTGGAAACAAAGCATCTCATTCTTGCAATGTTCTTGGGATGATAGTATGCTCATTTACTAGCTGCTTTGACATGACTATTGAAACTCAGATCTGACTCCAGAGTCACACCAAGATGCTTGACCTTATTTTTTGTTGTTTGTTGTTGTCCTTAGAGCCAAGGCACCCATTCACATTGAGATCCTCATCTCTGTTCCCAAATGCAAAGGCTTTAGTTTTCTCTTTGTTTAACTGAAGAAAGTTTTGGCACATCCAATTATTTATTTCATCAATGCATTGGCAGAGGGTGTCAATAGGGCTGTAGTCATTAGGCAGTAAGGCTAAGTAGATCTGAGTGTCATCAGCATAGCTGTGGTAGGAAATTAGTTTTTTTTCTCATTATTTGGCTCAGAGGGAGCATATAAAGGTTGAGCAGAAGAGGTGCCAGAATTGAGCCTTGTGGGACTCCACATGTCATGGGTGTCCACCTCGACCTATGGTCACCTATACTGACATAGTAACTTCTCCCTTCAAGGTAAGATCCGAACCATTTGAGGACTGTCCCAGACAGCCCAACCCAATTTTCCAGCCTATCCAGAAGTATGCTGTGATCGACAGTGTCAAATGCAGCACTAAGATCCAGCAATATCAGCACTGTTAGTTTACCTGAATCTGTATTTAGGCGGATATCATTGATTATCTTTATAAGAGCGCTCTCTGTACTGTGATGTGCTCTGAAACCAGATTGAAAATTGTCTAAACAGCCCTTGAAGTTTAAGAATGTGTTAACCTGGTTGAAAACAACTTTTTCAATGATTTTGCCAATGAAGGGGAGATTTGAGATCGGTCTGTAACTGCTCAATAGTGTGTTATCCAGATTGCTCTTTTTCAAGAGGGGTTTAACAACTGCAGTTTTAAGTGAGTTTGGAAAAATCCCTGACAGAAGTGAAGCATTTACCACTTTTAGGAGATCCATTTCTAAACAGTTAAACACCGTTTTGAAGAATGATGTGGGGAGTGTGTCAAGACTGCAGGTTGATGTTTTAATTGGGTTGTGAGTCTCTCCACCGTTGCAAAGAGGGTGCAGGGGTTATCTAGGTTGCTGTTTATACAGTAAGGCTTGAAAAGAAAGTCTGCCTAGCAGTGTTTAGTTTGACATTAAAAACATGAAGACTGTCTTTATAAATAATTAAGCAATATATTCTGCGGGAATAATTTAAATGGGTGAGTATCATAGTGTAGCAGTACAATTCAGTAGGTCTATAATTATTATAATTGAGTGTTGACACGATGCTCAATTGGTACTAATGGACCCAAAGTGTGCCAAGAAAATCTCCCCCACACCATTACACCACCACCAGCCTGAACCGTTGATAAAAAGCAGGATGGATCCATGCTTTCATGTTGTTGAGGCCAAATTCTGACCCAACCATCCGAATGTGGCAGCAGAAATGGAGACTCATCAGACCAGGCAACGTTTCTCCAATCTTCTATTGTCCAGTTTTAGTGAGCCTGTGTGAATTGTAGCCTCAGTTTCCTGTTCTTAGCTGACAGGAGTGGCACCCGGTGTGATCTTCTGCTGCTGTAGCCCATCCGCCTCAAGGTTGGACGTGTTGTGTGTTCAGAGATGCTCTTCTGCAGACCTCGGTTGTAACGAGTGCTTATTTGAGTTACTGTTGCCTTTCTATCAGCTGGAACCAGTCTGGCCATTCTCCTCTGACCTCTGGCATCAACAAGGCATTCGGCCCACAGAACTGCCGCTCACTGGATATTTACTCTTTGTCAGACCATTCTCTGTAAACCCAAGAGATGGTTGTGCGTGAAAATCCCAGTAGATCAGCAGTTCCTGAAATACTCAGATCAGCCCGTCTGGCACCAACAACAATTGCTACGTTCAAAGTCTCTTAAATCCCCTTTCTTCCCCATTCTGATGCTCGCTTTGAACTGCAGCAGATCGTCTTGACCATGTCTGTATGCCTAAATGCAGTGAGCTGCTGCCATGTGATTGGCTGATTAGAAATTTGCACCAACGAGCAGCTAAACAGGTGTACCTAATAAAGTAGCCAGTGAGTGTATATGTTTCTACTGCAAAACCATTTTGCGACTAATGATGTCGTTCAACATTCTTTGCTGTTTGTGTCCCCATTTAGTTTAGAGAGTGGAGGAGATTTCAGAATCACATCAGGATTGAGAAAATGTAAGTCACAAACACATGCATAACTTTGCATTTCCATCATTTGTTTCTGATGCAGTACTTCTAAAAGTGCATTAACACAGAGCAAAAATGGAAACATAGTTGTTCTAACTTGCCTTACTGTGAGCACGAGCATCACTGAGAAGAAAAAACACATAAATGTTGGCAAAGAGCACATAAACTAAACAGAATTTCAGCAGAACCAGAAAAAAAACCATCTATAATGGTTATATAACATGTTAAGCTTACCATTGATTCCCTCTGCAGTTCCTTGTCAGATAAATATTTTGTCTGTGTTTGTAGTCTCTGTGAATTTTACTAAAAAGGCGCTCTCTGTTCTCAGACACCATTGATGTCAAATGTGCATTAAAACAGGCTCACAGAAACATACAGTAGCTGTACTAACTTATATTCGCCTTTTTGTGTTCAGATGCTTGTCGTCTCACACTGGATCCAAATACTGCACATAGTCGTCTCGTCTTGTCTGAAGGGAACAGAAGAACAACACATGTGAAAGATCCTCAGCCGTATCCTGATCATGCAGACAGATTCGAGCACTATGAGCAGGTTCTGTGTAAAGAGACTCTGACTGGACGCTGTTACTGGGAGTTTGAATGGAGGGGATGGGGTCATATAGCAGTGTCATATAAAGGAATCGACAGGAAAGGAGGAAGCGACTGTCGCTTTGGACTCAATGAAAAGTCCTGGAGTCTCTATTGCTGTGATAATATTTACACTTTTTGGCACAATAATAAGAGCACAAACATCCCCACTCCTTCATCTCCCTCTAATAGAGTTGGAGTCTATGTGGACGTGCCGTCCGGCTCTCTGTCTTTCTACAGCGTCTCCGACACACACACACTCACACACATATACAGATTCAACACCACATTCACTGAACCCCTCTATGCTGGATTCAGAGTTTATCCTGATTCTGCAGTGACTCTGTGTTAGATTTAAAAACACTTTAAAGATATGAAGCATGAAGAAGTAGAAACACATAAATGTTTGCATAGGGCAGTAGTTCATAGTCCGTGTTCTCACATCTAATAATGTTTACACTTGTAATACTTGAATTGTCTGCTAAATAAAAACCACCTCATGTGCATTTGTATAACTCTGAATCTCATTTCAGAGACTGCTACTGTTCTCCAGAGATCTGCATTTTCATCTGCGTGTGCATGCATTGATACAGCCTCCATGACTGAAATGTAATATGATGTGTTTTCCTCCAAGGCAACCCAGGATGCAGAAATATAATCAGGTAAACTGGAAGTGATCAAGGACAGACATTTTGAAACACATCAGCACATTCTCAAAGCAGAATAAATGACTTAAAGGGCCAGGAAACCCCCCTGTCTCAGCAGGGTGTTTTCACACCTCTAGTTTGAAAAAAGTCAGTAAAATGGGCGTGTCCAGCTCTGAGAGTGTGGGAGTGTCGGGGGAGGGAAAGAGGGAAGGACTTGCAAAGAAGGGCGTTTCCATTTGGGCACGTACTGATTTCACAGGCAAAACAAACACACAGACGTTTGATACCGCACGGCTAATGGGAGAAAAAAAATCCTCCACATTTCTCTGTAACTTATGCACTCGGTAGGTAGCGTCAGAAAGCCGTGTGTGTATAGACTATCCTGTCACAAAATGCGGCGAAAATCCTGCACGACGGGAATAGTTTGTGTTTACATGTTTACACTCGAAGAGCAGCATTTACAGCGGATCTTTCAGTCTATAATATTGTACTGTAATATTGCAGTGATATTAACATACTGTAAACTTAGTAACTAAATCATTTTGACTATTGCATGTCTTTAAAAACTGAAAGAGCACTGCTGACCACGAACTAACTTTGCAATCTGGGTTAAACAAAGGGCACTGCACTGCACCAACACTTACCACATCTGTAGACGGACAATCAAACTGGAGCTGTGTCTTTTTATTAAAAGGAGACGAGCGGCAAATCCGGATTTCACCATTTCCAGATGCGAAAAGCTCTCGGGTAAAAATGTTCCTTACAAAAGCATTTCTGTTGCGTGTCGTGTGCACTGTAATCCACACGTGAGTCCAGCAGCTCTCTCACAGAGGGAAAATGAAAACAAAACCTTCGTTGCAGCACACAAAAAAATGCAACACCGACGACTCTTGTCTCAAAATTCTAGTTCTTTCATTTGTTTTGGCAACACAACGTGGCGTCTCTCTGCCGTCTGAACGCTGTAAACAGTCTCCGGAGCTATCATGCATATTAATGAAGTTTCACGTCATACACAATAGAGCGCGCTGATTGGTTTTGTAAGACTGGATTTTACTTAAACAAACATCTCTTGCAATTAAGTCATAAAAACTCTGGAATCTGGGCAAGGGGACGCGAGAACACCCTCAGAGCATCCTTCTCGCCCCCATCCCTCTCCCCTACTGGTGTTGTTTTTTAATTATAATCATTCAGGTGTGGTTGGTAAACTGGTGAACTCTTTCAACTTTATTTACCCCAAACAAATTGATAAACCTTTGTCGGGAGTTAACCCAGAGAACAGAGAACATTCTTGTGTTTACAGATGTTATTGGAAAGATAAACTGGTGAACTTTTTACATTATTTACCCAAACTAATTGATAAACCTTTGTAGTTAATTAACTCAGAGAACAAAGGACATTCCTGGGTTCACAGATGTTAATGAAAAGATAAACTGGTAAATGGGTTTTCTCTCCTAGGGATGACAACCCCTAATAAAGATCTCTTGATAAACTTTTGCACCCCAAACAAATATGTGATTCTTGGTGGTTAATTAACTCTGAAAGCCTAGTCAAATATTTGGGTGCTAAATATTCATGACTGTGTCACAAGATGTTAATGGGTATTTAAGGAGTTTTGGGAAACCACTCTGGGAAGCTTCTGTATCCAGACTTCCCGCACAGCCTTTGTGTGTCTCTCATATTGCCAGGTATGCTGACTTTATCAAATTATTTTTAACCTTGTATTTATACTTGTGTTTATATGTTATGCTGATCAGTTGTGTTTATATTCCTTTTGATTCAATTTAAATGATGTTTTTTACCTGCCTGGCAAAATAAATGTTAACCCTTTTGATTAATTCTGGAGTATTCTGAATTCATTGTATCCAGTAGATTAAGTGGAGCCTTTTCGCTACCTTTATGGCGGCATAATTATGGAAATTATTAGACCCGTAGACTATATGTAGGATCGCCCCCGTAGTTTGGAGATCTTTTTAATTCTATAACCACTGAGACTAGCAAGTTACGGATCTTGATTAAGTGAGATGTTTTCTTTTGGCATGAGTAAGTATTGCACAACCAGCCTAATTAAATATTAATTCATCCCGTATCCTCTGACTAATTTCAGAGTGTCCCCATTCTGCCCGTGAGAAGAGACGCAACCCGGGGCGTGGAACTCTGAGCGGCGATTGGCCCCTAATGAACGTACAATTAGAATATCAGACCCAAGAAAATATCAAATTCTAAATTATATCACAACTGCAAATATGATCAGCTAAACGCGAATGGTGAATTGATAATAAATAGAATTGGAGTCAGATTAAATTATGCGTAAAGTCAGAGGTTAAATTGGTCAGTAACTTTTAATGAAGTAACAACTTTTCCAGAAGCGTCCGAAAAGACATACATGCAGATACCTTCGACCACAACACTGGATTCCGTCATTGGGCCGGTGGGTTGATTCTTACAGTTTGAAGCACGTCTTTGTCATGAATTAATGCCGCACACTCAGAGACGTCACTATGTCCTCGAAAAGACAGACAGCCATTCTCCAGGCTGGATTTACACCTAAGTATCTCATGGGCGTGACGCAGCTTCAAAAATTCGTTTCAAACTGGAAGAACGAATTTGCTCAAAATAACGCAAAAACAACCAATTTTCACTTTTTAGTGCAATATATGTGTCCTAATAGTGTTTATAGCAGCGTGGGACACAGATATGACTGTCAACAGCTCAAAACATGTGTTTGGGTGTTTCATGACCCTTTAAGCATTGTTTTCCAGATAGACAAATGTATGTTCACTGGGCATGTATCCTATATTGTATTTTTTATGATTTAGAAGAGTCAAAAACTTACATACAGTGCTCTAATTAGGACATAAACAATGCAGACTCCAGTAACTGGGAAGCCGAGAAATCCTAGCCAGAATTATCCATCAACAATGTAAATTACAATGATAATATGATATGACTAAATCTACTTGATATTCTCTTTGGCAGGGAGGGGTGGGGGGTGATTGGTTGGGGTGAATGATAGTAATCTCACCTTGGGGAGAAAAGTCTTGAAACAACCCTACTCTGTAAAGTTAAGATTCAGGCCTGAGAGATTTAGAGGACTGTGTTTGATTTAATATATTAAACACTGTTGTGAAGCAGTGAGAGAGTTGTGTTTATACATCATACTTTTAGCAGTTACTGGCTCATTTTAGTACTTAGATGTCTCCTCACTGTGTACATCTTCACCACAGCCAGATCACCCTGCAGCCAAAGAGCAGTTACTCACTGATGCTAAGCAGGGCTGAGTCTGGTCAGTACCTGGATGGGAGACCACATGGGAAAAGTTGGAAGTGGTGTCAGTGAGGCCAGCAGGGGGAGCTCAGCTCAACCTGTGGTCTGTGTGAGTCCTAATGCCCCAGTAACACCACCGTCAGTGGGTGCTGTCTTTCGGAAGAGATGTTAAACCAAGGTCCTGACTCTCTGTTGTCATTAATAATCCCATGGCACTTCTTGTATGGAGTAGAGGTGTAACCCTGGTGTCCTGGCCAAATTCACTCCATCAGCCCTTACTCATCATGGCCTCCCAATCATCCCCATCCACCGAATTGGTTGTATCACTGTCTCTCCACTCCACCTATAGCTGGTGTGTGGTGAAGCATTGGTGCCGTTGTCCTGTGGCTGCCAGATCATCATCTAAGTGGATACTGGGAAAGACAAAACAAAACCTAGCAGTTATAGACATATAGCTCTCACATCCACAATATGGAAAAAATGATTGTGAAGCGACTAAATTATATATTAGAGAAAAAGGAAATATTAAAAACCTTTCAAAGTGGATTCAGGAAGTGTAGATCCACAACAGATGCCTTGATTTTATTTGAAAATGAAATTAGAAAAGCTTTTATATTGAATGATGCATTATGGAGGGAAGGATTGCTAATTAAGTTGAACAAAATAGGTATAGGTGGAAAACAGTGGTGTAGTCCTAAAAAAAAAGGTGGTGTACTATTACACCCGACCCAAATTTTAAATGAAAGTAGGCAAAGAAACAACGAAAGTCAATGTTTCTTTGATTCATTAGCTATACATATATATATATATATATATATATATATATATATATATATATATATATATATATATATATATATATATATATATATATAATTATTATTATTTTTTTTTACATCAGTTACCTGTAACCATTAACTTCCACAAAGGAAAAACAAATAATATGTCAATGTAAGTCAATGGTTACAGGTTTACAGCTTTCTTCAAAATATCTTCTTTTGTGTTCAACAGAAGGAAAAAAAGACAAACCGGTTTGAAACAAATAAAGGTTGAGTAAATGATCACAATTTTCATTTTTTGCGTAATTTATCCATTTAAAAAGAAAAAAAATCAAACTAATTTGTTCATTTTAAAGGGAGATGCTAATAGTCTAATCCTATTTAATGATTTATGTTGAGCTAATATAGTGCTCCTCCCCAGCAGACTCAGAGATTGGCTGTATTTATACAGTTGTCTTTATACAGCTTATTTAATCATTTTAATATTGAAAAAAAAGAGTCAATCAATAGTTACAACAATTTAGTTGACATGGAAAGACAGCTTTTTAACTTACTTTCTTTACTGGCTTAATACTTTACATTTAATAGGTTCCTTTAAACATCAAATCATTTGATTGTCACATTCGTGCATGCTTGTTTTAAACCAAACTATTAGGAGTCTGTCTTCTGTTGTCGCTATTATATACTAGCAGTTATCCTTTTAAATCGCATATTGTTACGCGAATTTTGAGTAGTCTGTCTCATGGTTTTTAGTGTTTTATATATAGTGTCGTTTCCTGTAGCGGTAGGTACGGTTAAGACATGTGAAATACTGTTTTACAGGGGCGATTTTAGGATTTCTTTCGTCCTGAACAGATGTGGTTTGCTGATTAAATGAAAAACGTGCTGAAAATGGAGCGGCAGAAGTCTGCCACTGTTTTCATATCAAAATTAAAGGGGACTGAGGCGATCATTTAGTAGTGTGCAGTTCATGAGCTAATCGCAAAACCTTTAAGGGGGCTGAATAGAAATATAGGGGGCTAAAGCGACGCCCATACTGTTTCATAAATTTACCTGAACGTTTCAGCGAGACATCATTCAGTTGACTTGTTGTGGTCTTTGAAAAACTCTCACGAAATTTTCTCACAGCTGCTGCGGTCATCAGGGGCGGGGAATAGCGCAAGTTAAACAAAAATGCACCAGTTGCAATAAATTAAGGTGCAAGTTAAAAAAACATTTGGTATACAGTTAAAGGGGACATGAATACACACAAATTAGGGAAGTTTAATCAGCAAAACAAGTGAGTATACCGAAGGTATACGTAATTATTGATTCTCAGAAGTGGTAATACCCAAACAGCTCATAGAAAAAAGTAGGCATACTGAGTATACGTGCGTATAGCAAGGACTACACCACTGGTGGAAAATGTTATAACTGGGTGTTAGACTTCTTATTCGAACGTACCTTTCAAGTTAAAATTTGAGAATAACTATCAGCTGCTTTTAATATTTCAAATGGTACACCACAAGGTAGTGCAATTAGTGCCATTTTGTTTAATATAATGATTAATGATGTTTTTGATAAGATTAAAAAGGTAGGAATAGGACTTGCACTTTATGCAGATGATGGAGCATTACATCAAAATAATACAAAATAATAATAAACAAAATGTAAAATGATTATAAACTGCCTGCGTTCAGTTGCTAGTCACAACTGGGGAGCTAGCCGTAGTGTATTGCTGTGCATGTATCAAGCATTGATTCGATCCTGTTTTGATTATGGCTGTATTGTGTATGGATCTGCATCTAAGTTTATATTGGGAAAATTAGATATTATACAAGCTAGAGCCTTAAGATTATGTTGTGGAGCAATTAAAACTTCCCCTGTAGATGCAATTAGGGTAGACATGGGAGAAATGCCTCTTGAATTTAGGAGGATAAAATTGATGATGACATACTGGGTAAATCTCCAACAATCAGTTAGTAACCATCTTACTCGTAAAGTAAGATTGCTGGGAATACTCATACAGTATGAAGGACGGGATAGCTTTGGATGGAAGAGTAAAAAGTTGGCTAAAGAATATGGTATGGACAACATGATCTTCTCTCCCAGTATCCCACTCACTGATGTCCCACTATGGAGAGCTCCTGAACCCCTCGCAGATTTAAGCTTAACTGTGGTATCTAAAAACTTAGGAAGAGTCAACACTAGGTAGTGATTGTTTTCCACTTGTTAGTCAGTTAGCATGGAAGGGGAGGAAGAGCAAAGAGGAAGAATAGAGAAATGGATATTCAGTAAAGCTCAATGGGAGAAGTTTATGTATTTATGTAGTTTGAGAAGTAAAGAAATTGATTTAAACGATGATAAAAGAACTAGATAGGACATTTAGAGAAGTTATAATAACAGTAGCTGGGCAAACAATTCCTAAAAATAGGGATAAAATGAAGAAGAGAGCAGTTCCATGGTGGACAGATGGATGTAGTAAGGCTTTTAGGAATTATAATGAAATATGAATTATAAAAAATCACAAGCAATGGTTAAAAAAAAGACTATTAAGGAGGCAAAGAAACAAAGTTGGAGAGATTATCGTAGTAAAATAGATTGGAGAAGTTTGGGGTATGATAAAGTGTATGCGAGGAATTATAAAAGAGTGGCAGTATCTAGTGTTAAAAAGAGGGGAGGAATTAGCAATTACAGAAGAAGGAAAAGCAGAGATGATTGCAAGAGAAATTATTAAAGTATATAGTTTTAATAATTTAACAGAAGAGGGAATAAGAAGTAGAGAAAGAACAAAAGGGAAATATCCAGGCATAAGTGATAGGAAAGAGAAAACAGGATGCTCTGTTTACTTGAGGAGAACTGAGGGGGGCTTTAGGAACATTTGAGCCAACAGCACCAGGAAAGGATAATATATGCTATGAGATGTTAAAGCATTTAGATGGATTAGCTATGGGTAAGTTGTTGGGATTGTACAACAAGGTATGGGAGGAAGGGAAACTTCCTATAAGCTGGAAAGTGGCAATCATCATACCTATTAGGAAACCGGGAAAGGATAGAACAGATCAAAGTAATTACACACTCTAAAAAAGAAAAGGGTTCCTTAAGGTTCTATTCACCTTATTCTTCGTGGACGAGCGGGCGCAGCCATTTGAATTATTTTGGCTCGAGACTTCCGGTCTCATTCAGTTCCATTCATTTTTATATGTTAAAAACAGCTCGTTCTGCTGCTTGATGTTGCAAACTGATATTTTCTTATTATATTATTCTATATTCTCTGTATAGTCATGCAAACACTAGTTTGTAGAGCAAGTAGTTTGACCGTTTTCAGCCGTTTATTATTCCTAGTCATTTCTCCCATAGGCAGCTGAATCGGAAGTTCTAAAACAATCGCAAAAACGAGCGCACTTCCGCATTAAAGAATAAGGTCAATATAGAACCGTTTCTTTTAAGAGTGGAGGCCAATATTCAATTCAATTCACCTTTAGTTGTATAGCGCTTATACAATGTAGATTGTGTCAAAGCAGCTTCACATTCAAGATTATAGTAAATGTAAACAGTGTCAGTTCAGTTTTCAGTGTTTAAGTTCAGTTCAGTTTAGCTCGGTGTAGTGTGGTTAATAATCACTACTGAGAGTCCAAACACTGAAGAGTAAATCCATCGATGCGCAGCTCTACAGATCCCGAACCATGCAAGCCAGTGGCAACAGCGGCGAGGAAAAAACTTCACCAATTGGCGAAAGTGAAGATTTAAAAAACCTTGAGAGAAACCTGGCTCAGTTGGGCACGACCATTTCTCCTATGGCCAAACGTCTTGTGCAGAGCTGCAGTCTAGGCGCAGGAAGCTGGACCTCAGCGAAGACTCGTCTGTCCCTTTAGCGTCACAGGAATCTCATGCTCTCCACTCCACCATGACCACCACAGCAGCTGCTCAGGATACAGCCTGGTCCAGGATTATGAAAACCTTGGGATCATCTCGTCGCTGGGTGGAGGAATGGTCATATTCATGGGGTTTCAGGTTATCAGTTGAAAAGACAAAAACTGTATTGTTTACAAGGAAAAAAAAACAGCGATATAGGATTAAAATGTATGGACATAAGCTGGAACAAGTAAAGTCTTTTAAATTTTGGGGGGTGTGGCTTGATACAAGATTAACTTGGAATGATCATATTAATCAGCTAGTCAATAAATGCAAAAAAGTATTAAATATAATGAGATGTCTGTCTGGAACTGAATGGGGAGCCCGTAGAAATGGGTTAAGAAACATTTATGTAGCATTGGTTCGATCAGTTTTAGACTACGGCTGTTTCATATAAGCTTCTAAGTCAAGTCTGCAAAAAACAGAAGTAATTCAAGCCCAGGCATTAAGAGTATGTTGTGGAGCTTATAAAACAACTCCAGTTTGAGGACTTCATGTAGAAATGGGGGAAATACCTTTGAAGATAATAAGGAAGCAAATCATGATGAATTATTGGAGCAATCTACAAGGTCAGGAAGTAAATAGAAATCCAGCAAAAGTGTTCTTATCCCAAGTTGGGAATATGGAAAAAACAAAACCTTCTTTTTTGGAAGGAAAAGTATGGAAATAGCTAAAGAGATGGAATTGAATGATAAAGGTTTTAACAAAACAGTACCAATAGCAGCAACACCACCATGGTTATTTTCTTAGATTTAATTGATTTGGATCTACAATAGACAGGACTATAGAAATATCGCTAATATTCATTCATTCATTTACTTTTCGGCTTAGTCCCTTTAATAATCCGGGGTTGCCACAGCGGAATGAACCTCCAACTTATCCAGCATGTGTTTTACGCAGCGGATGCCCTTCCAACTGCAACCCATCTCTGGGAAACATCTATACACACTCATTCACTACGGACAATTTAGCTTACCCAATTCACCTGTACCACATGTCTTTGGGCTGTGGGGGAAACCGGAGCACCCGGAGGAAAGTGGCATAAAGAAAGTAGTTATATGTTCAGCATTGAGTTCAATTAAGTCAATATCATCAAAGAACAGGCAGGATTGCATATAAGAAATGAAATTTTATTTAGACTTCAGAGAATAAATGTAATGATGGTGTTCATGTGGATTCCAGGACACACAGGAATTAGAGGACACAAAACTGCAGATGTTTTAGGTAAAGAGGCATGCAGACTAGACGAAATGATCAATATCATATTAAGTAAATCAGAAGCAAACGTTATAGTTAAGAAGGACATATTAAAATAATGGAAATATATTTAGGATAGGGATATAACGGGTAGACATTACTATAGAATACAGGAGAAAGTAGGAAATTGGAGGATGGGCAAAGGAAATAATAAAACAGAAGGCATAATAACACGATTGAGAATGGGACACACAGGTTTAAATAAAACATTACATTTAATAGGGAAACATCCAACCGGATTATGTGATCATTGTCAGGAGGAGTCAGTCGAACACGTTTTATGTCACTTCAAAAAAAATCATAATGGACAGAGAAATATTAAAGAAAAAAAAATGAAATCAGCATTAAAATTATACTTGGGGGACCATAATAATGAAAGTTTATTATACTATCTAAAAAGAACAGGACTAATTAACCGAATTCAAAAGATGAAAGTTTTATTTGTATATATATATGAGCAATTCCAGCGTTATGGATGTGACATTTGCAGTAAAATCTCAAAACATAAATTCACAGAGAAAGTATATGGTAACATTATATTGAAACATCTGTTTATTTTTTCCAAAACAACTAACCACAGAGTTGTGGGATCAGACAAATATCAATCTGTAAACATTTTTTATATTTTAAATAAGGAAAATAAAGATGCGTTATGGATGTGACGAAAAAAGTCTGCGAGTTTACAGTATACAACATACTTTGTAGAAATTCTGTCAATTAAACTGCACAACCCAAAAGAAACAATGCTAATCAAAAGGGTAAGAGTTGGCTCTCTATAGAACAAAAAGGATTGATTTTATTTTATTTTACATTTTTGCATTTATAAGGAAAAAGCTTCGTTATGGATGTGACGGATGTGAAATTGCCACTTGTGTGACTTTTGTAAATCAGATATAATAGTTTGAAAACATTGACAGAAACCATTTTTGAGTATGTTTAAAGCACTGTAAAATACTTGCTTAAACAAAAAACGCAAAAACGGTTTCGCTATTTTGACAAATACGTAATTTTTTTTCATGGCAAGGTTGACATTTGCATGGAATTGCTCATATATATTTTTTTATTTGCGTTATTTGGGAGGTAGTTAACGCAGGCTCACTACTCCAGTATAGTAGGTGGCGGTAATGCACCTTAACGTTGGCTGCCGACCGCCATAAAACAACAAAGAAGAAGAAGAAGCAGAACAGGTGAAAGAAGTGAAAGAGAAAGAGTGAAACGACGACATTCCGTGTCTTTACATGTATTATTAGCCTCAGGAAACCTGAACGGACACACATTTTGAGGTAAGTTCAAATAGCCTATTCTTCATGTAACCACGTCATGTAAAAATGTACTGATGCTTTATGTCTTGTCTTTTAATGGGATTTAAAATGCGAATCATTTAGTTACGTAGTTATTCCTTGGTGCAAATTAAATCAAAAAGGCGGAAGTGTTGTCACGCGACATGGTTATATGGTATGTTTTTATCCGTGTTTTATATTGAAAACATGATGAAGTACCTATAGCGTAATGTAATATAGAAACATTCCAAGGTATGTGGTTGACCTGGGGCGATTTTAGGATTTTTATTTTAGGGGGGCTCAGCTCCTTATAAGGTAAAAATTATTTATATATATATATATATATATATATATATATATATATATATATATATATATATATATATATATATATATATATATAAGCCTGATATTACATTTATAAGTAGTAATTTAATAGTAATACACTTAAAAATGTTTGTTTAATATGGGTTGTATACAGGGCTTGACATTAACTTTTTTGATCACCAGCCACAGTGGCTAATAGTTTTCCAACATTACTAGCCACTCACCATTTTCACTAGCCACAATTGTATTGTTAGGAAAATATACTTTATACACATATGACTTTGACATGCTAGAATTACTTGATTTAGATTTACTTTTTGTGTGTACTGTATGAGCTTGTTAAATGTTCATGAGCAAATGGGTCATGGTTTCATAGTATTACAATTAGTTTTTATTTTTACATCATTTTCAGAGCTCAAAATGAAGGATTTACCAAATTTATCTCTGACCACACCAAACATAAACAATTAATTATTTCTTACCCACACATTTTAAATGTGTCAAAACAAGCAAAATATAGCTGTTTACTATACTTTTATTTAACAAAACATATGCACAGTAATCTGTCCTGGCTAAAGGTCCCAGATCACCAGTTAACTACACGTAAATGGGGAGTAATCTCCCATTAAAGCAATGTTATTGTAAAAAAATTATAATTAAACCACATTACGCAAAAGAAAGCAGGTAAAAAATATACCGTGTGCTAATGAAAGGATTATAACGCACACGGTTAACGTTAGACCCATAAATAATCTGTTCTATAACGGTGAAAGCGAAAGCAACCGGTGCTGCTTACAAAAATACAAATCTGGAGCTCTTGAAAGCAGCAAGACTGTGGGTGCATGTTCATCACTTTTTGTCTAGTCTATTTGAAAGAAGCGATCACATCAGCTGTGTTTCTAGACACAGTTGCTTCACGCAAGGAAACGGGAGCGCGCACGTTTTAAACAGTCGCGAGCATTACCTCTGCTGTTAGCACGGGTGACCCTCCTTTCATTCGGTATTCATCTGCTTTTTTATTGCTCACGCGAATGCAATTATTTTTGTCAGTCGTGTTGCTTCTTAATTCTAAGATCGCCTTTGCATGCATATTGGACCATCCTTTTTGTCGAACCCTGCTTTTATGAATTATTATCCGGGAAAATTATTTTTAACCAGCCAAAGTGGCGAGTGTCTGTCTTACCCGCCACCACTGAAATCTACCCGCATTTGGCGGGTGTTAATGTAAAGCCTGGTTGTATACTAGAATTCCACTGTACGTATTACATAGACAGGCATAGCCGTTTGAGTTCTGAATAAGCCAAATAGGCTCAACTTCCCTGTTTACTTTCGTAAAAACCACTTTCTATATTCAAGTGCATTTTTTTGTTTCCATGTATTAAATAAATAACATGCCACTTTCCTAAATGACATACATACACACACACACACACACACACACACACACACACACACACACACACACATATATATATATATATATATATATATATATATATTATTTTTTTATTTTTTATTTTTTTAACTTACAGGCTAATTCACATATTTCACAATCTGAATGATAATAATAAAGAATTAAGAAGTTTTTTTTTTTTTTTTTTACACTTGATGTTTTTATCTCTGTCAGTGACTCTGTGACAGTTAAAAACAATTCTCTAAGTGCTTCTGTCACTGTGTTTAATCCTTTCTGTGCAAGACTGTATGGTATACGAACTGTAAAGTGTTTTATATTGGTAGTTGATTTTGAAATAAAAACAGCGAAATGTTTGTTAAGAGTTACATTTTTCGCTGGAGGAAACAGCTGTGCTGATGAGGTGAACACCAAGAAAACCAGGCTGCTCCTCCGTGACATTGGGATACAGCTGATACAAGATTATCTATATTAAAGAACTGCAAATAAGCAGATATTATAACAATTTATCGATAAACACACCCCTCATTCTTTCACTTTCCACAGCTGTGGTTTGCTGATCAAATAAAAAACAAAAGATGAGGAGGAGCTGAATTCTGCCGCCGTTTTCTTATCAAATGTACAGGGGACTGAGGCGATAATTTAGTGTACAGTTTATAAGCTAATCGCAAAAGTTTTAAGGGGGCTGAGTAGAAATATAGGGGGGCTACAGCCTAAAATAGGCCTAGCAACGCTCATGACCTTTACTATTGTGTGTAGCCTTTCACGCACTGTACACAGACCTTATGAACCAGGGGCGCCCTCAAGGGCCACCCCAATACTGTTGATTTTATTAATTTAAATGTACTTGCGTAAATTCACAATATTTCAATAAATGAATGAATAAATAGCAGCCAATAAATTATTGTGGATTGATTGGTGCCACCATAGCTGATTCACTGCACCATCCAAACCCCCCCCCCCACCCCCCCCCCCCCCCCCCCCCCCACCCCCCCAGCTACAATAGACAGCTATGGTAATTATTTAATATTTACCTTAAGGTACGTTAATAGAAGAAGCTGTATTAATAATATTGTGGCTCAAAAAGTAATATGGATAAATGATTTTATTAGAGTCTGTATAGTGAGTGTGTATAGTAATGCCTTTTGTTCAATTATTTGTTTTATTAATTCATTCATTAATCTTCATTAATTTTAGACATGACTTGTATCGTATGCTGTACAATAAAAGTATGTGCAAAAATAACTGAAAAGTTATTTATATGTATGAAAAGTGTTTGTGAATTTATTTATTTTTTATTTTATTGAATTTGAATTTTATTGATTTTTTTTTTCTTTAAGAATAAATTGCGATATTTCAAGAGTAATTAAATTAAATGAATAAAACCACATTATTTCATTGCACCGAATTAATACATTTTTTTGTGTGCGCCACCCAGAGATTTGGTGTGGCCTCTTCTGGCCACCCCTAAGAAAATTTTCTGGGAGCGCCACTGTTTTGCTCTATGGTAAATATATAAAGAAATGCATTTTCCATATAAACAAAAAATTATTTTCTATATGTATAATGCTGCTGTAAAAATTTATCTAATTAAGTTTTGAGCACTTTTTTATAAGTAGTAATAATAATATTAAATGATCATTAAAAAACTCCTGTACGATTCATTATCATGCATGTATTTTGGTGTCACATTATCTCTGAGCTTTTGCATTTGTGACCCTGTTTGTTTGCTTCTATTTAAATAAAATTGATGGCCATTAATGTTTGCCATGACCAGTAAAAGATGTTTTGAGTGGACAGCTTATTTTACAGTGTTTTGTTAAATAAAAAAAACTTAAAAGGAGGTAAGCAGTGCAGTATAATCAATTGGAAATAAAAGAGCAGGAATAAAAAACTCTTCACAAACCATCCATTTTGGCGCAAATGTGTTCTAAATTAAACTTTTATTTATTGTTGTTGTTGTTGTTGTTGTTATTATATTAACCTTTTAGAATTTCCTTGTTAATATGGGGGTGGCAATTATTAAACTGTAGTGTCACATGAGGTTGTATCATTGTACCAAGAGATCTCTAGTGTTTCCAAATATAATGTCTAACATCAGTGTCTCAATGCTCTTTCAGTAAATGAGAGAAGGTGAACACTAAAATGAGTCAAAAGAAGAGAGAAGATGAGGACTCTGCCTCTGAAATGAGTTCTGCATCTCCTGGATCAAGCTGTGTGTCTTTGAAGAGTGAGTCCATGATAAAACCTCATGATGCATCGGTGACCTCTGATCTCAGGTAAGACACTGGTCATTCCAGCATTGACAGAGAAGTTTGAACTAAAGTCACTTTTCACAGAAAATTAAAAAAAAAAAAACATACAGCGGTGTGAAAAAGTGTTTGTTCCCTACTGATTTCATTTTCTTGCATCTTTGTGGCAGTAAACAGCCCTGGGTGTGGCTAGAAAACTCATTCACACACATGCACCACGGACAATTTAGCTTACCCAATTCACCTGTACCGCATGTGTTTGGACTGTGGGGGAAACCGGAGCACCCGGAGGAAACCCACGTCAACACGGGGAGAACATGCAAACTCCACACAGAAATGCCAACTGACCCAGCCGGGACTCGAACTGGCGACCTTCTTGCTGTGAGGCGATCGTGATACTCACTGCGCCACCGCGCTGCCCATTTTGTATTAATTATATTAATACTTTTAATTTCAGTTAATGATTCAATAACTCTTATAATGATTTTATGATTAACGAAGTGACACATTTATATGATTGTTTGTTGCCACCTATTTGTTTTACCTATTTGTAAATCCTTCATTAAAGGGTTAACCCTCAATGTCATTTCTAAAATCTTAAAAAGTCTAATTAGCTAATTAAGTCATAATGTTGCCTGTCATAATTTTGACTTAGTAAATTATAAATTTTATCATTTTATCTCATTATTTCATCTGTGCTAGGTCATAATGTTGACAATTTTATCTTGACATCTTGTAATTTTGACTTTTTAGGTAAAAAAAAGTAATATCTTTTTATCTCATAGTTTTGGCTAAGTCAGGATTTTGACTTTAAGGATGATTTTTTTTCTACCAGCCAGAAACAGTCTTCCACACACACTATATCTTGTTATGTCTTATATACAGGCAGTGCAGAATTATTAGGCAACTAAGTATTTTGACCACATCATCCTCTTTATGCATGTTGTCTTACTCTAAGCTGTATAGGCTCGAAAGCCTACTACCAATTAAGCATATTAGGTGATGTGCATCTCTGTAATGAGAAGGGGTGTGGTCTAATGACATCAACACCCTATATCAGGTGTGCATAATTATTAGGCAACTTCCTTTCCTTTGACAAAATGGGTCAAAAGAAGGACTTGACAGGCTTCGAAAAGTCAAAAATAGTGAGATATCTTGCAGAGGGATGCAGCACTCCTAAAATTGCCAAGCTTCTGAAGCGTGATCATCGAACAATCAAGCATTTCATTCAAAATAGTCAACAGGGTCGCAAGAAGCATGTGGAAAAACCAAGGCGCAAAATAAACTGAGAATTGCCCATGAACTGAGAAAAGTCAAGCGTGCAGCTGCCAAGATGCCACTTGCCACCAGTTTTGCCATATTTCAGAGCTGCAACATCACTGGAGTGCCCAAAAGCACAAGGTGTGCAATACTCAGAGACATGGCCATGGTAAGAAAGGCTGAAAAACCACCACCACTGAACAAGACACACAAGCTGAAACGTCAAGACTGGGCCAAGAAATATCTCAAGACTGATTTTTCCAAGGTTTTATGGACTGATGAAATGAGAGTGAGTCTTGATGGGCCCGTGGCTGGATCGGTAAAGGGCAGAGAGCTCCAGTCCGACTCAGACACCAGCAAGGTGGAGGTGGAGTACTGGTTTGGGCTGGTATCATCAAAGATGAGCTTGTGGGGCCTTTTCGGGTTGAGGATGGAGTCAAGCTCAACTCCCAGTCCTACTGCCAGTTTCTGAAAGACACCTTCAAGCAGTGGTACAGGAAGAAGTCTGCATCCTTCAAGAAAAACATGATTTTCATGCAGGACAATGCTCCATCACACGCGTCCAAGTACTCCACAGCGTGTCTGGCAAGAAAGGGTCTAAAAGAAGAACTAATGACATGGCCTCCTTGTTCACCTGAGCTGAACCCCATAGAGAACCTGTGGTCCATCATCAAATGTGAGATTTACAAGGAGGGAAAACAGTACACCTCTCTGAACAGTGTCTGGGAGGCTGTGGTTGCTGCTGCACGCAATGTTGATGGTGAACAGATCAAAACACTGACAGAATCCATGGATGGCAGGCTTTTGAGTGTCCTTGCAAAGAAAGGTGGCTATATTGGTCACTGATTAGTTTTTGTTTTGTTTTTGAATGTCAGAAATGTATATTTGTGAATGTTGAGATGTTATATTGGTTTCACTGGTGAAAATAAATCATTGAAATGGGGATATATTTGTTTTTTGTTAAGTTGCCTAATAATTCTGCACAGTAATAGTCACCTGCACACACAGATATCCTCCTAAAATAGCTCAAACTAAAAACAAACTAAAAACTACTTCCAAAAATATTCAGCTTTGATATTAATGAGTTTTTTGGGTTCATTGAGAACATGGTTGTTGTTCAATAATAAAATTAATCCTCAAAAATACAACTTGCCTAATAATTCTGCACTCCCTATATATATATATATATATATATATATATATATATATATATATATATATAGGATGTCTTATATATCTTATTTGGCATACAAATTATTTTAGGTCCAGGCTAAACATCAATTAAACATGCAAAACATCATCTTAGGAGCACAGGGCTGTCTCCACAATTGCTGTCATTAAGGCTGAAAGAAACCTCTATTTTTGTCATACAGATATGTGCAGGACATCATTCAAAACTGTAAAGGGTTTATATTAAATTGTGTACCGCATACAACATCAATCTGATGACTGGGCCAAAGTTCTTTATTATCCATATGAGTAATAAACGCATCCTGAAAGTAATCCAATGAATTATTATTGTTAATTTAGCTTCAATTAAGGTTTGTGGAAGACATTTTTACTCTTTATTTATTTATTATTATGTTTACGGTATGTGGACTTTCAATTGAGGAGCAAAAATGGTTTACTTGTGCTTAAAGGATGTTTTGTTTGGCAACTATTTGGGAACTAAATGTCTTAGATGAGTCTAAAATGCTGTTTTATTTCTTTTGTCAGTGTAATCAGGAGGAAGAGACCAAGATCAGAGTCTCCAGAACCCAGTGGTGTTTCTCTGAAGAGTAACAAGTCTATGAATTTTCCTCCTGATTTAAGTGATGAACCACTGACCTCTGACCCTCGGTTAGTACAACTTCATATAATATTTCTTACATACAGTAGGACAACTCAGACTACTAATTTTTAAAAATCCCAATTAACAAAACACTTAATACACCTCAAAAGATTCACAAATTTTAAATGGTGTAAAATCTTTACTTTTTTTATTTCATTCAGGAGGAAAAAGAAACATGAGCTGATCACATCAGTGCCATACTCTACATCCAACTATCAGACTCGCATTAGACAGGACAACATTGATGCACACACACTGGAGACTGGAGACCTGCGGAGAGTCAAAGACCAGCACAAAACCAGCATGAAGAACAAATATGAGAGATTATTTGAGGGAAACAAACTCCAAGAGAATCGGACCCTCCTGAACCGGATCTACACCCAGCTGTACATCATAGAGGGAGAGAGTGAAGGAGTGAATGAAGAACATGAGGTTTTACAGATGGAGAAAACAGCCAGAACAAAACACTCCCAACACACTCCAATCTACTGCAATGACATCTTTAAAGAGGAGAAAGAGCAAATCAAGACTGTTCTTACTAAAGGCATCGCTGGAATCGGAAAAACCGTCTCTGTGCAGAAGTTCATTCTGGACTGGGCCGAGGGAAAAGCCAATCAGGATGTAGATTTCATGTTTGTGCTTCCATTTCGAGAGCTGAACTTGATCAGAGATCAGCAGTACAGTCTTCACAGACTTCTGCTGGACTTTCATCCTGAACTTGAAGATCTGGAGCCCAAGATTTATGAGGAGTGTAAAGTTGTGTTCATCTTTGATGGTCTGGATGAAAGCAGAATCACACTGATGTTTTCAGACGCTCAGAAAGTTTGTGATGTGACTGAGACTTCATCAGTGGCTGTGTTGATGTCAAAGCTGATGAAAGGAGAGCTGCTTCCCTCTGCTCTCATCTGGATCACCTCCAGACCAGCAGCAACCAATCAGATCCCCTCCAAATACATCAAGCGTCTGACAGAAATTCAGGGATTCACTGAGCCTCAGAAGGAGGAATATTTCAGGAAGAGAATCAGTGAGCAGCATCAAGCCAGCAGAATCATCTCACACATCAGAAGAGCAAGAAGCCTCCACATCATGTGCCACATACCCGTCTTCTGCTGGATCTCATCCACTGTGCTTCAGAAGCTCCTGGAAGAAGATCTGAGTGCAGAAATCCCTCAAACTCTGACTGAAATGTACATCCACTTCCTGCTGATTCAGATCAACATGAGGAATCAGAAGTATGAAGAGAGAGATCCAGAGAAACTCCTGCAGTCCAACAGAGAAGTGATTGTCAAACTTGCTGAAGTGGCTTTCAGACAGCTGATGAAGGGCAATGTGATGTTCTATGAGGAGGACCTGATTGAGAGCGGCATAGATGTCTCTGACGCCTCAGTGTATTCTGGGATTTGCACTGAGATCTTTAAGGAGGAATCTGTGATTCATCAGAGGAAAGTCTACAGCTTCATCCATCTGAGCGTTCAGGAGTTTCTGGCTGCTTTTTATTTGTTTCATCTTTATGTGATGCAGAATGTGGACACATCTCGTTTTGTAGATGTAATTCATAATCTCCAAAGGGAAGCAGTAGATAAAGCCATTGAGAGTGAGAATGGGCGTCTGGATCTGTTCCTGCGGTTCCTGCTGGGCGTCTCACTGGAGTCCAATCAGACACTCTTACAGGATCTGCTGACACACACAGAGAAGAGCTCAGAGAGCATCAGGAGAAGCACACAGTACATTAAAGAGAAGATCAGAGATGGACATGGACTCTCCACTGAAAGATCCATCAATCTGTTCCTCTGTCTGCTGGAAGTGAAAGATCAGACTCTGTCCAGAGAGATTCAGGAGTTTGTGAAATCAGACAAACAGTCAGAGAAGAAACTCTCTCCTGCTCACTGCTCAACAATCGCCTACATGCTTCAGATGTCAGAGGAGGTGCTGGATGAGCTGGAGCTCCAGAAATACAACACATCAGATGAGGGCAGAAGAAGACTGATACCAGCCGTCAGCAACTGCACAAGAGCTATGTGAGTGTTTAATTGTTACCTTTTAGTTTCTTCTGTATATTTAGCTTGTTTTCAGTTTTATTGTTCTCCTCTTCTTTCAGTCTTGCTGGCTGTAATCTCTCTGCTCAGGATTGTGAAATTGTGTCGTCAGTTCTTCAATCCTCAAACTGTGTCCTGAGAGAGCTGGACCTGAGTAACAATGACCTGCAGGATTCAGGAGTGAAGCTGCTCTCTGATGGACTGAAGAGTCCAAACTGTCAGCTGGAGATACTGAGGTTTGAAGAACATATGAAGGATAATGAGGATAAAAGAATAAAAAAGCTGGTCATTATGGTGATGTGTGTCTATAGAATCTAGATGATCTCTGTGTGTCTCTACAGGTTGTCTGGCTGTATGGTGACAGAGGAAGGCTGTGGTTTTGTGTCTTCAGCTCTGAGTTCAAACCCCTCACACCTGAGAGAGCTGGATCTGAGCTACAATCACCCAGGACAATCAGGAGTCCAGCTGCTCCAACACACACTGGAGGATCCACACTATACACTGCAGAAACTCAAGTATGTGGGGCAGGGCTGTTATGATATTACATTTTTTTTTACACCACAATTATTGTGGCTAAAATAATTTGTAATAATGACATTGTGTTATCTACTATCAAAAATATATATATTTTGTTTGCTGCTTTTCTTTGGAAACCAGAACAAAATTAGTATGTGAGCAAAATGTGTATTTGTTCAATCACATCCTGAAACTGCATGCATTTCACATTAGAAGCAACAACTACACTTTAATCATGATCCACACAAAGCAGAAACTTGTGCTGTCTTGGGTAGTTAATTTAACCTATCCTGTATAATTTCAAAATATGAAGTGAAAAAAAAAACATAATCTGGCTTTATGAAATTGTTTCATAAGGCATACAGGTCCAAACCTAAAACGGTATGGTTAAAAAATGCTCATTCACCCTCTACCAGCAGGTAGCACCTATAGAACTGCAGGAGTAACAGCATTTCCTAGGTGTAAGCAAACCTGGTTGTATTTAATATGGATTATACAGAGATAACTTTAATTTATGACAGTATGGTTCACACACAACTACCTTAACAAAACCCCACACCACAATGTTTTGGGTGGTTCTTCAATATTTCACACATTATAAACTATGTGTACTGGTAATAGGGGCAAGGTTTCCGCTACATTCATTCTACCATGCCGGGGCGCCACGCCAAAATTCATCCAGCCACGGCTACATTACAGCTTCTCATTCAAAACATTGTCGTTTTTTTTTTTTTAAATAGCGGGTTATAATCGCACCAAGACGTAATAAAAGGTAAGTGAATTATAACAGCGTAAACTTTTCTGTAACCGTAGTAGTGCTGCGTGTTATTTGTTTAACCCTTTAATGTGACATGCTGACTGACTGACTGACTGACAGGTGCGTGATGCGGGAGGCCAGCAAACACGGCGTATATCTTTCAGTTAGGAAGAACAGTTTCCATAATTATACTTTATTTATAGATAAAGGTTGTATGCAGAGCCATAGACAAACAAATACTTTATCTTGCTGGAGTTTATAGCCGTTTCACTTTACCTCAGGACGCACTAATGCCGCTCTGTAGGTCTATTGGAGACGTTCATTAATATTCCTAGCAAATCTAATAAAGGTTGGAGACATATTCACTACGTAAACGCGCTAAATTGCACTTGAGCAGCGTATATTTGAGGGCGTGCAAGAAGTTTTGTGCAGGAACAGAGGAAATCCTAGCGCAAGCAAAAAGATCTGCATGCTCGTATTACATAAATCCTATCTCGACTTGTAGAACTGCGTCACGTTAGTCATTGAAATAACGTCAAAGGTCGTTGGTAGATCAAAAAACCTGCCACCACAGCTGGAAAAAATCCTAGAGAAAACACTGAGGGGTGTCAAAATTAATTTTGTCTTCGGTGCACAATTCAGTATCGGTTCAGTAATAATCATAACCCGTTATTATGTACTGACGTTATTTATCTCATATGCAATATGTCGCCGTAGCTTACCATAGCGAGGGAGGCGAGCGCGAGTATTTACAATGTTCCAACTACTTAAAAATGCATAATCTCTGCACAATTTCAACGTGTGTATGTTTGCTGGACAGTCTTTCACTGACACTAACAGCAGAAGCCCTTTTTTCACTGCAATTGAGAGAATGAAAGTAAACTCCGTTTCGCTCTCTCTCTTACTGTGGTCCGTTTGACCTGCTGGCGTGACTTTTCCTCTCCTCTCGGCTATTATAGCGATACTTCTGGATGCAGATACGAGCACATGTCTGCAGAGTTTTCTCCTCCGTGTCTATCATGGATCAGCTGTGGTCGCCGCTGCGGTTTGTCAGTGTCACTCATCTGTGAAGAGCTCCGGCGCCCTTTCTGTTGAGCGCGAGACCATTCATAGGGGTGTAAGAACGAACTTGGTAGACAAGGCTCAGAAAGCCAACTGGATATTTATATTTGTTAATTTGCTATAAATGCTTGTGTTGTTTAAAGGTACAGTTCATATATCTGACTGCTTGTATTAAAGGACAAAATTGTTTTACAAATAGTATATCAATATATTTATGCATTTTAATACAAGAATTGCTCTGCTGTGAAGAAAATATAAAACTGTGTATGAAAAGCATCATCAATGCACCATGATATCGAATTGAACCGAATGGATGGCATGATAACCGCAATCGATCCATGAGACCAGTGTAGGTTCACACCTCTAACTGGTGAGTTTTGATGCACCATTGTTGTACCTTAATGGGTAGGGATTTGGACTTGTTAATCGAATGGTTGCAGGTTCAATTCCCGGTCCCAGCATTAATTGAAGAATCACTGTCTCTCCATCTTCCATACCCAGCTGAGGGGTGCCCCTGAGCAAGACATCAAATGTTTGTATATGTGTGTGCTCTCGCTTATCATGTGGATGGGTTAGAACATGGGTGACCAACCCTGTTCCTGGCGATCGACCTTCCTGCATAGTTCAGCTCCAACCCTGATCAAACACACCTGAACCAATTAATTAGAACCTGAGGAGCACTTGATAATTGCAGGCAGGTGTGTTTGATATGGGCTGCAACTGAAAACTGCAGGAAGGTCGATCTCCAGGAATAGGGTTGAGCACCCCTGGGTTAGAAGCAGATGACCAATTTTAAGTATGGGTAAAACCATACTTGACGAGGTTTGATGACTGAGGATTGACAGATTGATGACTGTTCACACACATCCTGTCACAATACTATTGTTTTTCATGAGTGAAGACGAGCTCTTTTGCAATTGTGTATGCAGTTTTATGTTTTCAGCAGCTGCTTGCGTGGAATGGCTAACTATAATCACAATAATATATGATCTAATTGCAGGACTATCTAATAAAATATAAAAGAAACACACAGGACTGGAATACAAGTAACAACGTTGACAAACCCTGGGCTTAAATAGAAATGGCAAAACATTTGACCAATCTTTCCTCAATTCAGATAATTGTGGGTATGTTTTTGTCTCTTTATAGTTTGGATGATGGAGGACATTTTAGGATTGCATCTGGACTAAGGAAATGTAAGTTTTTTTTTTTTTCTCTCTCTCTCACACACACACACACACACTTGTAAATATTTATTAATGCTATAGATAATGTGATCTTGTGTTCAGATGCCCGTAATCTCACACTGGATCCAAACACAGCACACCCTCAGCTTGTATTATCTGAGGAGAACAAGACAGCGTCTCATGTGAAAGATCCTCAGGCGTATCCTGATCATCCAGACAGGTTTGATCAACAGGAGCAGGTTCTGTGTAAAGAGAGTCTGACTGGACGCTGTTACTGGGAGGTGAAGTGGAGCGGCTCTGGTCTTATTGCAATAACATATAAAGCAATTGACAGAAAAGGTGGGATTAACTGTCGGTTTGGACTCCATGAAAACTCCTGGAGTCTGTACTGCTGTGATACAGAATACAATTTCTGTTCCAACAATAAGAGCATTGATGTATTTGGTCCTTCAGCTCGTGATAATAGAGTAGGAGTGTATGTGGACGTGTCGTCCGGCTCTCTGTCCTTCTACAGCGTCTCTGACACAAACACACTCACACTCATACACACATTCAACACCACATTCACCGAAGACCTCTATGCTGGATTTTTTGTTTATCCTGAATCTTCTGTGACCCTGTGTTAGAATTAACACACACTTTAGAGAAAACTAACATCAGCAATAGTCACCTTATGATGTGTATAGTGGGATAAAGTCAGAATGTTATAAAAATATATATATCTGGGCTGCATTTCATATATTTCTGTGTGATAATAAGCACATGGTGAGATTATATCAGGCTTATTTGTGTTTAAATATCAAAAGTGAAAACCTGCTGCCTGTGTTTGACCAATGAGAGAGAGAGAGAGAGAGAGAGAGAGAGGAAAACAAAGTAAACTTCAATGTTATTTAGACTTAAATAGAGATTATACCACAGCAACATATCTGAGCGCAGTAAAGGACAGTAAATTAAGAACAACAATGACCAAATACAGGCGGAGTGCTCACAGTCTGACTGTAGAGACGGGCCGATACAGACAGAACTGGCAACCCAGAGAGAGCCGCATCTGCCCACACTGTGCCCAGGCAGAGGTGGAGACGGAGGAACACTTCCTCACCCGCTGCACAAACTATCAGCACATCCGAGAAACATTCTACCCCAAACTACAGAGCATTTACCCACAATTCACTGAGTCAGACAATAAAACACAGCTTCAATATTTACTAGGGGAAAAAACTGACTGTGTCCTTCTAGCCGCGCAATACATTAATGCCTGTCACAAAAAGAGAGAGCAGACCAATAAAAACATCAGTGACGCGCTTGCAAACACACACCCAGACATCTAGATGATTATAATTATATCATTGTAAATATACTGATTATTATTGTCTTTATTACTGTTTTATACTAAAATGTTGATTGTTAATTGTACAATTTATTCTGATCTATTATTTTTTATTGATTTGTATGAATAATATGAATATATGTATATTGAATATTAATGTAACATTGAATAATATATATTTTTTTTTTGTTTAATTGTGTGTGTGTGTGTGTGTGTGTGTGTGTGTGTGTGTGTATATATATATATATATATATATATATATATATATATATATATATATATATATATATATATATATATATATATATATATATATATATACACACACACTACTGTTTACTGTGTTTTTTATTACATGTGTATGCACTTTTTTTATGTAAACTTTATAATTGCTTTGGCAATACATTTCTAACATTTGTCATTTCAATAAAGCAATTATTGAATTGAACTGAGAGAATCACACACTGTCTGCTCTTAATCTTGTGCCTTAATCTCTTTATCTTTATTTCTATAGCACTTTTTTACAATGTAGATTGTGTCAAAGTTTAACAGAGATAAAATTCTAGTAAATTGAAACTGCTTCAGTCCGGTTTTCACAGTTGAAGTTCAGTTCAGTGTAGTGTAAATATCACTGCTGAAACACTATAGAGCAAATCCACAAACCAAGCAAGCCAGTGGCGAGGAACAAACCTCAGGAAAAAAAAACTAGTTCAGCTGGGCTTCAGTTCTCCTCTGGCCAAACGTCCTGTGCAGAGCTGCAGTCTAGGTGCTGGAGAACTCTGGACGTCCATCATGGAGCAGCTGCAGGATCAATGCAGAGATTTGTCTGTCACTGGGGTCTTTCAGGAATCAGTCTCATACTCTCCACTCCTACAGGACCGTTGCAGCATCACCTCAGGATACTGTCTGGAATAATGTACAGGTAAAGTCAATAATGCACGTACTGCACATATGCCGTCTAAACTTGTATGTATATGACTAGGAGGCTGAATGGAGTGGATTGACTCATGTAGCAGGGGCTTATAAGAGCATAGAGAGGAAAGGTGGGAGCGACTGCAGGTTTGGACTCAATGATAAATCCTGGAATATTTACTGTGGTGAGTCAAATTACTCTGTCTGGCACAATAATAAGAGCACAAACATTCCCTCACCTTCATCTCCATCTAATAGAGTAGGAGTGTATGTGGACGTGCTGTACGGCTCTCTGTCCTTCTACAGTGTCTCTGACACACACACACACTTACACACATTCAACACCACATTCACTGAAGACCTCTATGCTGGATTTGTGGTTTATCCTGACTCCTCTGTGTCTCTGTCAGATTTAACATCCTCCTGTGAGGAACCACACACACATCAATGTAAAGACAGAACATAAAAGCATTTGTGGCTGAATATAGTGAACTGTAACTACGTTCATCTTGAAGGGTCTGACCGCAGGTCACTGGTGTTGGGTATATTTATAGTGTGGGTAGAGACTCGTGTTCTTGTAAAAAGCTCTTTTAGATGTCCTCGATGTTTCAGGGGATCCACAGACTAACATTCATCCATATAGGTGTTCTACTCTGGAACACAGTGGTTATTTGGATCAGATGTGTTAGGATAGGGTTGGAGCAAAACTGTGCTGAGCTGCCGCCTTCAGGGATTGAGTTTGAGACCCATGATATAGACCATCAGGAACTGTTACGTTTTGCTCATTGTTTGTTTTCCCTGCTCTTAACATTAGACAAAAGTTTTCGGCAAACCTGATATACTGTTCAGTCATTGAGTTCATTATTTTTTAAATGTTTGTCAGTGATTATTATTTACACATTTTGAGCAAATCATATGTGTGTGTTTTGTTTTGATCTTGGCATGTTGTGCTTCATGTATTGTTCCATTAGTATGTTCAGGTGTTTTTTAGACTTTTTGTTTTTTTGTTTTGTTTTGTGTTTGTAAAAACATTTTGTAACATAATGACAAGATTAGTAAATACAGATTAATGATTGAATCTGTCTGACTGTAATTACAGTAATAAAATAAGCATCAGATCAAATGACAATAATGTAGCATGATTATTCCCAGGTAGCAAAGAATTCTGGCCCAGATTTGGCATAAATCTGGCACAGCAGGCATTCATCCGGCACTGGCATAGATGCATGTGGGCCAAACATGGCCCTAGTTTGGCAGAGGTGGCACCGTCTTTAAGGCGGCACACAATACTTGGGCCGGATGTAAATTGTAGTATTTGGCAAAGATGTTAATAATTGATATGTGGGCTATGAGGGCTCCACGGTGGCGCAGTGGGTAGCACGATCACCTGACAGCATGAAGGTCTCTGGTTTGAGTCCGGGCTGGGTCAGTTGGTGTTTCTGTGTGGAATTTGCATGTTCTCCCCATGTTGGTGTGGGTTTCCTCCGGGTGCTCCGGTTTCCCCCACAGTCCAAACACATGCACTATAGGGGAATTGGGTAGACTAAATTGTTCGCAGTGTATGAGTGTGTAAAGATGTTGGCGGTTCATTTCGCTGTGGTGACCCCAGATTAATAAAGGGACTAAGCCAAAAAGAAAATGAATGAATGACTGTGGGCCATGTAAGTTTGGCCTATCTTGACCCACATTTAAAATACCTTTTTATTATTTTCAAATTAAGAAAAAAATTCTACCAATCAGGTCGCTTCGAGAAAAAAGCATGCCCATAGCATGCCTAAAGCACAATGATTCATGAGTTTATCAATTTCATTGCAGTTGCAACACACCAACATATCTGGCCCAGTTCAGGCTCAGTTAAGGGTTATTAACTTGGCTAAGACTTGGCCCAGATATGGCCCATGTTTGGCCCTTGTCTAGAAGCCAAACTTGGTCCAGTCATGTACCGTAATTCACTGCGGCATGTGGGCCAAGCAAAAGCTGATTGTGTCGGCCAGAGCTGGGCCAGAGATATTTTGCTATGTGGGTTATTAGCACTAGGTAACTGGTTTCTGTAATAAATCTCTGGACATGGTGAATTGTGTTTACTGTGAATCATGTTACATCAGTTCAGATTCAGGGATGCTAAACACAGATAAAGCAGTGCTGAGTGTTTCAATCATGTAGACAGACGGAAACAGACAGGCATCATGTGCGCACACACACACACACACACACTGTCTACTGTTCTCCATTTCATGTGTGTTTTATTTCTCCTCTCTCAGTGTGTTTTTATTCTTCATCTCCTCTGGTTTCTCTCTCTCTGATGTGCTGAATAGATGTTGTTGGAGTCTCTGTGAGTCTGTATTTTCAGGACAGTCGTTTCTCTGTGGGTCCAGACTGACAGAAACCACCGAACTGAACTGCTGAAACGGTAACATTTCTGATCACAGCAGTTTTGCTGCTGTATAACTCATAACGACACACCGCACCACTAGAGTTTGGACATAAAAGGTCAGTTCACACAAAAATTGAAAGTTATGTTATTTATTATGCACCCCTGAGAACTTTCTTCAGAAAACAAATTAGAATATTTCAGATCTAATCTGACAGCTCCCTCATCCTCCTTAAACATCAACTGTCTAAAACATCCTCAAAACTCAGACTCTTACAACTCAGTGGTGTAATCCGAATATTGTCAAGCTATGAGAATACTTTTGTGTGCACATAAATCAAACATCATGACTTTAATCAACCATTTCTTCTCGTCAGTGTCAGTATATGGCGCATGTTTACAGGCACTCTGTAGTGATGTAAACCCATACCAGCCATATCACCCTGCAGTCCAAGACTGGTTACTCACTGAAGCTAAGCAGGGCTGAGACTGGTTAGTACCTGGATGGGAGACCACATGGGAAAACTAGGTTGCTGTTGGAAGTGGTGTTAGAGAGGCCAGCAGGGGGCGCTCAACCTGTGGTCTGTGTGAGTCCTAATGCCCCAGTAAAAGTGAAGGGGACACTACACTATCAGTGGGCGCCGTCTTTCGGATGAGACGTTAAACCGAGGTCCTGACTCTCTGTGGTCATTGAAAATTCCATGACACTTCTCGTAAAGAGTAGGGGTGTAACCCCGGTGTCCTGGCCAAAGTCCCTCAATTGGCACTTACCCATCAAGGCCTCCTAATAATCCCCATCTACTAATTTGGCTCTATCACTGTCTCTCCACTCAACCAATAGCTGGTATGTGGTGAGCGCACTGGCGCCGTTGTCCTGTGGCTGCCGTTGCATCACCCAAGTGGATGCTACACACTGGTGGTGGTGTGGAGAGACCCCCCTCATGATTGTAAAGCGCTTTGGGTGTATGGCCATACACAATAAATGCACTATATAAATACACATTACATTACATTGGATGCCCATGCATGATTTCCTCCACATGAAACAAAGCACAGGCACGCTCGAGGTAATTTGTCAGATGTGGGTCTAAGCTGGATATGTAAACATGCACCCTATATTTTTCTGTAATGGTACCATTTCTATGCATAGGTGAACTAGGCACCCCCAATCTCACCCCTGCCTTATCAAGAGTATGATTAATCTGGGCACAAATGATTCAGTTAAAATTTTACTTTAAAGTAACCCCCGTGATTTAACAAATGTGCACTGAAGAGGGCAGTGGACCATCAGTTTAGCTATGGATGGCAGACGCTCTAATAAAGACTTAACAATGCAGAGTTCAAGGCAAGTTTATTACAGCACATTTCATACACAATGATAATTCAAAGTGCTTTACATAAACAATAATAAACTTTTTTCTAATATAAATAATATAATATAATATAATATAATATATATAATAAAATTAAACATTTTCTTTTCAACTTAGTCCCTTTTTTAATCTGGGGTTGCCACAGCGGAATGAACCGCCAACTTGTCCAGCACATGTTTTATGCAGCGGATGCCCTTCCAGCTGCAACCCATCTCTGGGAAACATCCATACACACTCATTCACACTCATACACTACGGACAATTTTAGCTTACCCAATTCACCTGTACCGCATGTCTTTGGACTGTTGGGGAAACCGGAGCACCCGGAGGAAACCCACACGAACGCAGGGAGACCATGCAAACTCCACACAGAAACGCCAACTGACCCAGCCGAGGCTCAGCGACCTTCTTGCTGTGAGGCGACAGCACTACCTACTGTGCCACTGCGTCGCCCAATAAACGAAACAAGTATAAGAAATGGAAATAAAAGAATCAAAATTATTAAAAACAGATTAAAATGTGTTAAAATAGCTTTTAAAGGAATGAAAAAGAAAAGAAAGACATAGTGTGATCTGTGGGACGCAACGCAATGCTCTGTCAGTACAGGCACGGCTAAACAGATGTGTTTTAAATGACTCCAGCATCTGAGAAGCAGAGAAACCCGACAGTGTTATCCATCAACTTCAATCATATATAGTGTGATTAAACATCTAAATTCACTGTAGCACTAGTACTGTAAATTACTATAATAATATGATATGACTAATTCTACTTAATTTTCTGTTTTTTTCAGGGAGGGGTGGGCGTGATGGGGTGAAACAGCCCTATTCTGAAAAGTTTAGATTCAGGCCTGAGAGATTTAGAGGAGTCCATTAAAGACTGAGGTGAAGCAGTGAGAGAGTTTTTGATATAAGCTTGTGTTTGTGGTGAACAGACTTTATGGAGCAAGGCACAGAGTTTACACGTCATACTTTGAACAGCCACGAGTTACACACACACACAGACACACACACACACATACACACATACACACACATTAAGAATGAGAATTGCTCTGGACTAGAGGAAGTAAAACTTGACTTGATGTGGAGTAAAAGGGAAACAAGACTAGAACAAATAAACACACAAGTCTTTTACATTTTTACTATTACATTTTGTCTTAAAGTAACCATGTAGTCACATAAAAATGAGCTGCTGTTTTGCTTTTGGCTTTCCATATGTGTATTGCCAAACTAGAAACAATATTTCAACAGTGCTGTTACAGAACTAAATGGCGTATATTAACGATTAAAGTGTTAAAGTGTTTTTTGATGTACTTTCACGGCATATTTTTGAAAAATAAAAACACAAACTCATTTATATTGTGAAATGGAGCAATGAGTAAAAATATTTGATGTCTCATTTTTGCATTGTAAATACAGATTACTAATTGAAAAATGGTAGATCATCGTTGTGTTTTGTATTTTTGTCGATATACCAATCAGAATGACGTTTTTCGTATGTGTTTATGGTAAATAAATAATGTAGATGGAGCTATGCAGTGTTGTTCAACCTGTGATGATGCTCTGCGCCACAAGAGGGAGCAGTTTAGTTTGATTTCAGCCTGTTTAAAGAAGACGACACACCCCGAGCAGGTGAAAGAGAAAGTGTAGAAAGACGACATTTCGTGAATTTACATGTATTATTAACCTCAGTGAACATGAACGGACACATTTTAAGTAAGTTCAAACAGCCTATTCTTCATGTACATCAGATAAAAATATTGAGGTAAAGTTGTTTTTATATTCACACATTATGTCTCCTTAATTAAAACGTATTATTTGCTAAATTCTAAATAGTGAAATCATATAAGCAGCCACCGACTACCAAAGTACAAGTTCACAGTCAAATAAATGATGCTAATGTTGTTTTGAAGTCATATTCACATCTGATTTCATATCGAATATTCATGGTAAACACTATATGGAGCGTGTCACAAGCTGTCATTGAACGAATGTGCGATTATAAAACCAACTTTTACCTCAATGATAAAAATGTGCTAATTTCTTTATTTGTTTTTTGTCTTTTCATGGGATTTAAAATGCGAGCTGCGTACTGCAAGCTAAGTCAAAATGGCGGAAGTGTTGTCGCTCGACATGTTTATATAATGTTTTTATCCCGCTCTCATTGTTTTATTCACCTTATTCTCAGCGTACGAGCAGGCGCATCCATTGAATCATTTTGGCTCGAAACTTCCGCTCTCATTTACTTCTTTAGACTTTAAAAATAGCTCGTTCTACTGCTTGATGTTGCAAACTGATATTTTCTTATTATCCTATTTTACTTGGTCTGTATAATCATGCAAACACTTATTTGTAGAGCGAGTAGTTTGACCGTTTTCTGCCGTTTAGTATTCCTAGTCATTTCTTCCATAGGCGACTGAATCAGAAGTTCTAAAACAAACGCAAAAACGAGTCCACTTCCGCATTGAAGAATGAGGTCAATATTAAAAACATCATGAAGTAACTATAGTGTATTGTAATATACAACAGTTCCAATGTGGTTTACCTTTACCATTTCGTGTAGCCTTTAACTTGCTGTATAGACTTTAGACTTTAATATTAAATATCCCTGCTGAAAAATCCAGCTTAAACCAGCCTAAGCTGGTTGGCTGGTTTTACCTGGTCGACCAGCCTAGTTTTAGAGGGGTTTTGGCTATTTCCAGGCTGGTTTCCAGCCATTTCCAGCCGGGTCTTAGCTGGTTAGGCTGGGAGTTGACCAGCTAAAACCAGCTTGACCAGCCAAAACCATCCATGTCCAGCTTAAACCAGGCTGGTCAAGCTGGTTTTAGCTGGTTGGTCATTTTCGAGCCTGACCAGCAAAGACCAGGCTGGAAATGGCCAAAACCCCTCTAAAACCAGGCTGGTCGACCAGCTAAAACCAGCTTAGGCTGGTTTAAGCTTTTTTTTTTCAGCAGGGATAGCTTTAATATTGTGTGTATATATATATATATATATATATATATATATATATATATATATATATATATATATATATATATATATATATATATATATATTTATTTATTTATTTATTTATATATATTTATTTATTTATATTTATTTATTTATTATTTATTACTGTATTACTGTATACTGTAAGATTCGTGTAATTTTTTAGCCCTAGAAAATAATAATAACAATATTTAAAAAATAGTAAAAAAAAAAACTCTTCTATCGTTCATTATTATGCATGTATTTTGGTGTCACATTATTATTATTATTATTATTATTATTTTTTTTTTTTTTTGCATTTGTGACCCTGTTTGTTTGCTTCATTTTAAATAAAATTATTGATGGCCATTAATGTTTGCCATGACCAGCAGAAGATGTTTTGAGTGGACAGCTTCCTTTACAATGTTTTGTTAAATATAAATAACTTAAAAGGAGAAAACCGGTACAGTATAATTAATTGGAAATAAAAGATCAGGAATTAAAAACCCTAAACAAACCAACATTTGTGGCGCAAAATGTGTTCTAAAAACTCAGAAATTAATTTTATTTTAAATATTTTTATTATTATTCATTCATTCATTCATTTTCTTTTCGGCTTAGTCCCTTTATTAATCAGGGGTCGCCACAGCGGAATGAACCACCAACTTATCCAGCATGTTTTTACACAGCAGATGCCCTTCCAGCTGCAACCCATCTCAGGGAAACATCCACACACACTCATTCACTACGGACAGTTTATCCTATCCAATTCACCTGTACCACATGTCTTTGGACTGTGGGGGAAACCGGAGCACCCGGAGGAAACCCACGCGAACGCAGAGAGAACATGCAAACTCCACACAGAAACACCAACTGACCCAGCCAAGGCTAGAACCAGCGACCTTCTTGCTGTGAGGCGACAGCACTACCTACTGCGCCACTGCGTCACTTTATTATTATTATTATTATTATTATTATTATATTGACCTTTTAAAATTTCTTTTATATGTGGTTGGTAATTATTAAACTGTAGTGTCATTCACATTAAGTTGTATCATTGTACCAAGAGATCTCTAGTGTTTCCAAACATGATGTCTAACATCAGTGTCTCAATACTCTTGCAGTAAATGAGAGAAGGTGAACACTAAAATGAGTCAAAAGGGGAGTGAAGATGAGGACTCTGCCTCTGAAATGAGTTCTGCATCTCCTGGATCAAGCTGTGTGTCTGTAAAGAGTGATCGGTCCATTGACAGAAATCCTCCTGCCCTTGATGATAAATCAGTGACCTCTGACCACAGGTAAGACACTGGTCATTTCAGCATTGACAGAGGAGTTAGAACTAAAGTCACTTTTCACTGAGAAGAAAAATACACACCATACAGTGGTGTAAAAAAAAGCGTTTGCCCCATTGTTTATTCGTTTTTTGCATGTTTGTCACATTAGTGTGGTTTGGGGGTGGGACAGATCTGTTGGGTGAAAGAGTTGTTGTCAGATCATGTTGTTTGTGACCCCCCCGTCTTGTGGATCATTTACGAAGTGTCACGTAGTGTGAACACCACCGCGATTTAAAGAAATGCAAGTCATGTAGTCTAAATGGATATGATGTCACTGTTTATATAGATTATGAGTAGGGCCAGACGGAATCTGCGGATATTTTTTGCTATTTCTGCGGAGAATTTTGGTAAAAATCTGCGGATTTATGCGGAATTATTTTAGAAGTATCATAACTAAAACCTTAATATGTGAAATAAAAAACAATATATTTTTAAACTTTTATTTAATGTTTATAATGCAATACCTGTTGGATTAACTGTAAATAGTTAACTGTAAGTAAATAAACAGAATTGATAATGGGCTAAAAATCTGCGGAAATCTGCGGAAAATCTGCGGAAAATCTGCGGAATTCTGCGCGCGCAGATTCCGTGTGGGCCTAATTATGATTCTGAAATGAGCTGGCTTAACTTTTATACTTCAAAGTTCAATGATTAGATTAGATTCAACTTTATTGTCATTACACAAGTACAAGGAAGTGAAATGCAGTTTAGGTCTAACCAGGAGTGCAATAGCAGCATGTGCAGGATACAGGTATAAGTTATAAAGTGCAGTTATAGGAAAACTATGGTGATATTTACAAATGGATGTACTATGAACATTATATACAGGATGTATTAGCTATGAACAGAGATTTACAATAGATGGATATATGTTCAGGTTGCTATTAATAATCAGAAGTGTGCAGATAGATAAACAATTACAAATGTACTTGTTCAGTGGGTATGTACAGTTCAAATAAATGAATCAGTGCAATGAATATGTGCAATTTTTAAATGTGCAAATGTTAAATAGTGCAGTGATTGTGAGGAGTAAGAGTTAAGAGGAGAGTGGGGGTGTAACAGGGGGGCAAAAGAGTCAATGGGGGGCAGAGTTCAAAATGGAGACGGCTCTGGGGAAGAAGCTGTTCCTTAGTCTACTGGGTTTTGTCCGGGGGAGCCTGAAACAGTCTGTGAGCAGGGTGAGAGGAATCTTCAAGAATACTGCGTGCTCAGCGCAGACAGTGTTTCCTCTGGATGTCCTCTATGGTTGGCAGTGTGGTCCCTGTGATGCGTTGGGCAGTTTTCACCACCCGCTGCAGTGCCGTACGCTCAGCAACAGAGCAGCTTCCATACCAGACTGTGACACAGTTGGTCAGGATGCTTTCTATTGTGCAGCGGTAGAAGTTCACCAAGACGGCTGATGACAGCTGGTTCTTCTTAAGTTGCCTTAAGAAAAATAGGCGCTGGTGAGCCTTCTTGACCAGGCTGAATAGGCGCTGTAAAAGGTTGTTTGTTTGGCAAATATTTGGCCAATGCCTCAGATGAGTCTAAAATGCTGTTTTATTTCTTTTGTCAGTGTAATCAGGAGGAAGAGACTGAGATCAGAGTCTCCAGAACCCAGTGGTGTGTCTATCAAGCATCCTCCTGTATGCAGTGGTCAACCAGTGACCTCTGACCCTCAGTGAGTACATTTAATTCCTTACATAATGTAGGACAACAAAGATTATTAATTGTTTTTAAAGCCCAATTAAATGACTTTTAGGTACACCTCAAAATATTCACAAATCAAAAATGGAGTAAAAATGTAGCTGCTTTTTTTTTTGCTTTCAGGAGGAAAAACATATCTGAGCTAATCACACCAGGGCCATACACAACATCCGAAAATCAGACTCGCATTAGGCAGGACAATACTAAAGCACACACACTGGAGACTGAAGACCTGCAGAGAGTCAAAGACCAGCACAAAACCAACATGAAGAAGAAGTGTGAGAGATTATTTGAAGGAAACAAACTTAATCAGAATGAAACCCACCTGAACCGGATCTACACCCAGCTGTACATCATAGAGGGAGAGAGTGAAGGAGTGAATGAAGAACATGAGGTTTTACAGATGGAGAAAACAGCCAGAACAAAACACTCCCAACACACTCCAATCTACTGCAATGACATCTTTAAAGAGGAGAAAGAGCAAATCAAGACTGTTCTTACTAAAGGCATCGCTGGAATCGGAAAAACCGTCTCTGTGCAGAAGTTCATTCTGGACTGGGCCGAGGGAAAAGCCAATCAGGATGTAGATTTGATGTTTGTGCTTCCATTTCGAGAGCTGAACTTGATCAGAGATCTTCAGTACAGTCTTCACAGACTTTTGCTGGACTTTCATCCTGAACTTGAAGATCTGGAGCCCAAGATTTATGAGGAGTGTAAAGTTGTGTTCATCTTTGATGGTCTGGATGAAAGCAGAATCACACTGATGTTTTCAGACGCTCAGAAAGTTTGTGATGTGACTGAGACTTCATCAGTGGCTGTGTTGATGTCAAAGCTGATCAAAGGAGAGCTGCTTCCCTCTGCTCTCATCTGGATCACCTCCAGACCAGCAGCAGCCAATCAGATCCCCTCCAAATACATCAAGCGTCTGACAGAAATTCAGGGATTCACTGAGCCTCAGAAGGAGGAATATTTCAGTAAGAGAATCAGTGAGCAACATCAAGCCAGCAGAATCATCTCACACATCAGAAGAGCAAGAAGCCTCCACATCATGTGCCACATACCCGTCTTCTGCTGGATCTCATCCACTGTGCTTCAGAAGCTCCTGGAAGAAGATCTGAGTGCAGAAATCCCTCAAACTCTGACTGAAATGTACATCCACTTCCTGCTGATTCAGATCAACATGAGGAATCAGAAGTATGAAGAGACAGATCCAGAGAAACTCCTGCAGTCCAACAGAGAAGTGATTGTCAAACTTGCTGAAGTGGCTTTCAGACAGCTGATGAAGGGCAATGTGATGTTCTATGAGGAGGACCTGATTGAGAGCGGCATAGACGTCTCTGACGCCTCAGTGTATTGTGGGATTTGCACTGAGATCTTTAAGGAGGAATCTGTGATTCACCAGAGGAAAGTCTACAGCTTCATCCATCTGAGCATTCAGGAGTTTCTGGCTGCTTTTTATTTGTTTCACCTTTATGTGATGCAGAATGTGGACACATCTCGTTTTTTAGATGTAATTCATAGTTTGCAAAGGGAAGCAGTAGATAAAGCCATTGAGAGTGAGAATGGGTGTCTGGATCTGTTCCTGCGGTTCCTGCTGGGCGTCTCACTAGAGTCCAATCAGAGACTCTTACAGGATCTACTGACACACACAGAGAAGAGCTCAGAGAGCATCAGGAGAAGCACACAGTACATTAAAGAGAAGATCAGAGATGGACATGGACTCTCCACTGAAAGATCCATCAATCTGTTCCTCTGTCTGCTGGAAGTGAAAGATCAGACTCTGTTCAGAGAGATTCAGGAGTTTGTGAAATCAGACAAACAGTCAGAGAAGAAACTCTCTCCTGCTCACTGCTCAACAATCACCTACATGCTTCAGATGTCAGAGGCGGTGCTGGATGAGCTGGAGCTCCAGAAATACAACACATCAGATGAGGGCAGAAGAAGACTGATACCAGCCGTCAGCAACTGCACAAGAGCTCTGTGAGTGTTTAATTGTTACCTTTTAGTTTCTTGTGTATATTTAGCTTGTTTTCAGTTTTATTGTTCTCCTCTTCTTTCAGTCTTGCTGGCTGTAATCTCTCTGCTCAGGATTGTGAAATTGTGTCGTCAGTTCTTCAATCCTCAAACTGTGTCCTGAGAGAGCTGGACCTGAGTAACAATGACCTGCAGGATTCAGGAGTGAAGCTGCTCTCTGATGGACTGAAGAGTCCAAACTGTCAGCTGGAGATACTGAGGTATTTATGATCACTACATATTAGTGGAAATGTGTTAGAAATCAAGTCATTCATATTTTCACATTAGCTGATATTATTAGCTGAATTCAGGTCTTTACAATTCAGCTTATTCTGATAGATCCATTCTCCACAGCGCATGTTAGACTTGTTTTTTGTTTTTTTTTGAGCAATGAGTCCTTAAAGGTGCCCTTTAAATAAAATCTTGGTGTATCTAGGCATAGTCTAACAATAAGAGATCAGTATATGAAAATTGCCATACGGTGAGCTTCAGACACCCTTGTTTTTTTTGTTCTCATGTAAATTCCATACTGTAAGTGTAAAACGACGGTGGACCAAAGGCCACCTTTTTACTTGGCACGATCCCAAAGAGGCACAAGGTCTGTTTAATTGTATCTTTTGCTAATTTTATTGTGAAATTTGATTCATGTTTTTCAACAAACACATGTAGACTTCTGAATCATGTAGTATCGCTCTGCTTTTGCTATCATTTCCGGAATCATTTGACATTATAGCTAAAACAGGGGTGACCAATCCTGTTCCCTGAGATTTACTTTCCTGCATATTTCATTTGCAACTCATATCAAACTCACCTACCAACAATAGTCTACCAATATTAACTTTTATTTTAGCATACAATGTTGAGCATAGAAAATCAGTAACTCTATTTTTTACACATGGCATTATTTTTCATTTTTAAATTTGAGCGAAGCAAAGAGAGTATCGGGTTTTATTTCATTGTCATCTTTATTCAATTCAATTCACCTTTATTTGTATAGCGCTTATACAATGTTGATTGTGTCAAAGCAGCTTCACATAGAAGATTATAGTGAATTGAAACCGTGTCAGTTCAGTTTTCAGTGTTTAAGTTCAGTTCATTTTAGCTCAGGTCAGTGTGGTTTTATAATCACTACTGAGAGTCCAAACACTGAAGAGCAAATCCATCGATGCGCAGCTCTGCAGATCCCGAACCATCCAAGCCAGTGGCGACAGCGGCGAGGAAAAAACTTCATCAATTGGCGAAAGTGAAGAATTTAAAAAACCTCGAGAAACCAGGCTCAGTTGGGCATGACCATTTCTCTTATGGCCAAACGTCTTGTGCAGAGCTGCAGTCTAGGCGCCTGAGGCTGGAGAATGCTGGACCTCAGCGAAGACTCGTCTGTCCCTGGAGCGTCACAGGAATCTCATGCTCTCCACTCTTCCATGACCACCACAGCAGCTGCTCAGGATTTGCTTTATTGAAAACCTAATGTTCAGGATTAAATCTTGTGGAAAAATAAATTTATATAATTTATTTTCAAATGAACAATAATTAGGGATGCACCGATACCAGTATCGGGTATCGGGTCGATACTTGGTTAAAATACTCGTACTCGTATCGGACATGAAAGGCCGATACCACGCACCGTTACCACTGAACAGTAATTCACTATGGATGTGATTTGTTGTCCTACCTGACTTCAGTGTCTTAATGTATCAATTAGCCTAATGTATTATATATTAATAGCTTTGTCCTTATAAACAATCATTGTATAAAATACATTATTAACGAATCTATAGGCTACTGAAGAACCGAATATGAAATATGATCCTTGCATAATGATCACAGCTAAGCACTCAAACAAGCTAGCACTCATTTTATATATAAACTATAAATAAAAAAAAATTAAATAAATTAAGTAATAGAACATTATGTAAAAAGTTTACTACAGGCTAAATAAAAGCGCCTGAGTTTAAACATCACTGCGGTCATCGCGCGCGTGTCAGTTTACAGCTTCTGTAAAGATCAGACAGCCTATACAGATCACACAATCTCAATAAACACCATGTAAATTATAAATATTTCGATAAGTATTGTTAATGGAATATTTATATTGATATGATCTTGCTTGTGGTTAAATCGATGCCGGCTTTGAGCTGTCACGCGCGCTTTCTCTTACCAGCAGTTGATACGGCGCTATACTACACAGCAGCATACGATGGCAAGAGGACTGTGGTGAACTTCACGAAACCAGTTTTATTTGATGCAGATTTGCGTGTTGTTCCTTTTTTAAAATTCCTTTTATTTTTAAAATCTCTCAAGTTAATATAGACTATACATTATTACCCAGTACACAGTAAAATAATATCTTTGAATGGCTTGCCTATTGGCAGCGCATATAACTGTTTTAAAGTTAAATAGGCTAAGCATATTTTTATTCATATTAAAACAAATTAATACAAACTAGCCACCCTTTGATTTTTTTTTTCGTTTCCGTATATTTTTTATCAAACGAAAAATGCAATGAATTGTTGATTTTGGTTTTCATTTTATTAGAATTAATATAATTATTAGGCTATACAAATTCTACATATCTGATGCAATCAGAGCCAATGTTATCATACAGATAGACTTTTTGGCTCAAGGACATTTATGCCTGTTTATTTCAGTGCTGTATTTTGACAGATTTCGCAAAGGCTTCAGCTATTCTGTAAACTGGTATCAGCCTCAGTTTTGCGGCTTGACTTGTGCGGCGTCTCCGTATCAATGTCTTGATGACAGCGAGAGAGAGATGAGATCAGACCTCAGATTCGATGTGTGGCCGCACGACACAGTTACTTTACTGCAATTTTAAAATATTGGCTCATCTAAAGTAACTTTTCATTCGATTAAAAGCCGAAATATTGCCTGACATAAGCAACTTTCGGTTTTGGAAAAGAACGGCTTCGGTGAAGACGCACACACACACAGGATACACTCTTGCAGTGGTGCCTGCTGTACGCACTGTGCGTATACCTACCATGCTAGGGCGGGAATCAATGCCGCTTTTTTATTTATTTATTTATGACATGATTTAAAATGATTATTAAACAGTATAAACTACTCTAAAGAGACAAACTATATACGAAATTCGTTTTAAAAATATATTTTGTCCAAGAAAAATATACAAATTATATTTTAGTTTGAGACCAACTGTGAGCCCAACTGTGGATGATTTTCGGTCAGTGGAAAGTAAGGATTTAATTAATGCTTCACTATTGTATCACAATCTTCTGTCATATATTTGCAAATTTTTTTATGTCGTCATAATTTTAAAGATGACGTCTTGCGTCAGATTTTTCCTTGGTGCTGATGTGCTTTTATTACATTTAGATTTCAACAAAATATTAAAACTAAAAAGGAAACGAATCATGTCGTAAGGAATGCCCTAAATAATGTAGCCTTTGACAGTAACCATCAGTGTTTCTTGACATGATTGGGGAAGGAGGCGGGCGGTGCTGGATTTGTGCGTATCGTGGAGTTAATTCCTGCAGGCACCCCTGCACTCTTGTAGGCCTATTCATTATTAATTTTTTTATCATTAAACGCATAATAATCAAGTGCAAAAAAGAACAGCTGAACTTCGGAAAAAGTGCTCGCTGCAATTGCCCTGATGGTTGCTTTATTTTTCTGCAGTTGGCTTGTCATTGGCTCGGCATTGCTAAATAACTTTAAAGATTAAGATTTAAATAAGATTATTTATTAATAAACATTATTAATAAACATTGTGAGATGATGATCGCGTGATTTTTAAAATGAGAGTATACGTTTCGTATTTATGGCTATTTATCTACCTGCAACCCACCCATAAACATCTAGTACTTTTCGATTACCTGACCGGCTGATCAAAGGCAGGACTCCTGAATATGAAATAATCGCGCATAACAGGGTTTTATGCGTCCCCAATATGCAACGAGAGTGACTCCATAAGGTAACATACACTGCACACACTTTGTGTAATGTTTGAAGTCGTGCACACATGTAAGCACAAGGATAACTCATCCTTTAAATGTCCATGCTTAATCGTTAATAGATAAGATCTGGGTTGCAGGGTTATCAACAATGTGTATATTTTTGGCTTGGAACAGCCTCCTGTTAAAGATTTTTGTGTTGATCCTTGCTACAGGCAAAAAAAACAATAAAAAAAAAACCGAACAAATAAACTTAATTGAAACCAAATCTATGAAGTATCGGTATCGGTACTTTGTATCGGCGAGTAAACAAATTAAAATACTCGTACTCTTATCGATTTGTAAAAAAGTGGTATCGGTGCATCCCTAACAATGATCTACATATAACTGAAAAGATATATTCTTTGGGTTTTGTAATGTAATGTAATGTAATGTAATGTAATGTGTATTTATATAGCGCATTTATTGTGTATGGCCATACACCCAAAGCGCTTCACAATCATGAGGGGGGGTCTCTCCACACCACCACCAGTGTGTAGCATCCACTTGGATGATGCGACGGCAGCCACAGGACAACGGCGCCAGTCCGCTCACCACACACCAGCTATTGGTGGAGTGAAGAGAGAGTGATAGAGCCAATTCAGTGGATGGGGATGATTAGGAGGCCATGATGGGTAAGGGCCGATTGAGCGACTTTGGCCAGGACACCGGGGTTACACCCCTACTCTTTACGAGAAGTGCCATGGGATTTTTAATGACCACAGAGAGTCAGGACCTCGGTTTAACGTCTCATCCGAAAGACGGACGGGTTTTAATTATATCATTTCATTAACAACAGCTATGCGGGATATTAAACCTTTGTCTTTCTGACTACTGGCTGAGCCAGTGATGCAAATGCTACGGACAGGCTTTCAATGACTCTGCCTTTGTCTTCGGGTGATACTATCAGGCCTAAGAAACCCCCTTTGTTGCATAACTTGTGTGGTCAGTAGCAGGGCAGGTTTTCTAGCACCTACATGCCGGGTATCATGCTGACTTCAATGCTGAATTTGCATGCTTTTTTAGCCATCTCCCCTCCTCCTAAGAAGACATTATAGACAGGACATCTTTGTCTCAAATCAGACTTGTGATAAAACTCGCAGAGTGCAGACCTCCAGTAGGCTCCTGCAAACACATGGACTTCTCGAAGATGCTGTATGACTGCAGATTAACCAACGTGTCTCAATAAAGGATTTCAGCTTGTTTCAAGTCTCCTGGACTGGGTTCTCTCTCTATCCATCATTTATTGTTTTTACAACAACTTGGTGCCGTGACCCGGATAGAAGAAGAATTCACTTAAATCAAGTTTGACTCTTCATTTTCAACAAAATATCTGACTTCACTCAAGACGAAATCGTTTCAGTTTCAGCAACTTAAAGTGAACAGCTGAGGTCACATATTCTCAACAATCTTTAAAATAAATTCAGCAGAATAGTGAGAGAATCATGATCTTTATTCTAAGAAAAACAATTGTGATTCTCCTTTTATCCATAATCATGCAGCCCTATGAGTATAGCACTAAAGGGTGCTCCAAGCATTTTAATGATCATTATCTACAGACTTCCGAAATATTCTCCAGCTTTTATTGATTATTTTACAGAGCTGCTATCAACAGTAACCTTTGAGTTTGACTATTTTACTATTTTACTATTTTACTAGAAATCAATGCTGTAAAAGAACTCATGACTGTTTTTAACACTTTTGATCTGACTCCGCATGTTCAAGGACCCACACACAATCGTGGACCCACTCTTGATCTACTTATAACTAAGGGTCTACACATTTCATCGACTGTTGTTAAGGATGTTGCACTATCTGATCATTTCTGTATTTTCTTTTATATATTAATCACTCCAGCCATCAAAGACAGACCTGTCTCTGTCAGAAAGAGATACATAAATGAGAACAATAGTGAGCAGTTTATGAAGGCCAGGACTGGCTCCCGGGTACATTCAGAATAGACTTTAAAGCACATGTGTCAAAGCCAGTTCCTGGAGGGCCGGAGCTCTGCACAGTTTAGTTCCAACCCTAATTAAACACACCTGATCAAACTAATTGAGTGCTTTAGGCTTGTTTGATACCTACAGATAGGTGTGTTGAAGCAGGGCTGGAACTAAACTCTGCAGGGCTCCGGCCCTCCAGAAATTGACTTTGACACCCCTGCTTTAAAGTATTATTACTAGTCTATAAATCACTAAATGGTCTAGGACCTCAATACATTACAGATATGCTCACTGAATACAAACCTAACAGATCACTCAGATCTTTAGGATCATATAAACTACAAACTCCTAGAGTTCAGTCAAAGCAGGGTGAATCGGCTTTCAGCTACTAACAGCGCCCCCTGCTGCTGGAATCAGCTTCCAGAAATGGTCAGATGTGCTCCAACATTAGGCACATTCACATCAAGACTGAAAACACATCTGTTTAGCTGTGCCTTTACTGAATGAGCACTGTGCTACGGCCCACAGATCACACTATTATGTCTTCCTTTTCTTTTTCATTCCTTTTTAAAAACATTATAATAGTTTTTTAATCATTTTTATACGATTCATTTTATTTCTTATGCTTGTTGTATTTCTTTTGTTATTGTTTATGTACAGCACTTTTTGAATTACAATTCAAAGTTGCCCACTTCTGCTATAAATGATTTGTCTGTGTGTCTGTAGGTTGTCTGGCTGTATGGTGACAGAGGAAGGCTGTGGTTTTGTGTCTTCAGCTCTGAGTTCAAACCCCTCACACCTGAGAGAGCTGGATCTGAGCTACAATCACCCAGGACAATCAGGAGTCCAGCTGCTCCAACACACACTGGAGGATCCACACCATACACTGCAGAAACTCAAGTAAGTGGGGCCATTAGGATACATTAACCACATTTCCACTGTCGGGCCAGTGCGAGCCAGGGCTTTTATCACCAATCGCCTGAGAGGTTGAGCAGTGAGGCTGAAATCATGTCGCGTTTCATGTCGGGCTAGTAGCTCGCAGCGAGTCATGCAAACCCCACCCCCAGAATGCCCCCAGAATCAAACATCACACAACCCGCCCAGTTCAGCGGGAATCAGGTGGATAACGCACACCATCTCATCATCACTAAACGATTAAAATGAAGACAACCGAAACAAACATATGACACGTTACTGTGCAGCATTACATTATATGTCGATACGCACAGGCCTGTGTATTTCCATTCATTATATTTGTTTAGGGGCGACAGAGTGGCGCAGTAGGTAGTGCTGTCGCCTCACAGCAAGAAGGTCGCTGGTTCGAGCCTCGGCTGGGTCAGTTGGCGTTTCTGTGTGGAGTTTGCATGTTCTCCCTGCATTCGCGTGGCTTTCCTCCAGGTGCTCTGGTTTCCCCCACAGTCCAAACACATGCAGTACAGGTGAATTGTGTAAGCTGAATTGTCCGTAGTGTATGTGTGTGAATGAGTGTGTATGGTTGTTTCCCAGAGATGGGTTGCAGCTGGAAGGGCATCCGCTGCGTGAAACGTGCTGGATAAATTAGCGGTTCATTCCGCTGTGGCGACCCCAGATTAATAGAGGAACTAAGCCGAAAAGAAAATGAATGAATGAATATTTGTTTAGGCTACTCGCCGACCGAATGTTGGCATCGTACATCGAGTGGTCTCGCCACTAACAGAGGGACCCAGCGCACCATCCACAATATAAAACCACAGAAATTCTCAGGTAATAACTCGGTATAAAATGTATTTTATAACATCCTAGTTTTGATACACGTCGTCAAACATTCAGCTCAGGTAATTCCCCTTTATTTAAAGGTGCAGTATGTAAGTTTGACACCCAGTGGTTGAACTAGGTATTGCACTTCTGGATCAAAACAAACGCAAGCGTGGGTTGACAGATTGAGTGCAGGAGTTGAATTATCAGGCGACTTGTGTGGCATCTATCGATGGATGACAGCGAGAGTGAGATGAGATCAGACCTCAGTTTCGATGTGTGGCCCCACGTCACATTTACTTTACTGCAAGTTTTTAATATTGGCTCATCTAAATTAACTTTTCATTCGATTAAAAGCCGAAATATTGCCAGACAGACAAAGCAACTTTCGGTTTTAGAAGAAGGAGACTTCAGTGAAGACACACACACACAGAATACACTCTTGTCGGCCTTTTCATTATTGATTTTTTTTAACATTAAACTCATAATAATCAAGTGCACAATAGAACAGATGAACTTCGGAAAAAGTGATCACTGAGGTTGCTTTGTTTCTCTGCAGTTGGCTTGTCAGTGGCGCGGCAATCACTTTTATTTGAATAAAAAATAAGATTATTTATTACTTAACACTGTGAGATTCGACTCATCTCGTTCTCCTCACATGATAAATGAAATATGAAGCATTGTAGCTATGTTCAGATTTTAACTAGACAGCCTACTGCATGCTATCGTCTTAAGTAAATTATTTGGAATTAAATTTTCCATTTAATTCAAATAAATATTGAATTAAAAAAAGGAATACTTAAAAAAAAAAATGTGGTCACGGTGGAAAAGTGATGTCACCGGTGTTGCGTCTTAAAACCGGTAACAGCGTCTACACCGTCTATCGTGGCAAGCCTATTGAACACAGAATAATATTCCTGCTTAGTCTATCAGTGGCTCCACACTTCTGTGTATTTTACACAAAGTGTTGCAGGAAGGACGTCAGGACCCAGAAGATTTATTCATTGGGGGTTTCCTTAAGTTTTTCACGATTTACGATTTTCAAGATTTTTACTTTTTGTAATGTTTCCTTTGGATTTAATTAAAGTCTGTCAAGTCACCCTAATTTCTATATCACTTTAAAAAATGACAAAGTTTTCATTGTCATTGTGAAACAAATTTAATTCATCAAGCACATTTCTGGTGGTCATGAGCAGGGGCGGACTGGCCATTGGGAGCACCGGGACATTTCCCGGTGGCCTGACGGTCAATCTGGCCTGCCGCAATCAACACCCTCCCCGCTAGAGCAACAACAGCCCCGCTGCCAAGGCAACCGCAGTCAGCCAGCCAGCTTCGCTCATGTTTTCACGCGCGTGTCGTGCTGTTGTTCGCGTCCCCGCAGCCGTCTGTCTCTCCCTCCCGCGCCGCGCGAGCTGCGAGACGGGCGCGTGACAGTGAGAGAGAGAGAGAGAGAGGGAGAGAGCGAGCGAGCGAGCGAGGAGAGGAGGCTCGACAGGCGGAGGTGTGTGCTTCAGAAGTGGCCTGAATGACAGGCACTTTGGGCCGCGCACCTATCACCCCCCCCCCCAATCCCCCCACCCCACCCCCCCCCCACCCCCCACCCCCCTGCGAGCGCTTCACTTTATACTCCGCTTCGGAAGTGGCCTGACTGACAGTCACTTTGGCCCGGTAGAAAATGCATTCCCAGTCCGCCCCTGGTCATGAGGATAGAGACCCCCCTCATACAATTGTAAATCAGTTTGAGTGTATGGCCATACACAATAAATGCTTTATAAAAAACACATTTATTTCTGTTGAATACTGACCCAAACCAAACAAAGGCGACAGTGGCTAGGAGCCCGCATCCCAACAACTGATGGAATTTCTACAAATAATAAAAAGCATTTCTTAAAATCTATACATTCTTATTGTTCATTTTTATTGATGCCAGTCCTGCACATCACGTTCATTAAACATAACATTGTTTAGTGAACTGATAACTAATAGTTAGCAATTCATTGAATGTTGTGTTTATTTCTCTCAGTTTGGACTATGGATCTAATTTCAGAATCACATTGGGACTGCGAAAATGTAAGTTTTCTCACACACAGACACGCACATCTGTGCATATTTTACAAGTCTTAAATGTTGTGAGCTGTTTTTCTCTGTTCAGATTCCTGTTGTTTTAAACTGGATTTAAACACTGCACACACTTGTCTCATGCTGTCTGATGGGAACAGGAAGGTAGCGCATGTGAAATATCATCAGGCATATCCTGAGCATTCAGAGAGATTTGAGAGCCTTGAGCAAGTTCTGAGTCGAGAGACTCTGACTGGACGCTGTTACTGGGAGGCTGAATGGAGTGGATGGGGTCATGTAGCAGTGTCATATAAAGACGTCAACAGAAAAGGTGGGATTGACTGTCGGTTTGGACTCAATGAAAACTCTTGGAGTCTGTACTTTAGTGACACACTTTACACAGCCTGGTACAATAATAAGAGCATAAACATTCGGCCCTCTACATCCCCCTCTAATAGAGTTGGTGTCTATCTGGACGTGCCGTCCGGCTCTCTGTCTTTCTACAGTGTCTCTGACACACACACTCTCACACACATACACACATTCAACACTACATTCACTGAACCCCTCTATGCTGGATTCAGACTGTATCCTGACTCTTCAGTGTCTCTGTGTCAGATTTAAATCATCAGGTTTGGAACCACAGTAGGAGTAAAAAATGAGTAAAAAATGAAAAAGTATTTGTGACTTTTTTATTATAAGTATTGGCATACCTCTTAATAAATGATGTGTTTTTTCTCTTATCAGTATATAAGTTAGATAAGTTTCATTTAAGTATTAATATTAGCATAACTTTATTAAGATGCTCGTAAAAAAACAATTAAATTGTTTTTGCATTCAGAACACTAATTATTCACTCACTCTGTTTTACTTTGTAAGTTTACATGCATGATAAAAAAAATGAAACCAAGTGAAACAAAATGTAGTTTTGTTGCCTTATTTGTTGTCTTATGTTACTGTTCATATTTTTTATTGTATATATTTATTTTCCTATTATGGTGTCCGAGACCGAAGACTCAATTGTTTGTAGATATAGGTTTATGGCCTTAAAGAATTTGAGATCCCCTTCAGACCCTTAGAAACAGGCCACAGAAAGACTGAGAGAGACACAAGCTTCCTATAAAATGGATTTTCTCTATTAATTCATAGGCAGATGTGTTCATGAATTAACCAGCATATTCCCAGAACAGTACTTGTGTCACTCATATTTTTTGTATGTTGTTTGCCTTGTCGACTTTTAGGCCCAATCCCAATCCTACCCCTTAGCCCTTCCCCTTACCCCTTTCCCTCGTTTTGCGCGTTCATGTGAAGGGGTAGAGGTGTCCCAATTCTCTTTAGCTTGAAGGCGTAGGGCTGAGTGGAAGGGGTATACACCCCTTCGAACGAAGATTTCTCAGGACCATACTCGAAACCAAGGGGTAAGAAAATTTCCCAGAATACACCAGCTACAGCGGCAGTTTCACTGCACCCGGAAGTCAGGAGAGTCACAAATTATGATTTTTTTTGTCATTATTACGAATTTTTACAATAAACAAACAAACACAATTTATTACATTCATAACCGCGTTCATGTTTTACTGTCATGCTTTTATAAAAAAACGCTAAAATAAAAACCGCTAAATTTGGCGATCTATAATCCATAATAATATCTCCTGTACAGCAGTCCCACAACATTCTGACACTCGAACACCCTGTCAGAAAAGTCTAGTGTCTGAGAATGAGCTGTGTACAGTGTCTGCTATAATGTTAATGTTGTGTTTGTGTGTTTACATGATGAATATGGCCACGGTGTAAAAGCACAGTATAGTTACGATCTTATTGCCACATTAGATCGTCATGATAACATAATATATGCCTTCAGTGATTTCCTGAAGATAAACACCAAAAAAATAACACAACTGGAATAACTACAGCAGTCGCGATCGTCTGATCTCATATGAAGCAAGAGGTCGCAATGACATATGATGACATGTGGAGGTCTTGCAGTGCTGTCCCAATTCTTAGGGGTAAATTTTGTCACACTCGTTTTTAGGGCCAAAGGGAAAGGGTAGGGGTACAAAAATAGGATTGGGATTGGGCCTAAATGGATGTTTTTTTTATAGAATTCTTAAATAACTTAATATCATATTTATGATAAAAAATAATTCTCTCAGGATCCCGTGTACATTGAGGTATGTCACAGATGTGTAGATTATGTAATAATGCAGCTATAGTCCTCAGAACCTTCAAGACTTTCATCCAATAGTGCATTGAGTGCTTGCACAATAGCTGAGTAATATGCAAGTATCAATCATTTTGTCTAAGCAGAGGTTTAGATTAAGCTTATAAGCCCCTTTGTAAAAGATGTAAGTAAATGTTTTTTTTTAGAATGATTAAACTGACTTGTTCATTCATTCCCTTTCTTCATTTTTTTTCATTTATCTACTTTCACATTTTCTCCACCCTTTTGAATGTATGCTTGATTGTGCGTAGTTGTTCACATGAGTGTTGAGTCTGTGATAGTAAATGCTTGCATCAAAGTCACTGTAATGTTGCGTTCACACCAGATGCGAAAGAAGCGTCAAGCGCGAGTGATTTACATGTTAAGTTAATGCAAACTCCTGAATAGACATCCTGCGGCGCAATATGCGCGAATGACGTGAATTGCGCCGCACGAATTGCTCGAGTTCAAAAATCTGAACTTGTGCGGACATTCGCGCCACGTTAACCAATCAGGAGCTTGCTCTTGTGAGGGTGTGATTGTGACGTAGCACCTGTTGTTGGTCTCCCAGGGGAAAATCCTCCTGCCTACACCAACAACAGTTCATCAAACTGGGCTCGGCTCGGTCAGAAGGAGCGCTGAATGCTTCCGTCATCCAGGTTAAGTTTCTGGAGGAGTTTATGAGCTCACAGAGTTGAGTGCACCTCAGAAAGTATCTAGTGAACTCAGACACTACTCCAAACTTATCAACGCTGTTTTACAGCCTTCATAAAAGCACATAAACACAGTTATTTTCTCAATAAAATCCATGTTAGCCATTTAGCAATGAAGCTACAGTCACCGGGCAGACAGAAGTCCTGCCTATGACGCGAATCCGCATCTGTTCTGAAGTGAATTTGACGCACGAACGAAGCAGATTTGACGCGCGAATGAAGCGAGTAAACTCAAATGTTCACGCGTCTATTCGCGATTTATCTGCGCGTTCCGCAGCATAATGATTCTGACTTTTGTTAAATGTTCTGAACTTAACGTGTATAAACCAATCCACAGAACCAGATGTGCAAAGAATCTGGAATTAAAAGATCTGTTTCGACTCTCTGGTCAGTTTGCAGCTCAAGAATTTTTGTTTTTAAAACAGTAAATGTTTTACAAGGATGCTTTAATCATACAACAGGAGCCCCGATTTATGGGCGTTACATCAGGTTTATTTTGCACAGTAGCAGTATGGACATCATCCATATAGTAGTTTAATAGTAGTAACAGTAGATTTATAGTATACTAATATATAGTATAGTTGTTTGATAGTAGAAACTTGTATCCTGTTACATCTGCTGCAAGAAGACGTGCAAATACAGTGCAAAGCTTAAAGTTTGTGTACTGCCCACTTTGTAACTCCATTTGTAACTCACCATTGCAGAAAGGCTTGAATAAACTCCACAACAAATACAACTGTAATGATCACCAGCGATCTAGCCTTTGCGGATCACTGGAGAAAACTCTGTCATTCACCCAAACTACACATCTGATACTGAACTGAACTACATATCCCATCAAATACTTTACTTACACACCAGTCCCAGATCCCCCCCCTGATTTAACTTCGGAAATAGAAAACATTCTGGACTGAATGCACGACACCAAAGACTTATTCTTACACTTGAGCTGCACTGTTAGATGTGGGACCTTATATGTTTTGCAACATGCCACAATTTGCTATTTATGTGCAGGATAATATATTCACATGCCGTTTGTCAAGCATATCATGTGAAGCATATCATGCCAAAATCTGGAGAAAATTGTGTAATCTGAATGGGCCTTTATCTCAATATCTCAAGTTTAATGACGAAGGCTCTGAATGTTCATGTACATTATGTATAAGTGAACTTGTGTTTGTTTAAACAAAATAACGAAACAAAATGAGGAAAAAATAGAAGTGATGTGAATGTGTTGTACATCTGGATGCACTAATATTTACAGTTCAGCCACAGATTACTGACTGATTGTATAATTTATTTAGCATGTTTGCAATGCAATAGTGAACACAGGACACAAGAACGCAGTGCTAAATATAAATTGGATTTTTCTATTTGAAAACACCCCCCCCCCCCCTCTCTATGAAATGTTTTATGAAACCACACACTAAGCAAGTTGAACAGGCAGAACAGGCAGAAGTCTTGAAGCAAAAGTATGCTGCAGCTCTCTCAACAAGGAAACAGCATGTAAACGTAAAATTGAGCCGCAGCATAATCTCTCACGGTAGGTACGTATTTAAAGCTACTGTTGATAAATATTTACACCTGTTTAAATAATCTAATTTATTCATATTTGCTTGACTTCTCAATAAATGGCTAACGCTGTTTATTTATTATTTACATAGATTCATTATTTACGTCATTTATATTTGCATAGATTTGACCTACTTGGTATAAGCCATGTTGGTTTGTTTGTTCTTTTTTGGTATGTAACAGTCACTGAAAATGAGTGCTGAGGGGGAGAACACGATACAGTAGGTCACTCTACAGAAGTAAGGTCTGAATGGATTATAAAGTTTAAGTTTCTCAGATTTATGGCTGTTTTAGAGAAGGGTGTGGGTTTTTAGTAGACTGCCTCCTACTTAAAAGATGTTTTGAAAAATTATGGTCACACTTTATTTTGACGGTCCGTTTGTTGAATGTAAGTTACATTGCAACTAATTCTCAGTAGATTATAAGTAGACTGTTAGGTTGGGGTTAGGGTTGGGATTGGGGTTAGGGTTAGTGTAAGTTGACATGTACTTGCAAAGTTTCTTATAGTCAGTTAAATGTCTGTTGAAGGACTGTTAAATGTCAGTGTCAACAGATATTAAGCAGACAGTCTACTAATACTCAAATGGACCATCAAAATAAAGTGTTACCAAAATTATTTCATACGGAGAATCTGATTTTATTTTACCAGAGTAATCTATTATTTACTCTCACACCTAATGTCAATTTAGTCTTGAGTACATGCACTAGCTAAATCAAATGTCTTAAAATACAGTAGGATAACAGAGATTGTCCAATCTGTTATGTACCCAGGTAGCAAAGAATTCTGGCCCAGATTTGGCATAAATCTGGCGCAGCAGGCATTCATCCGGCATTGGCATACAGCATGTGGGCCAAACATGGCCCTGGTTTGGCAGAGGTGGCACCATCTTTAAGGCGGCACACACTACTTGGGCCAGGTGTAAAATGTAGTATTTGGCCCAGATTTTAATAATTGATATGTGGGCCATGTACGTTTGGCCTGTCTTGACCCACATTTGAAATACTTTTTTATTATTTTCAAATAAAGAAAGAAATTGTACCAATCAGGTCGCTTCAAGAAAAAGCACGCCCATAGCATGCCTAAAGTGCAATGATTCATGGGTATATCAGTTTCATTGTAGTTGTTTCACACCAACATATCTGGCCCAGTTCAGGCACAGTTGTGGGTTATAACTTGGCTGAGACTTGGCCCAGATATGGTCCATGTTTGGCCCTTGTCTGGCAGCCAGACTTGGTCCAGTCATGTACCGTAATTCACTGCGGCATGTGGGCCAAGCTAAAGCTGATTGTGTGGGCCAGAGCTGGGCCAGAGATATTTTGCTATGTGGGTAGGTTTCTGCATTGACATTGAGGGGAATTTTGAACAAGTACACAGATTAGACATTTTGCATAGAATTTTGTTATATCATATCCTACAATTAATAATTGATATAATTTCTAATGAATTAAAAAAGTTTTCCTTTGTGTGGGTGTGGCACAGGAAAGTCAGTGCTCTCGTGCCCTCCTTTGCCATGCCAGCAATGTTCAATGTGCTCTTGATGGAAAATGTGAATTTCATGAAGTATACATTATATGATTTTGTGTCTTTAAATGTAGCTTGTTTACAAAGAGAGAAATAAGAGTAGCACAGTATTACAAGTAACAAAGCTATGCTGGAAGATGAGGACATCCCTTATAAAATGAGTCTGAGCAGAGAGATGGAGGCTGCATCCTCTCCAGAACCCAGCGGCGTGTCTATGAGGTGCAACACATCTATAATCATGCCTGAACTTGTTACCCCTGATCCCAGGTAAGAGAAAACACAGATATTAGTTGATTAGGTTAGATCTACATTAAATGAATACAAACTGACAGATGTTTTTGGATTGTTGTCAGCAGGCAGAATATTCCCAAACCAAACTCTCCAAACCCCAGCGGTGTGTCTGTGAAGAGTACTGCATCTATAGTTATGCCTCCTAACATCAGTGGTGAAGCTGTGACCTCTGACCTTGGGTGAGACACAACAATGATACTGAGAAAAATAGGCATAAATACAGATTGGATGAAACCTTTTATGAATCATATATTATGTGAAGATATTTGAAGTGACGATGATTAATGTCTTCAGCATCAGCAGCCTTGCTAAATAACACCCTGGTTATTTATTGCAATGAGAATTGATATTTCTCCTTTGACTCAGCAGAAAGAAAGAAAATCTGATCCAGATTCAGCCTAGATGGGGAGTTTGTGAGTCCAGACCTTCTGAAGACATTGACTGTCCTCCATGCAGTAAGAGATGCAGACAGGGATCCAGTTCTGCTTACTACTACACAAGAGCAGACCAGCAGGAGAAGACTGAAAACCATGAACTACCTATATATGATAAACTACAGAGAGCTAAAGACCAGCACAAAACCAGCATGAAGAACAAATATGAGAGATTATTTGATGGAGTAAAACTCCTAGAGAACCAAACCCCCCTAAACCAGATCTACACCCAGCTGTACATCATAGAGGGAGAGAGTGAAGGAGTGAATGAAGAACATGAGGTTTTACAGATGGAGAAAACAGCCAGAACAAAACACTCCCAACACACTCCAATCTACTGCAATGACATCTTTAAAGAGGAGAAAGAGCAAATCAAGACTGTTCTTACTAAAGGCATCGCTGGAATCGGAAAAACCGTCTCTGTGCAGAAGTTCATTCTGGACTGGGCCGAGGGAAAAGCCAATCAGGATGTAGATTTGATGTTTGTGCTTCCATTTCGAGAGCTGAACTTGATCAGAGATCATCAGTACAGTCTTCACAGACTTCTGCTGGACTTTCATCCTGAACTTGAAGATCTGGAGCCCAAGATTTATGAGGAGTGTAAAGTTGTGTTCATCTTTGATGGTCTGGATGAAAGCAGAATCACACTGACGTTTTCAGACGCTCAGAAAGTTTGTGATGTGACTGAGACTTCATCAGTGGCTGTGTTGATGTCAAAGCTGATGAAAGGAGAGCTGCTTCCCTCTGCTCTCATCTGGATCACCTCCAGACCAGCAGCAGCCAATCAGATCCCCTCCAAATACATCAAGCGTCTGACAGAAATTCAGGGATTCACTGAGCCTCAGAAGGAGGAATATTTCAGGAAGAGAATCAGTGAGCAGCATCAAGCCAGCAGAATCATCTCACACATCAGAAGAGCAAGAAGCCTCCACATCATGTGCCACATACCCGTCTTCTGCTGGATCTCATCCACTGTGCTTCAGAAGCTCCTGGAAGAAGATCTGAGTGCAGAAATCCCTCAAACTCTGACTGAAATGTACATCCACTTCCTGCTGATTCAGATCAACATGAGGAATCAGAAGTATGAAGAGAGAGATCCAGAGAAACTCCTGCAGTCCAACAGAGAAGTGATTGTCAAACTTGCTGAAGTGGCTTTCAGACAGCTGATGAAGGGCAATGTGATGTTCTATGAGGAGGACCTGATTGAGACCGGCATAGACGTCTCTGATGCCTCAGTGTATTCTGGGATTTGCACTGAGATCTTTAAGGAGGAATCTGTGATTCATCAGAGGAAAGTCTACAGCTTCACCCATCTGAGTGTTCAGGAGTTTCTGGCTGCTTTCTATGTGTTTTACTACCACATGAGCATCAATGAAGAGGCATGTTTTGATGCACTGGAAAATCTCCATAAAAGAGTCATTGATAAAGCCATTGAGAGTGAGAATGGGCATCTGGATCTGTTCCTGCGGTTCCTGCTGGGCGTCTCACTGGAGTCCAATCAGAGACTCTTACAGGATCTACTGACACACACAGAGAAGAGCTCAGAGAGCATCAGGAGAAGCACACAGTACATTAAAGAGAAGATCAGAGATGGACATGGACTCTCCCCTGAAAGATCCATCAATCTGTTCCTCTGTCTGCTGGAAGTGAAAGATCAGACTCTGTCCAGAGAGATTCAGGAGTTTGTGAAATCAGACAAACAGTCAGAGAAGAAACTCTCTCCTGCTCACTGCTCAACAATCGCCTACATGCTTCAGATGTCAGAGGAGGTGCTGGATGAGCTGGAGCTCCAGAAATACAACACATCAGATGAGGGCAGACGAAGACTGATACCAGCCGTCAGCAACTGCACAAGAGCTCTGTGAGTATTAAATCTGGTGTTGGTGTTAAAATAGTTTTAGATGAAATTTATTTACTGTGTATTTTCTTCTCTTTCAGTCTTGCTGGCTGTAATCTCTCTGCTCAGGATTGTGAAATTGTGTCGTCAGTTCTTCAATCCTCAAACTGTGTCCTGAGAGAGCTGGACCTGAGTAACAATGACCTGCAGGATTCAGGAGTGAAGCTGCTCTCTGATGGACTGAAGAGTCCAAATTGTCGGCTGGAGATACTGAGGTGTGTAAGATCATGGTACAAATGTTTTCAAGGCATAATGTTGATGTGTGTCTGTAGATGATCTGTGTGTGTTTGTAGATCAAGGATCTCCGACCTTATTCGTAGCATGGACCTATGCTTGTATTGATAATTTTTTTGTGGACCAGGTGTGATTTGATGTGGGGGTTGTGTCAGGGTGAGGTCTTGTCTTGTATTTACAATTTAGAGCAAGATTTGTGAAGCGGGTTGCACACTGTGCATGGTACGGTGATCTTTACATTGTTTTTTATACATTGCTAAGCAACATGACCACTAGGGTGCATACCCTCATAAAAATCAGTGTTTAGAATAATTTGTGGTCTAGTAGCAACTCTTTCACAACCCGGTACTAGGCCGTGACCTGGGGTGACCTGCTGTAGATGACCCATCTGTGTGTTTTTGTCTCTGCAGGTTGTCTGGCTGTATGGTGACAGAGGAAGGCTGTGGTTTTGTGTCTTCAGCTCTGAGTTCAAACCCCTCACACCTGAGAGAGCTGGATCTGAGCTACAATCACCCAGGACAATCAGGAGTCCAGCTGCTCAAACACACACTGGAGGATCCACACTATACACTGGAGGAACTAAAGTATGTGGCACAGTATGATGATTTCATTTTAAATCATTAACACTTGTAATATCACCTAAGTTAAGGTACAGTATTTATTTTTTCACCGCTGGTAGTCATGTATTCAGAACAAACAAAACCGTAGTTTGATGATGCAATAAGTATCTGGGAGAACTGGCAGTTGTCATCATTGGACTGTCATCTTTGATCTAATTGATGAGCTAATGTAAGTAAGATTTATTGTCATCATAATATGAAGCAGAGAAGGCAACACAGTGGTGCAGTAGGTAGTGCTGTCGCCTCACAGCAAGAAGGTCGCTGGCTCGAGCCTCGGCTGGGTCAGTTGGCGTTTCTGTGTGGAGTTTGCATGTTCTCCCTGCGTTTGCCTGGGTTTTCTCCGGGTGCTCCGGTTTCCCCCACAGTCCAAACACATGCGGTACAGGATGAATTGGGTAAGCTAAATTGTCAGTAGTGTATGAGGGTGAGTGAGTGTGTATGGATGTTTCCCAGAGATGGGTTGCGGCTGGAAGGGCATCCGTTGCGTAAAACATATTCTGGATAAGTTGGTGGTTTATTCTGCTGTGGCGACCCCTGATTAATAAAGCCGAAAAGAAAATGAATGAATGAAGCAAAGCAAAAGCAAAAAAAGGGCTGAAGAAGGAATTGCTGATGAGAGATGAGTGTGACATGTTACAAGGCAGCAGAGGTTTTATTATGCCATAGTCACTGTTTTCAGTTCTTCTGCTCGTGATCAGGTGGTGAAGAAGCAGTGGTGTTTTATCATACTAAGTACGTTTTCTATTCATTCATTCATTCATTCATTCATTTTCTGCCGCTTCCCCGGGGCCGGGTCGCGGGGGTAGCAGTTTTAGGAGAGAACCCCAGACTTCCCTCTCCCCAGACACTTCCTCCGGGGGGATCCCGAGGCGTTCCCATGCCAGCCGAGAGACATAGTCCCTCCAGCGTGTCCTGCGTCTTCGCCGAGGCCTCCCCCCGGTGGGACATGCCTGGAACACCTCCCTAGGAAGGCGTCCAGGTGGCATCCGAAACAGATGCCCCAGCCACCTCAACTGACTTCTCTCGATGTGGAGGAGCAGCGGCTCTACTCCGAGCTCCTCTCGAGTGACAGAGCTCCTCGCCCTATCTATAAGAGTGCGCCCTGCCACCCTTCGAAGGAAACTCATTTCAGCCGCTTGTATCCGAGATCTTGTCCTTTCGGTCATGACCCAAAGCTCATGACCATAGATGAGAGTAGGAACGTAGATTGACTGGTAAATCGAAAGCTTTGCCTTTCGGCTTAGCTCCTTCTTCACCACGACGTTTTCTATTCATATTTTATAATATCATTTTATAATACTACCCTGTATGGTTGTGACCAGTCTAATGAAATGTATAACATATTTAAGCGTCTTTCTTTATTTTCTACATAACCAACTGATAAATCAATGGGTGTGTGATATCATTGACGGGCAACACAATGACATGACCCATGTCACCATGTACATAGATTTAAACATGCTTTCAAACATTTGTTTGAAATGTAAATACACAACTTCTGCCTTTTAAAGTGATTCAGCATTGAGTTGAATGTGTAGGTGTGAAAGTTATATAATAAGAAACAGCAGCTATGGCTGATATTGTCTCCAGTGATCATCACTTCCACGTTCTTCGACACAGACGCAGGCATTTGCAAGCTGCGTCTATCAGAGTATCCGTTCATGAGAGGATGTATGAGCAATTTGTTCACTAATCAGCTGACAGACCCAAATACTGTCACACACTACAGTGTCTGTGTATCTGTATAAGTGTTTGGTGAAGATTGTGAAATGGTAATCACTGGAGCCAATCACAGTCTCATGAACACATGCACAGAATAGCAAATCAGGAATTGACGTTTTTAAAAATTCAGTACTGAAACCTGTACTTTTAACAACCCTTGTTTACTTTTTCTTGCATACTTAATCAAGCAATAATCATTTGTGGTTGATGTTTGTCTTAATAGTTTGGACCACGAAGAGTCTTTTAGAATTACACCTGGTATGAGGAAATGTAGGTTGTTTTCTTTTTTACTAATAAATATTTACATTTACACACATACACTCGCCTCTCTGAAAGTGTCCCTTATCTACTGCTTGTTCAGATGCCTGTGATCTCACACTGGATCCAAACACAGCTCACACTCAACTCATCCTTTCTGAGGGAAACCGAAAGGTGATCCGCGTGAAAGATCATCAGCCGTATCCTGATCATCCAGACAGGTTTGCTGATATTCCTCAGATTCTATGTAGAGAGACTCTGACTGGACGCTGTTACTGGGAGGCTGAATGGGAAACCTGGACTCGTATAGCCGTGGCCTATAGAGGAATCAGCAGGAAAGTGGGAAGTGACTGTTGTTTTGGGTACAATGATAAATCCTGGAGTCTTTTCTGCACTGCTAGTGGATTCCATGTCTGGCACAATAATAAGAGCATTGATATATCAGCTTCTTCTTTATCTAAAAGAGCAGGAGTGTACGTGGATGTGTCATCTGGTTCCCTGTCCTTCTACAGCATCTCTGATGCACACACACTCGCACACTTACACACTTTCAACACCACATTCACTGAACCCCTCTATGCTGGATTTATGGTTTTTGACTCCTCAGTGTCTTTGTGTCAGAGAGAACAAATGAAACTCAACAACAGAAAAGTCGAATTTTCTGACTTAATGGATTAGTCTGTAGAAATACTCTGGGCTCTTCGTTTGATGTGATCTTATAAATGCTCCAATTGATGTCATCACTAATGTTTACATTTGCATCTACAGTGCTGTGTGAATGTTTGTGAAGCTCTTTCAGGATCGAAAGACATGCTAACAATTTTATCAAAATAAGAAAGATCATACACAATGCGTGTTATTTTTATATTTAGCATTATTTATATAAGATGTTTACATATCGTCCCCAACACACAGGCTGCGTCCGAAACCGCATACTTCCATACTATAGAGTACGCTAAAATCAGTATGCGAGCCGAGTAGTATGTCCGAATTCATAAAATTTTATTCTGAAGTGCGCACCCCATGCACGCTGCGCTATCCCATGATGCCCCGCGAGAGAATTCATGAATGGAAGTGAAGCGACGCAACTGACGCAGGTAGGTCACGTGACCATGACAAAATGGCGGATGTAGTACGTCCGAATTCCATTCATACTTCGTCCATTCATATTGTATAGAACGTACTTTTCTAACGGCCGAGTAGTACGTTTAAATTCAAACGCAGTACCTACTGAGTAGTAGGCGGTTTCGGACGCAGCCACAGTTTGTGAACCCTTGGTTTTTGTTAGAGTGCATTTTCCTGGCTGTTTTTTGTTCTGGTGATTTGTAAGTGCATGCCCTTTTTGCCAATTAAATATTATAAACAGCACTGAGCAGCAATGCTGTGTTTCCTTTCTGAATGAATTATTTGAGTGAGTGGATAATGGACAGTAAATGGGCATTTTTAAATGAACTATTCAATGAATCACTCATTTTCAAATAAATGCATCTTTATTAATATAGCGCTTTTACAATCAGTGTTGCCAGATTGGGCGTTTTTGAATCCGAGTGTGCGGGTAAAAAATAACATAGGCGCGTAGTGTATATTCGAGCGTTATTGTAAAGGCACGATCGTCTGCCCTACCCCCCACACACACTTTTCACTTTTCGTGAAATGTGGGACCGTTCACCCCCCTACCTACTTTTCTTGAAATGTGGGACTGTCACCCCCCCCCCCCCCCCCCCCCCCCCAAAGTTTTCGTGAACTTTGGGACCAACACCCCCCTCCCGCATTTTTTTGTGAGATTTGGGACCGTCCAACAACCCACCCCCAACCCCTCCCCCCCACCCCCGCCACTTTTTGTGAAATCACGGTTGTTGGGTGGGTGTTTTTGCATTTCGGTGGGTTTTTGGGCTGGAATCAGTCAGCTACATCTGGCAACACTGTTTACAATGTAAATTGTGTCAAAGCAGCTTCACATAGAAGATTATAGTAAACTGAAACTCTTGTTGAATCCCAATTCGCATACTTATACTACGCCCTAAAAGTATGTACTTTTTTTGTGGAGGAAAAATATCTACTTTTGAGTGTGTGACAGAAGAGTATGCAAGCTTTGGGACATACTACTTCCTCGTTACACAGATCGTTGTGTTGCTTAGTTAAGAGCCCTGTCAATCATCCACATTTCTGTCGTATTTAATTTTCTTACCTTATTGGAGAAGCAGCAGCAGGTTTATCTCCCATTCACGAGTCTTTCATGCAGAGAAATCTCCTCAGGTCTTTGGATAATTCTGCATTCAGACGGTAATGTCCAAACACGTCTTTATATACGTTCAGTATTGTTGTTGCAGATGAAATATAACACAGACAACACCATTTAAATATTCTCCAGTGGGTTAGAAATTAACTAACAGTCATTACTGAAGCCTTTCTGCTTGACAGTTGGTTTTGCGCGTTTATCGTGTTTGTAGTTTGTTTACACTTTTCACCCGCGTTTTGTAGTTCTAATCGATTTCAAGTCCAGCGCGCAATGTACTTTGGGCAATATCAGCGGTTAGAGTATGGACGCTTCTACTCTTAACATTTTGACCGGAAATAGTAAACCATCCGGGAATTTTTGGCATACTCTTTTCAACATACTACGATTTGGGACACACTAATTCTATTTTCACATACAATTTAGGACGGATAGTATGCGGATTGGGATGCAGCAAGTGTCAGTTCAGTGTTGAAGTTCAGTTCAGTTCAGTGTGGTTTAATTTTCACTGCTGAGAGTCCAAACACTGAAGAGCAAATCCATCGATGCGCAGCTCCACAAGTCCCAAACCAAGCAAGCCAGTGGTGACCGTGGAGGAACAAACTTCACCAATTGACCAAAGTGAAGGAAAAACAAAACCTTGAGAGAGACCATTTCTCTTCTGGCCAAACTTCTTGTGCAGAGCTGCAGTCGTATGCAGCTGCGCCAGAGACTGGAGAGCGCTGGACGTCCATCGTGGAGAAGCTGCAGGTGTGAGTAGGCAGCGATTCTGTCACGTAAGGGGGTCTGGGACAACAAAAGTGAGGATCCACGTGTAGTTTATTACAAAGAATAGTTAGGCAGGCAACGGTCAAAACAGGGACAAACAGGGGCATACAGGAAATCAAAGAGCGTAGTCAAAAGCAGGCAAATGGTCAGGTTGCAAACAACAGGAAGGATGAACAAAACAAAAGTCAAAAACACGGGATAACGCTTACGTGATGCTCTAAACCAGGGATGTCAAACTTAGTTCCTGGAGGGCCGCAGCCCTGCACAGTTTAGTTCCAACCCTAATTAAACACACCTGATCAAACTAATTGAGTCCTTCAGGCTTGTTTGAAACCTACCAGTAAGTGTGTTGAAGCAGGGTTGGAACTAAACTGTGCAGGGCTGCGGCCCTCCAGGAATTGAGTTTGACATCCCTGCTCTAAATAAATGAGACTCAGCAAAGTTTGTGTGAATGTGTGGTTTATGTATAGTCCAAGTAATCATTCAGTGATGAACTTCAGCTGTGTGCGTGTGTCAGTGTCCAGATGACTGTCAGCTGTGGCAGGAGTGATTGGAGCAATGACTTCTAGGAGTCGTAGTTTGGCTCAGTGGCAGAATTGTAGTTCTCCAGTGATCTGCAACTGCTAGATTGCTGGTGATCATAATTTAATTAAATTCAATTCATCTTTATTTGTATAGCGCTTATACAATGTAGATTGTGTCAAAGCAGCTTCACATGGAAGATTATAGTGAATTGAAACAGTGTCAGTTCAGTTTTCAGAGTTAAGTTCAGTTCAGTTTAGCTCAGTTCAGTGTGGGTTAATAATCACTACTGAGAGTCCAAACACTGAAGAGCAAATCCATCGATGCGCAGCTCTACAGATCGCGAACCATGCAAGCCAGTGGCGACAGCGGCGAGGAAAAAACTTCACCAATTGGCAAAATTGCTGATAAAAGCAATACACTGAGGGCTGCATGAATGCATTCTCTAAGGAAATACTGCATTAAAACATCATCTGATATTTTGTTTTGATAATATGACCCAAACCCAAACATAGCTGTAAATGATTCACAAAACCAGAGAGGATTAGTAGTTGAATAACAATGATGTAGAAGCACAAAACCCTAAACATTAGCCTTAATTTAAGGTAAACTGTATACTGCATGTATCCCTTTAATCTAATTGAAATGTTGTTGTAGGATCAAGTCAGATGCTGATCCAGGAACATATACGTCTCGGACCAACATAATCACATACAGGATAACACTGTTTAATCGTGGTTTTAATAAAAAATAAAATTACTAAAATCCTAGACGTTATCAAGGTATTTGTTTTTGTTTTTCTCACACTTCCCAGATGTGAGATGCTGTACTGGCTCACTGCAAGTTGAGTAATACCTGTTAGCTATTTTTGATTTCAGTAAAAATAATGGTTGAGATAAAGTTATCTCTTAAAGGTGTTCGTTCATTTCTGCTAAAATATCTCCTAGAAGGCAGTAAATCTTGATATTTTTGACATGGGGTTATTAACACTTGCATGTCTGCAGTGTCTAAATATAGCTTTGGTTTTTCCATTTTGTAACATGTTTTTTCCCCCTGATGTGCTTCATGAAACCAGTCGAGCAGGTTGAACAGCTGAAAAGTCTGAAATCTCTGTATAACCTATACTGCAGCGTTCTGTGACGAGGAAACAGGCTGAAAAAGCAACATTACCCAGTGGGATCATCTGTCATGGTGAGTACATTTATAACGCTCTGTCGTATTGAAGACTTACGCAGTTTAAAGCTATGATATATGTTCCAATCTGTGGAGAACTGGTCTGATTTATTTGCTCTACCTGTGAATGAATGACTTAAGCATTGATCAAAATGACTGAGACGTTTGACAACAGGTTTATTTTTTGTGGTGTTTAATGTAATGATTGTAAGGCAGATGATAGACTGTAAAACTGTTTATCCATAAATTGCACAGCTTCAACCTGAATTGATTCATTAAGTCCATAAACTAGCAACCCGATTAATCTGTTTCATATTTTATAAGTATTTGAGTCATTCATGACTTAACGAGATGATGTTAGAGCTGAACCGAGGCAGAACTTTTTCTAATGCTGTGATGTTTCTTCTTATAGTGTGGTAAATTTATTTAATAATATTAACATAACAAAATATGATTAACTGCAAATAAACACCCATGTGTTCAAATTAGAGCAGCTGTGCCTAAGAAAAAGAAAATAAGACTTTAGCTGAGCTTAAAGGAAATGGGAATGAACGGGTTCTGGAGAAAATCGATATTGATTATTAAAATATTGATGAGTGAAATTTGAGAAGCTTGAAACATTTGAAGTAAATAAATATATATATATTGTTTGTCTTTAACTGAAGCATCTGATGCTCATTTAAACCTAAACCCTGATAACTCTTACAATACACTTGCTCTAGAAAGAATACGGTTCCTTCTGGGGTGATAACATTATCTACTATCTAAGTTTACATAAAAGGATCTTAACTGGCTAAACATTAAACCATCTCCATGATCAAACTCATTGTTGTGTCGCGGTTGGGGCAAGATTAGATTAGATTCAACTTTATTGTCATCACAAATGTACAAGTACAGGGCAGCGAAATGCAGTTTAGGTCTAACCAGGAGTGCAATAGCAGCAAGTGCAGGATACAGGTATAAGTTATAAAGTGCAGTTATAGAAAAACTATGGTGATATTTACAAATGGATGGACTATGAACATTATATACAGGTTGTGTTAGCTATGAACAGAGATTTAGAATAGATGGATATACAGTATGTACAGGTTGCTATTAATAATCAGAAGTGTGCAGATGGATAAAAATAATTACAGATGTATATGTGCAGTGGGTATGTACAGTTCCAATAAGTGCAATGTAGTGCAATGAATATGTGCAATTTTTAAATGTGCAAATGTCAAATAGTGCAGTGATTAAGAGGAGGATGGGGGCTGTATTAGGGGGGCAAAGGAGTGAGTGGGGGGCAGAGTTCAAAAGGGACACAGCTCTGGGGAAAAAGCTGTTCCTTAAGGCTGGTTTGGCTTCTGCGTCAAGCGCACGCGTATGAAAACAAGCCAGAAAACTGCCAGAAAACACAAAACACCAGCGAAGAAACTCGACACAGAGAAACATAAACACCTACTGCCAGCTAGTGTTTCTGAAGTGTATTGCAGAAAAACAGAAACAGCGCGCAGAAGTATAAATGCACGGCTACGCGCGGGGCTTGCGCCATAGGTCACGCCGATCACTTGACGCAGAAGTATAAACCAGGCCTTAGTCTGCTGGGTTTTGCCCGGGGGAGACTGAAGCGCCTGCTGGAGGGCAGGAGAGAAAACATTCTGTGAGCAGTAGCAAGATGTAGCAATTGCCCACATTGCCCATGCCTAAATCCGCCACTGGCTGGGAACTATACTCTCATTCCAGCATAATAATCAAGCAACTTTGCTGTACCATGTTAAGTTATCAGAATTCTTTAATAATTTTAGAGTGAGATGCTAATGGTCTAATCCGACTTTTAGCTTAGCTTAGCATAGACCATTAAATTGGATTACACCATTAGCATTTCACTCAAAAATGACCTAAGAGTTTAGCTAATTTTCGTATTTAAAGCATGACTCTTCTTTAGTTATATTGTGTACTAAGACTAACGGCTATTTTCTAGGCTGATATGGCTAGGAACCATACCAGCGCAAGCTTAACTGGTGCTCTAGGTAAATGACGATCGTGCCACCCTCACAGTCTCCATGCCACCCTTTCGCTGACGTGAAGTGAAGAGGAGGGGTGGGGGGAGTGGAAGAAAGTCAAAAAAATACTATGAAATACTCTAATTCCAGCATAATGATCAAGGAACTTTGCTGTATTATGTTATGTTATCAAAATTCTTTATTCATTCATTCATTTTCTACCGATTTTCCGGGGCCGGGTAGCGGGGGCAGCAGTCTTAGGAGAGAACCCCAAACTTCCCTCTCCCCAGACACTTTCTCCAGCTCCTCCGGGGGGATCCCGAGGTGTTCCCAGGCCAGCCGAGAGACATAGTATCCCCAGCGTGTCCTGGGTTGTCCCCGAGGCCTCCTCCCAGTGGGACATGCCTGGAACACCTCTGTAGCTAGACGTCCAGAAGGCATCCGAAACAGATGCCCGAGCCACCTCAGCTGACTTCTCTGGATGTGGAGGAGCAGCGCCTTTACTCCCAGCTCCTCCCGGGTGACAGAGCTCCTCACCCTATCCATATGGGTGCACCTTACCACCCTGCGAAGGCAACTCATTTTGGCTGCTTATATCCGAGATCTTGTCCTTTCGGTCATGACCCAAACCTTATGACCATAGGTGAGAGTAGGAACGTAGATTGACCGGTAAATCGAGAGCTTTGCCTTTCGGCTCAGCTCCTTTTTTACCACAACAGACAGATACATCAACCGCATTACTGGTGCGCTGCACTAATCCGCCTGTCAATCTCACGTTCCATCCTTCCCTCACTTGTGAACAAAACCCAGAGATACTTGAACTCCTCCACCTGGCGTAAGGACTTTTCTCCAACCTGGAGATGGCAAACCACCTTTTTCCGGTGGAATACCATGGCCTCGCACTTGGAGGTGCTGATTCTCATCCCAGCCGCCAGCACACTCTGCAGCAAACTGCCCCAGTGCATGCTGAAGGTCCATGTACGACGAAGCCAACAGAACAACATTGTCTGTGAATCACAGGGATGAAATCCTGTGGCCCTGAACATTTTTGAGCAAAATGCTAATGGTCTAACTCGATTTAATGATCTATGCCAGGGGTGTCCAAATTCGGTCCTGGAGGGCCAGTGTCCTGCTAAGGTTAGCTCTAACTTGCTTCAACACACCTGCCAGGAAGTTTCTAGTATATCTAGTAAAAGCTTGATTAGCTAGTTCATTTGTGTTTGATTAGGGTTGGAGCTAAACTCTCCAGGACAGAGTTTGAACACTGATCAATGCTATGCTAACCTAAGCTAAAAGTGCTTCTGCCAGGACTGGAGATTAGCTGAATGGAATGCAAAACTGTAAAATCCGACTGCCTAACTAATAAGCATATTTTTAAAAAGTGGAGTCACTTTACAGAACAGAATGTCTTGATGTGTGACATGGTGTACGGGATATATTGATTACTTGATTACTGTACTCTGTCACAAGGCAGCAGGCTCCCTGACATAATATAGTTTGCAGATGCTTCATTTATTTAAATTGGTATTTTGCGTGTGTGTTTGACTGTGGCACAGGGTCGATGGCGCCATACCACAAAGAGCAGCACAGCATTCCATCTAAAAAGCTCATCTCTGTGAGGCGCTGGATGAAGAGATGCGGGCCAGGGTCACTGCAGAACCCAGCGGGGTGTCTATCAGGAGTAACACGTCTTTATTCCTGCCTCCTAATATCAGTGGTGAAGCTGTGACTTCTGACCCCAGGTAAAACAAACAACTGACATTGATTAAACCTCATTGAATACATAATTAGAGACTGATTGAGTGTTGATTGTTGTCAGCAGGCAGAATATTCACAAACCAGCCTCTACAAACCCCAGCTGTGTGTCTGAAAAGAGTTCTGCATCTATAGTTATGCCTCCTAACATCAGTGTTAGAGCTGTGACATCTGACCGTGGGTAAGACAAAATGCTGATACTGAGAAAATCAGCTGGGCCTTTTATTAATATTCTACTGATAAATGAAGGACTTCTTTGTTAACATATGATGAGAATTGATATTTCTCATTTGACTCAGCAGAGAGAAAGATAATCTGAGCCAGAGTTTGTTCAGATGGGGAGTTTGTGAATCCAGACCTTCAGAAGACATTGACTGTCCTCCATGCAGAAAGAGATGCAGACAGGGATCCAGTTCTGCTCACTACTACAAAAGAGCAGACCAGCAGGAGAAGACTGAAAACCACGAACTACCTATTTATGATAAACTACAGAGAGTCAAAGACCAGCACAAAACCAGCATGAAGAACAAATATGAGAGATTATTTGATGGAGTAAAACTCCTAGAGAACCAAACCCCCCTGAACCGGATCTACACCCAGCTGTACATCATAGAGGGAGAGAGTGAAGGAGTGAATGAAGAACATGAGGTTTTACAGATGGAGAAAACAGCCAGAACAAAACACTCCCAACACACTCCAATCTACTGCAATGACATCTTTAAAGAGGAGAAAGAGCAAATCAAGACTGTTCTTACTAAAGGCATCGCTGGAATCGGAAAAACCGTCTCTGTGCAGAAGTTCATTCTGGACTGGGCCGAGGGAAAAGCCAATCAGGATGTAGATTTGATGTTTGTGCTTCCATTTCGAGAGCTGAACTTGATCAGAGATCATCAGTACAGTCTTCACAGACTTCTGCTGGACTTTCATCCTGAACTTGAAGATCTGGAGCCCAAGATTTATGAGGAGTGTAAAGTTGTGTTCATCTTTGATGGTCTGGATGAAAGCAGAATCACACTGATGTTTTCAGACGCTCAGAAAGTTTGTGATGTGACTGAGACTTCATCAGTGGCTGTGTTGATGTCAAAGCTGATGAAAGGAGAGCTGCTTCCCTCTGCTCTCATCTGGATCACCTCCAGACCAGCAGCAGCCAATCAGATCCCTTCCAAATACATCAAGCGTCTGACAGAAATTCAGGGATTTACTGAGCCTCAGAAGGAGGAATATTTCAGGAAGAGAATCAGTGAGCAGCATCAAGCCAGCAGAATCATCTCACACATCAGAAGAGCAAGAAGCCTCCACATCATGTGCCACATACCCGTCTTCTGCTGGATCTCATCCACTGTGCTTCAGAAGCTCCTGGAAGAAGATCTGAGTGCAGAAATCCCTCAAACTCTGACTGAAATGTACATCCACTTCCTGCTGATTCAGATCAACATGAGGAATCAGAAGTATGAAGAGAGAGATCCAGAGAAACTCCTGCAGTCCAACAGAGAAGTGATTGTCAAACTTGCTGAAGTGGCTTTCAGACAGCTGATGAAGGGCAATTTGATGTTCTATGAGGAGGACCTGATTGAGAGCAGCATAGACGTCTCTGACACCTCAGTGTATTCTGGGATTTGCACTGAGATCTTTAAGGAGGAATCTGTGATTCACCAGAGGAAAGTCTACAGCTTCATCCATCTGAGCGTTCAGGAGTTTCTGGCTGCTTTCCATGTGTTTTACTACCACATAACGATCTCCCCAGAAGCATGTTTAGATTCATTGCATAATTTACATAAAAGAGCAGTAGATAAAGCCATTGAGAGTGAGAATGGTCATCTGGATCTGTTCCTGCGGTTCCTGCTGGGCGTCTCACTGGAGTCCAATCAGAGACTCTTACAGGATCTACTGACACACACAGAGAAGAGCTCAGAGAGCATCAGGAGAAGCACACAGTACATTAAAGAGAAGATCAGAGATGGACATGGACTCTCCACTGAAAGATCCATCAATCTGTTCCTCTGTCTGCTGGAAGTGAAAGATCAGACTCTGTCCAGAGAGATTCAGGAGTTTGTGAAATCAGACAAACAGTCAGAGAAGAAACTCTCTCCTGCTCACTGCTCAACAATCGCCTACATGCTTCAGATGTCAGAGGAGGTGCTGGATGAGCTGGAGCTCCAGAAATACAACACATCAGATGAGGGCAGAAGAAGACTGATACCAGCCATCAGCAACTGCACAAGAGCTCTGTGAGTGTTTAATCTGGTGTTTCAGTGAAGAGACGTCTCTGAATGGAATGTTCATTGTATTGATAGATCTTGAGTTTGTCTTAGGTAAAACTTAATTCTCATATGATTTCCTCTCCCTCAGTCTTGCTGGCTGTAATCTCTCTGCTCAGGATTGTGAAATTGTGTCGTCAGTTCTTCAATCCTCAAACTGTGTCCTGAGAGAGCTGGACCTGAGTAACAATGACCTGCAGGATTCAGGAGTGAAGCTGCTCTCTGATGGACTGAAGAGTCCAAACTGTCAGCTGGAGATACTGAGGTATGACTTGCTTTTTATTGAGAATTATTTACAGCTTGTGATTCTATACTTTAAGAGATTGCACTCTGGTTTGTGTGTCTGCAGGTTGTCTGGCTGTATGGTGACAGAGGAAGGCTGTAGTTTTGTGTCTTCAGCTCTGAGTTCAAACCCCTCACACCTGAGAGAGCTGGATCTGAGCTACAATCACCCAGGACAATCAGGAGTCCAGCTGATCAAACACACACTGGAGGATCCACATTATAAACTGCAGGAACTCAAGTATGTTGGGCAGTCAGGGGATGCTTTACTAGAAATGTCTTTTAGTCGTACTTATATATATATATATATATATAAATGTATATATTGCCTACATTTTTGGGACACCCCTCCAAATCCTTTCAGGTATTCCAATCACTTCCTTAGCGACAGGTGTATATAGTCAAGCACTTGGCATGCAGATGCTTCTACCAACATTAGTAAAATAATTTAAATAGTAAACGTCTATTTGTGAGATCACTAATAAATATCCCACACACAACTGTTAGGGGTATTATTACAAATTAAAAGAAAAAGGAAACAGCAGCAACTCAGCCATGAAGTGGTAGGCTACATAAAATCATAGAGCAGGGTCAGCATATGCTGAGGCACACTGTATTACAGACCTCCATCCATTAAGTGGCCTTCAGACAAGCTCAAAGAGCTCCTGGACTGGGTTTCCTGGAGGAAGAAGCTGCACCTAAGCCATACATCATCACCAAGTGCACAGGAAACTGTTGGATGCAATGGTGTAAAGAGTTCGCATCTGACTCTTGAGCATCATTTGATGGACAAGTCTGGGTTTGGTTATTGTCTGAAGAATGAGACTGCCTGACTGAACTGTGTCAAGGGTAAAGTTTGGTGGAGGAGGTTATGGTGTGGGCTTGTTTTTCAGGGGCCATTAGTTCAACAATTTTATGCTCCCAAATTTGTGGGAACAGATTTGGTGAGTGTGTTTGTGGAGTAACTGGACTGGACCTCACCTCAGAGTTCTGACCTCAACCTGAATACCTTTAGAATGAATTGTGTGTAGACTCTGAACTGGGCCTTCTTGTCCAACAACAGTGCATGACTTTGACAAATGCACTTCTATAGGAATGGTCAAAAGTCCCATAAACACACTGCTAAACCTTGTGGAAAACCTTTAGATAAGAGATGAAGTCGTTATGGCTGCAAAGGTTGATCCACTCCATATTAAATCCTATGAATTAAGATTGGGATGTCATTAAAGCTTGTGTGGATCTAAATGCAGAACTTGGCAATATATTGTCAAACATTTATCATCAAACATTATTTATTTGTGGTTCATGTTGTTCCTTTCTAGTTTGGACCATGCGGCATATTTCCGAATCACCCCAGGACTGAGAAAATGTAGGATTTTTCTGCCCTTTTTCACTCTTTCTTTATTTATGTGCAAAAACTGTATTTGCATGTATGATTTGGCCAATTTATGGTCATTTATAGTCAGTGGTGTCAGGCTTAAAGTATATTTTAATTGCTGTATAGTTGTCATCTCTTATCCTATTCTTGTGTTCAGATGCATTTAAGCTTACACTGGATCCAAACACAGCACACAATCAACTCCAGATATCTGAGGAGAACAGAAAGATCACATATGTGGAAGAGCGTCAGACATATCCTGATCATCCAGAGAGATTTGAGCACCATCCTCAGGTTCTGTGTAGAGAGATTCTTACTGGACGCTGTTACTGGGAGGCTGAATGGAGCAGCTGGGGTCATATTGCAGTGTCATATAAGGAAATCTCCAGCAAAGGAGTGACTGATTGTCGGTTTGGATTCAGTGAAAAATCCTGGAGTCTGTTCTGTTCTACTAATGGATTCACTGTTTGGCACAATAATGTGAGCAATAGCATATCTACTTCTTTACCGCTCTCTAAGAGAGTAGGAGTGTATGTGGACGTACCATCAGGCTATCTGTCCTTCTACAGCGTCTCTGATGCACACACACTCACACACATACACACATTCAACACCACATTCACTGAACCCCTCTATGCTGGGTTCAGAGTGTTTGATTCCTCACTCGCTCTGTGTCAGATTGAAAAACCAGCTGTGAGAGACGATTGAGACATCACCCACACAGAGTTACAAACTTTTGTTCTAAGAAGTAGTTAAGTAAAGGTTAAGTGTAGATTTTCAGTGTTGTTGGCCTGATAATTGACCAAAACATGGCTGTTGCTTGTTCTTTCACCAGTCTGTATCATACCTGTCAACATTGGGATGTGAAAATAAGGCATATGCCCACCATAATAAGGGACCCCCCCCCCCCCCAAAAAAAAATCCCCAAATTACTAAATATGTTCATTTGGAGCCGTTTCATTGTAAATAAACAATTAAATTCTCAGTAATTCATTTTATTACTATTATTTACAAAAGAAAAAATAAATAGTATACATTAGCAGCAAATACATTAGCAAACAGTTCAGCTTATTAAAATGAAAAGCTATTATAATGAAATAAAATCAAGCTATCAAATCTCATTAGCCGTTTCTTACTGTATAACGTTTACATTCTGATTGAAGAGCAACAAATGAATATCTTATTTATTTAGATTTTTTTTTTGTTTGATTATATTAAATAACAGGCGTCACTTTAAAAATGCACACATCTAACGTTATGAAGAAAGCATTCGATTGCTTTCCTAACTTTTTATGCTCATTTAGGACGAAATTAGTTGTGTTTGAAAAAAAAAAAACCCACCAAGATCGACATCTTTAGATGTTGTTATTATTATTAATTATGTGTATATATGTCTGTTTAAACACGCACCCAAAACCCAGACTTTCCCTCTGCTTCAAATCGCGTGTGCAGAATCTGTTTGAGAAACAGCCTCTATTTATCATTATGGAGTGCGTCAGCTGACATTCACGCACCGCTATATGACTGTTTTGAGGATTGCAAATGAAGGGAAGAAGGCACCTGTGATAAAAGGAAAGGGAATCCCGCCGTTTTTATATTTATTTCAAAGTGTTTTCATGCCTAAACAAAGCGAAAGCACAGAACAGACTCGCATTTAAAAGTAAAGGGCGGCCCCTGGTGGTTTGGCAGCATGGGTTGTGTATAGGGAGGCTCTGCTCTTTAATGTTTATTGCCACCCTTCAGTGAAAGACTGAAAATACAGGAAAATTCCTTTACGGGATGATAGCGGGATAGAACTGTAAAATACGGGAAAATACAGGAAAATTCCTTTACGGGATGATAGCGGGATAGAACTGTAAAATACAGGAGAAATACGGGAAAATACCTTTATGGGATGATAGCGGGATAGAACTGTAAAATACGGGAGAAATACGGGAAAATACCTTTACGGGATGATAGCGGGATAGAACTGTAAAATACGGGAAAAATACGGGAAAATACCTTTACGGGATGATAGCGGGATAGAACTGTAAAATACGGGAGAAATACGGGAAAATTCCTTTACGGGATGATAGCGGGATAGAACTGTAAAATACGGGAGAAATACGGGAAAATACCTTTACGGGATGATAGCGGGATAGAACTGTAAAATACGGGAGAAATACGGGAAAATACCTTTACGGGATGATAGCGGGATAGAACTGTAAAATACGGGAGAAATACGGGAAAATTCCTTTACGGGATGATAGCGGGATAGAACTGTGAAATACGGGACAAATACGGGAAAATACCTTTACGGGATGATAGCGGGATAGAACTGTAAAATACGGGAAAAATACGGGAAAATACCTTTACGGGATGATAGCGGGATAGAACTGTAAAATACGGGAAAAATACGGGAAAATACCTTTACGGGATGATAGCGGGATAGAACTGTAAAATACGGGAAAAATACGGGAAAATACCTTTACGGGATGATAGCGGGATAGAACTGTAAAATACGGGAAAAATACGGGAAAATCCCTTTACGGGATGATAGCGGGATAGAACTGTAAAATACGGGAAAAATACGGGAAAATACCTTTACGGGATGATAGCGGGATAGAACTGTAAAATACGGGAAAAATACGGGAAAATACCTTTACGGGATGATAGCGGGATAGAACTGTAAAATACGGGAAAAATACGGGAAAATACCTTTACGGGATGATAGCGGGATAGAACTGTAAAATACGGGAAAAATACGGGAAAATACCTTTACGGGATGATAGCGGGATAGAACTGTAAAATACGGGAAAAATACGGGAAAATACCTTTACGGGATGATAGCGGGATAGAACTGTAAAATACGGGAGAAATACGGGAAAATCCCTTTACGGGATGATAGCGGGATAGAACTGTAAAATACGGGAGAATCCCGGGAAAAACGGGAGGGTTGACAGGTATGGTCTGTATTTATGTGGCCAATTTATCATTTTGTTTGTTTACAAAAACAAAAAATCCATCCTGATGTTGTAGAATGTTTTTTTTTTTATTAAATTACATTTTAATGAATGAAGTTGCAGCGGTGACACTGTGGCTCAGTGGTTAGCACTGTGCCCTCACAGTAGGAAAGTCGCTGGTTCGAGTCCCGGTGTTCTGACATTTTATCCTACCCGTCAGATTATGCTACCAACACTGTATTTTTTTTTTTTTTTTAGATTTTATTTATAACAATTTTTATATGTACAAAACAGAACAAAAACATGTATACAATCTATAATATGTTTTTATACAAATAAGGGAAAAACAAAACAAAAAACAAAAAACACACAAAAAAGGAAAAATTTAAATAAGTGAATTAAAAAAACAAAAAAAAAAACAAAAAAACAAAAACAAAGCACCAGTCCATCCAAACCTGCACCATATGGAGTAATTAATGTACATCAAGTTTTACTTGGTCAAACTTAAAAACATTGAAAAGAGTAAAATTATCCACGAATCATAAGTGTTCTACTTTCAACTCTTAAAAAGATAAGCAAGGAAGAGGCCCCAGATTTTTTCAAATTTTTTAGAAGCATCTGCCCTAGCAAAACGAATTCTTTCAAGCTTAAGAGCAGCAACCATTTCAGTCAGCCATTTATGAAAAGTAGGTGGTAAAGTGGACTTCCAATCCATCAGGATCACCCTTTTAGCCACCACCATACCAAACATAACAGACACCTGCTGATTATGTGACCATGCCAACACCGGGTCAGAGCATCCAAACAGTGCTAATTCGATGTCTGGACTAATGTTTTCTCCTAAAACATTTGAATAAAACTGAAAAATATTTTTCCAAAACTCAGAGATCTCAGGGCAAAACCAAAAAGTATGAGCATACGTCCCCTCTGAGATCTTGCATCTGTCACATAACGGGGAAACTGATGGGAAAATTTTATTGAGTTTAGTTTTGGTGTAATGTAGCCTATGTACCACTTTAAACTGTATGAGTTGTAATCTTGAATTAATAGAACAGGTATGAATTCGCTTCAGCCCCTCCTCCCAGGTATCATTTGAAATGTTAATTCCAATATCCTCTTCCCATGCCAGCTTATGGTGATCAGAAGACACGGCAAATTGGTAGACAAACAAGGAAACAAACTGCGTCACTAGCTGCTTGGCCATAGGAGGTTTACACAAAAGATTGTATATATTATGGTCCTGTGGCAGTTCTTGAAATTCAGTGAAGGAATGTTTTATGTAGTGGCGCACCTGTAAATAGCGGAAAAATTGTGACTGGGAGAGGTTAAAAGCCTTATACAGCTGTTCAAATGTAACAAATTTCCCCTCTATATAAAAATCTTTGACTGTGGTCAATCCTTTGCTTCTCCATTCTGAAAATATCTTATCTGTCTGGCCAGGTAGAAAATTATTATTATAACAAATGGGCATTTGCACTGAGGGGCATGTAATGTTCAATGCATTCTTCATTTGATTCAAAATTTTAATAGAATTGAGCACAACTATATTTTTACATTGTGACTTCTTTAAAGATAAAGGGTTAGAAAAAAGAATAGCAGCTAAAGAGCTACCAACCACTGACTGTGCTTCCATATGTAGCCATTTGGGTTGCATGACAGTCAAGTTTTTGGCATCCTGGTCACTGGAATGCCAAAACATCAAGGCTCTAGCATTAGTTGCCCAATAATAATGTCGAAAAACTGGTAGTGCTAGGCCACCCAACTCTTTTGGTTTTTGCAAGTGGCCCTTAGAAATTCTGTGTGCTTTATAGCCCCAAACGAATGGCATAATAACAGAGTCGAGTTGTCTAAAAAAAGAATGGGGCAAATAAATAGACCAACACTGTATTTGAATGGTTCTGAGGTTGGGGTTAGGGATTAGGTAGGTTAGGGCGATATTACAGCTTCATATCACACTAATCTACATTCTAAATTACAGTGGTAGCAAAATCTGATGGGTAGTCATCAGAATTTGCTACCTACTTTTTGAATGGGAGGTAGGACAATCTGACAAGGTAGGACAAATCGTCAGAACACCGGCTAGGTCAGTTGGTGTTTCTGTGTGGAGTTTGCATGTTCTCCCCGTGTTGGCGTGGGTTTCCTCCGGGTGCTCCGGTTTCCCCCACAAGTCCAAACACATGCGCTATAGGGGAATTGATGAACTACAGTATGCATGTGTGTGCATCTGAGAGTGTATGGGTGTTTCCCAGTACTGCGTTGCAGCTGGAAGGGCATCTGCTGTGTAAAACATATGCTGAATTAGTTGGAGGTTCATTCCGCTGCAGTGAACCCTGATGAAAAAAGGGACTAAGCTGAAGGAAAATGAATGATGTTGCTACCGCCCCTCTCCTTGGGGTCAGTTGCAGCATTTCATTTTGTTCAAGTTTAAATTCTGCATATATTATCATATGCACACATATTATAGGAGTGTGAGTGGGTGACGGATAGATGTGGGTTTAATCTTTTAAAATGTTGGGTTTCCACAAAAAACTCTCTGAGAAACTGAAGGAAATGCAAAAAGTGTCTGAAAGGGCTCTTGCATTGAATATGTAATCTTTAGCATTATTTCTCTGTGTTCAGTTAAATAGGCTTGCAAATATCATGGATTACACTGTAATGCCTTTAAACAACATTAAAGAAGAACATGAAATTTGTACAAACGTTTTATAAACCAACTGTACATAAATGGTTCAACTGATTATTATAATAAATGGAAAAAGAAAATTATAAGTGAATTTGACTTGATGAATATAAAAGAAGTAAAACAGAATAACATGAACAGATTTTGGGCCCTGGAGGATGTGAAAACAACATTGCAGAAAAACAACCGTATAGATCAAGAAGAGTACAGTTTGAGTGAATAGTCAAGAAAAGATATATGAAATCAGTTCTTCTGTATTTCTTGTCCTCCAATAAAGTTTTTAAAAAAATTAGAGACCTGATAGTGAGTCCTGCAGTGCTGTTGAACCTGTGATGATGCTCAGCGCCACTAGAGGGAGCAGAATAGACTGATTTTTATGTCCGGTTTAAAAAGAAAGAAGACACACCTCAAACAGGACAGTGAAGGCGATATAATGAAACAATGCCATTCTGTCTCTATGCTAAACCTCAATGGACCAGTAAACCTGTCAGACAGATATTCTGTGGTAAGTTCAAACAGTCTATTCTTCATGTAATCACGTCATGTAAAAATGTGCTGCTTTTTAAAATGTTTTTATTTATTCCTCTGATTCTTTTCTTTTGATTATAATGTGAGTCATATATTTAGTTAATCCTTAGAGTAAACTAATTAAAGTGAGGGAAGTGTTGACGTTCACTCTTTATGTTTAATATTTTTAAAATACTTTATATTAAAGATGAAATCAAGAAACCAGCTGAATAAAAATACATGGTAAAATATTAAAAACTGTTAAAATAATCTTTGCTACTGTTGTTGATAATGCTAAATGTATAGATTTAACTTTATAATCTTCTACAACAACACATATTTATTTTTTTAGTCTCTGTGTGAAGTAATATGATTTAAAACCTCAGTCATAAAACCTTAATGTTTTAATACCAGATATATCATTATTGAAGAATTATTCAGTGATTATGATGTCCGGTTGTTGGTTAAACAATGTACTTTTGTAATTTGCTACAACTTTTATTTTGAGCTTCAAGTTGCATTAAACAGTGATTTTAATCTTTATCAGAGGTGATTCTCAGCTCTCTGGGGACCAAGAGGTGGTGTGTGGGGTGGAAAAAGATGGGATTTGACTGGAGCGGGAGCTTATGACCTTGTGTAGTCAGTGTATTGGGCAGATCGGTGCTGATCTTTACCATAAACATCAGTGTTTATATCTGAACTATAAACTGTTTTGCCAATACTTCTGTTTCGATTGTTGGTAGCTTATAAATAATACTAGCTGAAAAGACTGAATCTCTTACTTGATCAAATGCAGATTTGTCTGTAATGCATCAAAAGATTAATAAGCATATGCAAATAACCCTCATTTATCATTTATGTTGTGCCTGATCTTTTAACGATTAATTGTGCAACTTTACACTGAATGAATACACTGATCTCTGTTACTTGTGCCAAACTGTGTGTCATGATCCGAATCAACTGATCCGTTACATCCCTAATTATGACCAATAATTACAGTATGTCATTGTGTCCAATCACTTAAACTTTAGAACGCAGACATTTGAGAAACTTTGTCTGAAACTTTCTAGTTGTTCTGCATCTGTGGATTGTCTGAAGTTTTGAAACACAGACAGCAGAAATAAGATGTTTTTATTTTAATCAAACAAAATATAATCATTCACTGTTCTGCTCTTGACTGAAAAGCTAGAGCACAGTAATGTTTAACATTTATTTCATTTATAAAGTTTAATAATTTAATATTTAACATTTAATAAATAACATTTAGTTTAATATTTTATATTTAAAAAAGTAATTTATAAAGATTATGAACAGAATGCAGTGTTATATTTGACTGTACTACCTGAAAAGCTCTGTTCATTTTGGTTGTGTCTCTATTTTGTACTGATTTGTGCTTTTGCTTATAGAGTTTGTCTTTATTTTATTGGACAGTGTCCTTTTGTTGAACTGAACATATCATATAACAAACCGTGCTGAAACCTGACCCTACAATCAAAAACTGAACCAAACTGTGAGGAAAACCCCTAATATTCACTTTTATTTCTTTGTTAATATGGGGTTGGTAATTATTATGTTGTGTCATCCACATTAAGGTCACTGTACCAAGAGAACTGTTTTATGTTTCAACGTCAATATGTCTAAAACCAGTGTTTGAATACTCTTTCAGTAAATGCGAGAAGGTGAACACTAAAATGAGTCTTCAAAAGAAGAATGAGGGTGAGGATGAGGATTCTGCTTCTGAAATGAGTTATCCAGCTCCTGAATCAAGCTGTGTGTCTATGAAGAGTGATTGGTCCATGGTGTATCCTCCTGACCTCAGTGATGCATCAGTGACCTCTGACCTCAGGTAAGACACTGGTCATTTCAGCACTGACTGAGCAGTTTGTCTGAATTTTATTTTCAAAGAGAATAAAAATACTAACTCCTAATACTAAATACTAAAACTAATTCCTATGAACCATTTCACATGAACAATCACACCTGATGTTTCACATCATTAACTGCAAAAATTCTGACAACTGCATGAGTATTTGAAACGTGCAGCTTAATGCAGCTCTTTTCTCTCTTTTTATAAAAATCTAAATAACTATATAAACTATTTCTTAAATTCATTTCAATTCTGGTCTGTACTCCACTATTTTAACATTTATCACACGGTTCCTTATTTGATAATGAATAAACATAGATATGTAGAGCATTCAAGATTTAAGTGTGTGTAAAATGTTTTTTTAATTTGTGTCCTGTCAGCTTCAGCAAGAGAAAGGGACAACTATTAAAGTTTAAAGAGTCCAGCAGTGTGTCTGTAAAGAGTAACCGATCCATCAACCCACCTGAAAACTTTAGAGATGAACCAGCAACCTTTGACTTCAGGCAGAAGACAGAAATTTCAGTCAAACCAGAGGATATGTTACAAAGAATTAAAAAACAGCACAAAACCAGCATGAAAAACAAACATGAGAGATTATTTGAGGGAAACCACTTCAAAGAGGATCAAACCCACCTGAAACAGATCTACACCCAGCTGTACATCATAGAGGGAGAGAGTGAAGGAGTGAATGAAGAACATGAGGTTTTACAGATGGAGAAAACAGCCAGAACAAAACACTCCCAACACACTCCAATCTACTGCAATGACATCTTTAAAGAGGAGAAAGAGCAAATCAAGACTGTTCTTACTAAAGGCATCGCTGGAATCGGAAAAACCGTCTCTGTGCAGAAGTTCATTCTGGACTGGGCCGAGGGAAAAGCCAATCAGGATGTAGATTTGATGTTTGTGCTTCCATTTCGAGAGCTGAACTTGATCAGAGATCATCAGTACAGTCTTCACAGACTTCTGCTGGACTTTCATCCTGAACTTGAAGATCTGGAGCCCAAGATTTATGAGGAGTGTAAAGTTGTGTTCATCTTTGATGGTCTGGATGAAAGCAGAATCACACTGATGTTTTCAGACGCTCAGAAAGTTTGTGATGTGACTGAGACTTCATCAGTGGCTGTGTTGATGTCAAAGCTGATGAAAGGAGAGCTGCTTCCCTCTGCTCTCATCTGGATCACCTCCAGACCAGCAGCAGCCAATCAGATCCCCTCCAAATACATCAAGCGTCTGACAGAAATTCAGGGATTCACTGAGCCTCAGAAGGAGGAATATTTCAGGAAGAGAATCAGTGAGCAGCATCAAGCCAGCAGAATCATCTCACACATCAGAAGAGCAAGAAGCCTCCACATCATGTGCCACATACCCGTCTTCTGCTGGATCTCATCCACTGTGCTTCAGAAGCTCCTGGAAGAAGATCTGAGTGCAGAAATCCCTCAAACGCTGACTGAAATGTACATCCACTTCCTGCTGATTCAGATCAACATGAGGAATCAGAAGTATGAAGAGAGAGATCCAGAGAAACTCCTGCAGTCCAACAGAGAAGTGATTGTCAAACTTGCTGAAGTGGCTTTCAGACAGCTGATGAAGGGCAATGTGATGTTCTATGAGGAGGACCTGATTGAGAGCGGCATAGACGTCTCTGACGCCTCAGTGTATTCTGGGATTTGCACTGAGATCTTTAAGGAGGAATCTGTGATTCATCAGAGGAAAGTCTACAGCTTCACTCATCTGAGTGTTCAGGAGTTTCTCGCTGCTTTCTATGTGTTTTACTGCCACATAAGCAACACTGCAGAAGCATGTTTAGATTCGCTGCATGATTTACAAAGAAGAGCAGTAAATAAAGCCACTGAGAGTGAGAATGGGCGTCTGGATCTGTTCTTGCGGTTCCTGCTGGGCGTCTCACTGGAGTCCAATCAGAGAGTCTTACATGATCTACTGACACACACAGAGAAAAGCTCAGAGAGCATCAGGAGAAGCACACAGTACATTAAAGAGAAGATCAGAGATGGACATGGACTCTCCACTGAAAGATCCATCAATCTGTTCCTCTGTCTGCTGGAAGTGAAAGATCAGACTCTGTCCAGAGAGATTCAGGAGTTTGTGAAATCAGACAAACCGTCAGAGAAGAAACTCTCTCCTGCTCACTGCTCAACAATCACCTACATGCTTCAGATGTCAGAGGAGGTGCTGGATGAGCTGGAGCTCCAGAAATACAACACATCAGATGAGGGCAGAAGAAGACTGATACCAGCCATCGGCAACTGCACAAGAGCTTTGTGAGTGTTAATTTGTGCTACTGTTTCGTTTCTTGTGTATGTTTGTCCTGTTTCCAATTCTCTTGTGTTGCTCTCTTTCAGTCTTGCTGGCTGTAATCTCTCTGCTCAGGATTGTGAAATTGTGTCGTCAGTTCTTCAATCCTCAAACTGTGTCCTGAGAGAGCTGGACCTGAGTAACAATGACCTGCAGGATTTAGGAGTGAAGCTGCTCTCTGATGGACTGAAGAGTCCAAACTGTCAGCTGGAGATACTGAGGTGTGACTTTCAAGTTGGGTCATTATTATTTAAAGTTATGGATTCTATACTATATTATAAATAGCACTCTTGTCTGTGTCCGAGCAGGTTGTCTGGCTGTATGGTGACAGAGGAAGGCTGTGGTTTTGTGTCTTCAGCTCTGAGTTTAAACCCCTCACACCTGAGAGAGCTGGATCTGAGCTACAATCACCCAGGACAATCAGGAGTCCAGCTGCTCCAACACAAACAGGAGGATCCACACTATACACTGGAGAAACTCAAGTATGTGGGGTAGTAAGACAATTATATGGTTTTTCATCAGATTGTTAATTCTCCTTAACTCAGTAGACGGTCCCAGTTTGTGTTGAAGATGAAGAACAGGGCGATGTCCGAGTCTGTGTTGAAGATGAATAATGGGGAGGGTTTGGGGTGTCCAAGTGTTTGTTGAAGATGATGAATGGGGGGATGTTCTAATGAGAATTAGTTGAAATTCTTGAATCTCATGGTGATTTAGTTTTTCAAAAAGATGATATTAATGTAAATTCCATGTACGTCTATGCACAGGTATGTATTTTCCATGAGGTTAGCTGATCATTACAATAAGAAATAACATAATTTGTCTATTGATCAAGAGTTTGTGCTGTTACGTCCTCGCTGAGTTGGCATAATCTCTTCACAGACGTCTTAAATCTGATCAACCAGAGCTGCAAATGCCTTGGCATGTGAATCCAGAGGCAGCAAAAAGAAATAAAAAAGACAGAATTGACAGGCGATCCAGCCAATCATACCAATAATCTGTGCCCCCGTCACAGCGCACAACTTTCTCAGACAAGCAGAACAGCTACACTAGGCAGGCATAGTGTAGTACCATCAGCGATTAACGTGAAACATTTGTTAAAATATACTCATTCAGGCTTTACAATGCAGACACCAGGTACCCAGGAAGGCTGGGCATATATCTTTGCGTGTGTTTGTGAATTATGTGTTAGGGAATCAATTTGTTCCATTTTTATTGTATTCAAAATATCTAAACCTCCTCTCATCATACTTTAGCTGTATCACAGATATATATGGGAGTGCCAAGTGTAACGGAGGCCAGCTAGTGAAGTGCTGTGCAGGTAAACCTCACTCCTCTACCCTCTAAAGTTGGTCTAGCGACAGATGCTAGAGGCCATGGTCTTTAGCCTCCTTGTTGGAGCAACCGACTTCCATGCGGAAGGTCGCCGGTTTGATCCCAGCTTGGCGCGGGGTTGGGTGGTGTAGGACCGGTGGGGTTGCGTTGGTGCCGTGACCCGAATGGGAGTGAGGTTTAGGGGGATGAGTGTAACAGAGGCCAGCTAGTGAAGTGCTGTGCAGGTAAACCTCACTCCTCTGACTTCTAAAGGATCTCTGGCGACAGACGCTAGAGGTCATGGTCTTTAGCCTCCTTGTTAGACAACCAACTCCCATGCGGAAGGTTGCTGGTTCGATCCCAGCTCAGAGCGGGTTAGGTGGTGTAGCACCGGAGGGTTACATTGCTGCCATGACCCGGATGGGGTTGAGGTTTAGGGGGTGAGTGTAACGGAGGCCAGCTAGTGAAGTGTTGTGCAGATAAACCTCACTCCTCTAACCTCTAAAGGTGCTCTAGTGACAGATGCTAGAGGCCATGGTCTTTAGCCTCCTTGTTAGACAACCGACTCCCATGCGGAAGGTGGCCGGTTCGATCCCAGCTCGGATCGGGTTGGGTGGTGTAGGACCAGTGGGCTTACACAAGGCATTGTGAAAGCACATTAGAGAGTGAAAAGGGGATGGGGTTTTGCGGGGTCAATTGGGCCCAATCCCAATTCTACTTTATAACCCTACGACTTCCCCTTGACCCTTGAAAAAGAGTGTGATAAGTTAGTGGATGGAAATATTTCTCTAAGAAGGGTACACCACTGCATGCACACATGGCATCATATGTGATGTAGTTTTAATTCTACCTCTGTCTGTCTGTCTGGCTGTCTGTGTGTATGTTTTTGTAATTTTCAGATTGGACCATAGAGGACATTTCCGGATCACATCTGGATTGAGAAAATGTAAGTACACACAAATACAGGCATAATTTCTGTGCATAATTCATAATTTCACAGATTATCTGATTTATCTCTTGTGTTCAGATGCCTGTTTTCTCACACTGGATCCAAACACAGCACATACTCAGCTCCAGCTGTCTGACGAGAACAGAAAAGCAAGTATTGTGAAAGATCCTCAGCCATATCCTGATCATCCATACAGATTTAATCAACAGGAGCAGGTTCTGTGTAAAGAGACTCTGACTGGACGCTGTTACTGGGAGGTGAAATGGAGCGGCTCTGGTCTTATAGCGGTGGCTTATAAAGAAATTCACAGGAAAGGTGGATTTGACTGTTGTTTTGGACACAATGAACACTCCTGGTGTCTGTACTGCAGTGATGAGGTTTACTCTGTCTGGGACAATAATAAGAGCATTGATGTATTTGGTCCTTCAGCTCGTGATAATAGAGTAGGAGTGTATGTGGACGTGCCGTCCGGCTGTCTGACCTTCTACAGTGTCTCTGATGCACACACACTCACACACATACACACATTCAACATCGCATTCACTGAACCCCTCTATGCTGGATTTAAGGTTTATCCTGGATCTTCAGTGTCTTTGTGTCCTGCTGAAGTTCCTCACAGAAAAACAAACAAAGGTCCTTTTCCAACCTAACCCCAAAACACCAATTACAGACAAAATCACTGGCAGTTTCTGTTATTTTATTGTCTTTTCGGCTTAGTCCGTTTATTAATCAGGGGTCGCCACAGCAGAATGAACCACCAACTTATCCAGCATATGATTAACGCAGCTGATGTCCTTCCAGCCGAAACCCAACACTGGGAAACACCCATGCACTCTTGCATTCACACTCACACACTACGGCCAATTTACCTTATTCCCCTATAAGTGTTTGGACTGTGGGGGAAACCGGAGCACCCAGAGGAAACCCACGCCAACACAGGGAGAACATGCAAACTCCACACAGAAATGTCAACTGACCCAGCCAGAACTCGAACCAGCAATCTTCTTGCTGTAAGGCGACAGTACTAACCACTGCGCCACAGTATCGCCGCCATGATCTTTTCCAATTCCATTTATTAGTTCCATATACAGTGAGAATGTCAACAGGTTATGTTCTGTTTTAAAAGGCAGGTTTAGGTGTGGGGTTGGTGTAGACTTTAATAATTGGTCATTTTGAAAGTTATACTGTAATGAGGTCTAATGGACCCCTGGCCATTGGGAAGGAGGAGGCATATATGTATAACAAATAGGCAGCAGATCCTCACAGTAACTACCCCAAACTGAAAGCAAAACAAGCATAAAGGGCCCTATCATACACCCGGCGCAAGGCGCGATGCAAATGTTGTTTGCTAGATTTAGCTTGACGCAAGGGTCGTTTTGACGTTTTGCACCACACTGTTTAAATAGCAAATGCATTTGCACTCATATGTGCGCCCATAAGCGTTCTGGTCTAAAAAAGGAGGTGTGTTAAGGGGCATTGCTGGCACGTTGCTATTTTGAGAAACTAGAATAGACTGCACAATAGATCAGCTAAGAGGAGGTCTAAAGTCCAGCGCAGAGCGCGTTAGATGTGTGTCTCACTTAAACATTGCTTAATACACACAGGATGTAGAGCAATACCACTGTTGCCAACTTTTTTCAACGAAAAGGCGCTAAGCTCTGCCCGAAAAGTCGCTAAAAGTCGCTAGATTACGTCATACGCTAATTTGCATATTACTGACGTCATCACGTTCTACCATTTCTGTTTGTTTAACAGCCTATGGTAAATAAATGGGGTGTTTATATATGTGCACTACGCTTTAAGTAAGCATGTCAATTTAACTAAATGTATTGCTGTTTGAATACAGTATATCATTATAGATGAGTAGTGAATTTGCAGTAATCTCTCAGACATAATGAACTCAAACAAGTTCTGAAACTCTCACTTAAAACATCTCTGATTGTGAACAAGAAAAGAATAAACGGTCAAATCAAATTGTTAAAATAAAGGAGAAGCAGATCGGTTTGACTGTACAAGGGAAATACCTTCACACTGCCGGTGCTAAATCATTTGCCGTCGGTACGCAGAGGGGTGATCTGCTGTCAGGCTGCAGGTGGGAGAGACTGCTGTACAAGGACTGGGCCGCCTGTCAGTGCTCTGAGGCGAGGGAGGGGCCGGCGGCATCACCCACAGCTCATTGAGAAGAGTAGGAACGGTACAGTAATGGACAAACGACAGTCTATAAGCATCTCCAGTAACACACAAAAAAGTCGCTAGATTTGTCGCTAGTCGCTTTTTTGAAAATTTGTCGCTAGGGGGGTCTGAAAAGTCACTAAATCTAGCGACAAAGTCGCTAAGTTGGCAACACTGAGCAATACACAAATATCTTTACAAATGAGAAAGAATTAAAGGATTAAAATATTACAAAAATTATTATTTTCTCCATCAATATAAACACCACTGCCTTCATGCCTTCTTCACCTCGGGGGGGGGGCTTTTTCAGTTTATTCATGACAATTTGCTTTTGTATAATGTTATTATTATTAGCAGTATTATTTATTATATGCATATTTATATTTATTTTATTAAAAACAAGCTTAGATTTGTCCACCTGTCAGCTTTTAGACCATATGGGGCATAGCATGTGTATTTGGATATAGCTCAGTTTTTTGACCACACTTCATTATTATTGTTCATTTATTCGTTTGCTGGAAATTAGAAATGAATTTAGAAATAGTTTTGAAACAAATCTTTTTCATTCATTCATTCATTCATTCATTTTCTGCTGCTTTTCCGGGGCCGGGTCGCGGGGGTAGCAGTCTTAGGAGAGAACCCCAGACTTCCCTCTCCCCAGACACTTCCTCCAGCTCCTCCGGGGGGATCCCGAGATGTTCCCAGGCCAGCTGAGAGACATAGTCCCTCCAGCGTGTCCTGGGTCTTCCCCGAGGCCTCCTCCCAGTGGGACATGCCTGGAACACCTCCCTAGGTAGGCGTCTAGGAGGCATCCGAAATAGATGCCCGAGCCACCTCAACTGACTTCTCTCGATGTGGAGGAGCAGCGGCTCTACTCCGAGCTCCTCTCGAGTGACAGAGCTCCTCACCCTATCTATAAGAGTGCGCCCTGCCACCCTTCGAAGGAAACTCATTTCGGCCGCTTGTATCCGAGATCTTGTCCTTTCGGTCATGACCCAAAGCTCATGACCATAGGTGAGAGTAGGAACGTAGATTGACCGGTAAATCGAAAGCTTTGCCTTTCGGCTCAGCTCCTTCTTCACCACGACGGACCGGTACATCGACCGCATTACTGCTGCCGCTGCACCAATCCGCCTGTCAATCTCACGTTCCATCCTTCCCTCACTCGTGAACAAAACCCCGAGATACTTGAACTCCTCCACCTGGGGTAAGGACCTTCTTCCAACCTGGAGATGGCAAACCACCTTTTTCCGGTGGAGCACCATGGCCTCGGACTTGGAGGTGCTGATTCTCATCCCAGCCGCGTCACACTCGGCAGCAAACCGTCCCAGTGCATGCTGAAGCTCCATGCTTGATGGAGCCAACAGAACAACATCGTCTGCGAATAACAGAGATGAAATCCTCTGGTCCCCAAACCGAACCCCCTCCAGCCCAAGGCTGCGCCTTGAAATTCTGTCCATAAAAATTATGAACAGAATTGGAGACAAGGGGCAGCCCTGCCAGAGTCCAACATGCACTGGAAACAAGTCTGACTTATTGCCGGCAATGCGAACCAGACTCCTACTCTGTTCATACAGGGACGAGACGGCCCTTAACAGAGTGCCTCTGACCCCATACTCCCCGAGCACCCTCCACAGAATGCCACGAGGGACACGGTCGAACGCCTTCTCCAAGTCCACAAAACACATGTGGACTGGTTGGGCATACTCCCATGAACCCTCAAGCACCCTGGTGAGGGTATAGAGCTGGTCCAGTGTACCACGGCCCGGACGAAAGCCGCATTGTTCCTCCTGGATCCTAGGTTCAACCATTGGCCGGATCCTCCTCTCCAGTACCCTGGCATAGACTTTCCCCGGGAGGCTGAGGAGTGTGATCCCCCTATAGTTGGAGCACACCCTCCGGTCCCCCTTCTTAAAAATGGGAACCGCCACCCCAGTTGCCCAGTCCAGAGGCACTGTCCCCGACCTCCATGCGATGTTGTAGAGACATGTCAGCCAAGACAGCCCCACAACATCCAGAGACCTAAGATACACAGGGTGAATCTCATCCACCCCCGCTGCTTTGCCACTGCGGAGCTTGCAAACTACCTCAGTGACCTCAGCTTGGGTGATGGGTGAGTCCACCCCTGCATCCTCAGTCTCTGCTTCCTCAATGAAAGACATGTCGGTGGGGTTAAGGAAATCTTTTTCCTTAAACTAAATTAATTATGTAGGCTAATGGATGTCTGTGTGTACAATACCTTTCCTTATCCACGTAAGAGAGTGAAAGTGAAAGTAAAGAATGAGGAGGCTCATCTCTCATTCTCGCACTGCAGGTGCTCTGTTTAACTGTTTTCTTGCTAGTGAAGTGCTCAGTTATTTTACTTACAAAGTCCGCCATGTAAATAGCAAATGCCCTATGGCGCGATGCTACTGACTCTTAAAGGGAATGGGAGATGAGACTCTGATTGGTTTGTTCTCAAAACACACCTATAAGTCATTAAGAGAATAAGCTCAACCCTGTTAGACCATGAGCCGCGGCACAAAGCGGATTTTCCCATCCTTAAAATGGCAAAAGTGAATTCTGACACGTCCTTAATGCTTTTGCACCCTGCGCTTTAGACTTTGCGCCTAGATCGTTAAAATAGGGCCCAAAGTGTCCTGGTCGTCTCTTGTCTAACTGCTGTCTCTCTTTTTTTATGTTTCCAGAGCTAAGTTATCAGTTACCATATAAGACACATTTTTAAACTTTATTTTCATTGTTATAGTTTAAAAGTCTGCGTGTGCTACAAGAAGAAAACAGTGATTTTTGACACATATAAGGAGGTTGAAAACTGAAGAATTCACAAAAATATGTTAAGGTGCTTTTATTGTGAGTTTGAAAAATAAAGGAGTTTGACCAAAATGATATGCATTTTTAAAGATACAACCAAACTACTTAAAAGAGCCCTCAGTTGAAGAATCTCCCTAGCACAAAATTCAAGAGATGCTTTGTAAAGTGCATGCTGATGTCTTATAAATTAACAAAAGTCATGTTAATTAAAAAAAGGATCTAATAAAATCATTTTATTGTGTAATTTTTGTTCTTATTCTCATTTTAATTAAGTTATACGTGTGTTTGCTTTGAATAAATGATAGTGAACCTCTGCAGTGATGCTGAGTGCCAACAGAGAGAGGAGCTTAGTTTGTTTTTCATATATCCGGTTTAAAAATAAACACAACACACCTTACAGGTAAGTAAAAGTGAAAGGGTGGAACGACACCATTCTGTGGATTATAAGAATGAGTAAAGTTTATTTATAAACATTTTGAGAGGATCATGTGCTTATGATTTACCACAGCCGGTCCTGCATTAGCTAATCATGATCCTCTAATTATATAATTCCTAAGTTACTATATATAACCACATTTCCACGTCTTCATTCCACATTTACAGTATCTTCATCTGGAAGAAACCCCCCTTCCTCCCTTTCTCCTCTATTTTTCTCATGATTGGGCGGCACGGCGACCCAGTGGTTAGCACTGTTACCCCACAGCAAGATCACCGCAGGCTCTGGTCCTCGCCGGGCTGGTGGGTGTTTCTGTGCAGAGTTTGTATGTTCTTCCCGTGTCCGCGTGGGTTTTCCCCGGGTTCTCCGGTTTCCTCCCACCGTCCAAAGATATGCATGATGCGTAACAAACTAAGCAAAACAGGCACTTGGTCTAGCTCCCAGCATCAGTATCTTTCCTTCTTAAGGTAGTTCACCTTAGCCGCTTCAGCCGGGGAGTTTTTAAGATCTACCTGGGCTCAATCTCCCCTCTTTTATGATAAATCATGAGCTAAGTGTGATATTTGGTGCCAGATAACCAGGAAGTGACGATTTTGTTCGATTTGACTTGTTGGATGTAAACGCTGCTTAATTCGCACGTCTTTTATGCTATAATCCAGTTTTGCGCATAATATTCATTCGCTTTTTGGATGGAAACAAAGCTTATGACGACTTCTGCTACTGAGAAACCAGGAAATGTAAAAAAGGGTCCATTATAATTATCCAGCTGGGATGCTGGAAAAAAAACGAAAAATAACAGCTGTTAAATTACAGAAATTTACCGTAAAATAGTGGACGTTAAATTGCAGAAATTTCCTTAAATTAAAATTTCTGGTAAATTTCTGTAATTCAACCTCTGTTATTTTACAGTAAATTTCTGTCATTTAACAGCCGTTATTGTACTTTTTTTTTTCTGGCATCCCAGCTGCCGTAAATACACCATAAAATTTAGGATTTTTTTTACAGTGCATGTCTTTACCACTCATTATCATGCATGCAATCTGGTGTGACGTTACCTCTGAGGGTTGCCATGTGACCGTGTTTGTTTGTTTATAAGATTTTGATGATCATTCAATCATTGCCATGACCAAAAAATCTTCTTTTACAATGGCCTAAAGAAAGTTGGAAAACACATGATATATAGCTTTAACGATTTGTGGCTAGACATGTTCAATTGTATATGCACAAACCAATAATTCTAGCAAGATGGATCATCATCTCAAGAAAAAAAGGAGAAAAAGAGTACTAGGGAAAAAAGACTGGTTAGCACTGTCACAGCAAGAAGGTCGCTAGTTTGCGTCCAGCTGGTTTATTTGGTGTTTCTGGGTGGAGTTTGCATGTTCTCCCCGTGTTGACGTGGGTTTCCTCCGGGTGCTCCAGTTTCCCCCACAGTCCAAACACAAGTGCTATAGGTAAATTGATGAACTAAGTAGTGTATGTGTGTGCATCTGAGAATGTATGGGTGTTTCCCATTACTGGGTTGCAGCTGGAAGGGCATCCGCTATGTAAAACATATGCGGAATTAGTTGGTTCATTCTGCTGCAGTGAACCCTGATGAAAAAAGTGACTAAGCTGAAGGAAAATGAATGAATGATGTTACCGCCCCCCTCCTTGGGGTTGGTTGCAGCATTTCACTTTGTCTGTTCAAGTTTAAATTCTGCATATATTATCATATGCACACATATTATAGGAGTGTCGATGGGTGACGGATAGATGTGGGTTTATTCTATTAAACTGTTGGGTTTCCACAAAAAACTTTCTCTGAGAAACTGATAGAAATCCAAAAAGTGTCTGAAAGGGCTCTTGCATTAAACATAATCTTTAGCATTATTTCTCTGTGTTAAGTTAAATAGGCTTGCAAACATCATGGATTACACTGTTGAACCTGTGATGATGCTCAGCGCCACTAGAGGGAGCAGATTAGACTGATTTTCATGTCCGGTTTAAAAAGAAAGAAGACACACCTCAAACAGGACAGTGAAGGCGAGATAATGAAACAATGCCATTCTGTTTGAACTTCAAACCTCAATGGACCAGTAAACCTGTCAGACAGATATTCTGTGGTAAGTTCAAACTGTCTATTCTTCATTTAATCACGTCATGTAAAAATGTGCTGCTTTTTAAAATGTTTTTATTTATTCCTCTGATTCTTTTCTTTTGATTATAATGTGAGTCATATATTTAGTTAATCCTTAGAGTAAACTAATTAAAGTGAGGGAAGTGTTGACGTTCACTCTTTATGTTTAATATGTTTAATATACTTTAAATTCAAAAGTGAAATCAAGAAATAACCAGCTGAATAAAATAAATGGTAAAATATTCTAAACTGTTAAAATAATCTTTGCTACTGTTGTTAATATTGTTAAATGTAAAGATTTTACATTGTACTCTCCTACAACAACACATTTATTTTTTTAGTCTCCCTGTCAAGTAAAGATTCAAAACCTCAAAAAACCTGAATGTTTTAATACCAGATACATCATTATTTAAGAATTATTCAGTGTTTACGATGTCTGGTTGTTGGTTAAACAATGTATTTGCTACAACTTTTATTTTGAGTTTCAACTTGCATTAAACAGTGATCTTAATCTCTACCAGAGGTGATTCTCAGCTCTCTGGGGACCAGGGGTGGTGGTGGTATGGTGGTGAGGGGTGGAAAAAGATGGGATTTGACTGGTATTGAAGAGCGGGAGCTTATGACCTTGTGTAGTCAGTGTATAGGGCAGATCTGTCCTGATCATTACCGTAAACATCAGTGTTTATATCTGAACTATAAACTGTTTTGTCAATATTTCTGTGTTTTGATTGTTTGTATATTAGAAATAATATTGGCTTTTTTGATCAAACACAGATTTGTCTGTAATAACTGATTAATAAGCATATGCAAATGACCCTCATTTATCATTTATGTTGTGCCTGATCTTTTAACGATTAATTGTGCAACTTTACACTGAATGCTTACACTGGCCTTCGTTACACTTGCCAAACTGTGGGCCCTGATCCAAATCAACTGATCCGTTACATCATTAGTTATAATCAATAATTATGTCATTGTGTCCAGTTACTTAAGCTTTAGAATGTAGACATATGAGAAACTGTGTTGTCTGTAACTTTCTAGTTTTGAACCAGCAACCTTCGACTTCAGGTGGAGGAGAAAAATTGGAGTCAAACCAATGGACAATATGTTACAGAGAATTAAAAACCAGCACAAAACCAGCATGAAAAATAAATATGAGAGATTATTTGAAGGAATCAAAGTAAAAGAGACTGGAACCCACCTGAACCAGATCTACACCCAGCTGTGCATCATAGAGGGAGAGAGTGAAGGAGTGAATGAAGAACATGAGGTTTTACAGATGGAGAAAACAGCCAGAACAAAACACTCACAGCACACTCCAATCTACTGCAATGACATCTTTAAAGAGGAGAAAGAGCAAATCAAGACTGTTCTTACTAAAGGCATCGCTGGAATCGGAAAAACCGTCTCTGTGCAGAAGTTCATTCTGGACTGGGCCGAGGGAAAAGCCAATCAGGATGTAGATTTCATGTTTGTGCTTCCATTTCGAGAGCTGAACTTGATCAGAGATCATCAGTACAGTCTTCACAGACTTCTGCTGGACTTTCATCCTGAACTTGAAGATCTGGAGCCCAAGATTTATGAGGAGTGTAAGTTGTGTTCATCTTTGATGGTCTGGATGAAAGCAGAATCACACTGATGTTTTCAGACGCTCAGAAAGTTTGTGATGTGACTGAGACTTCATCAGTGGCTGTGTTGATGTCAAAGCTGATGAAAGGAGAGCTGCTTCCCTCTGCTCTCATCTGGATCACCTCCAGACCAGCAGCAGCCAATCAGATCCCCTCCAAATACATCAAGCGTCTGACAGAAATTCAGGGATTCACTGAGCCTCAGAAGGAGGAATATTTCAGGAAGAGAATCAGTGAGCAGCATCAAGCCAGCAGAATCATCTCACACATCAGAAGAGCAAGAAGCCTCCACACCATGTGCCACATACCCGTCTTCTGCTGGATCTCATCCACTGTGCTTCAGAAGCTCCTGGAAGAAGATCTGAGTGCAGAAATCCCTCAAACTCTGACTGAAATGTACATCCACTTCCTGCTGATTCAGATCAACATGAGGAATCAGAAGTATGAAGAGAGAGATCCAGAGAAACTCCTGCAGTCCAACAGAGAAGTGATTGTCAAACTTGCTGAAGTGGCTTTCAGACAGCTGATGAAGGGCAATGTGATGTTCTATGAGGAGGACCTGATTGAGAGCGGCATAGACGTCTCTGACGCCTCAGTGTATTCTGGGATTTGCACTGAGATCTTTAAGGAGGAATCTGTGATTCAGCAGAGGAAAGTCTACAGCTTCATTCATCTGAGTGTTCAGGAGTTTCTGGCTGCTTTCTATGTGTTTTACTACCACATAACCTGCTCCACAGAGACATGTTTAGATTCACTGCATGATTTACAGAGAAGAGCAGTAGATAAAGCCACTGAAAGTGAGAATGGTCATCTGGATCTGTTCCTGCGGTTCCTGCTGGGCGTCTCACTGGAGTCCAATCAGAGACTCTTACAGGATCTACTGACACACACAGAGGAGAGCTCAGAGAGCATCAGGAGAAGCACACAGTACATTAAAGAGAAGATCAGAGATGGACATGGACTCTCCACTGAAAGATCCATCAATCTGTTCCTCTGTCTGCTGGAAGTGAAAGATCAGACTCTGTCCAGAGAGATTCAGGAGTTTGTGAAATCAGACAAACAGTCAGAGAAGAAACTCTCTCCTGCTCACTGCTCAACAATCGCCTACATGCTTCAGATGTCAGAGGAGGTGCTGGATGAGCTGGAGCTCCAGAAATACAACACATCAGATGAGGGCAGAAGAAGACTGATACCAGCTGTCAGCAACTGCACAAGAGCTCTGTGAGTCTTTAATCTGGTGTTGTTAAAAATAGTTTGGGGTGAAATCTATTCACTGTGTATTTTCCTCTCCCTCAGTCTTGCTGGCTGTAATCTCTCTGCTCAGGATTGTGAAATTGTGTCGTCAGTTCTTCAATCCTCAAACTGTGTCCTGAGAGAGCTGGACCTGAGTAACAATGACCTGCAGGATTCAGGAGTGAAGCTGCTCTCTGATGGACTGAAGAGTCCAAACTGTCAGCTGGAGATACTGAGGTTTGATTTGCTTTTTAGTCAGAATTATTTATAGTCTGTGATTCTATACTATATGAGATTGCACCCTGGTTTGTGTTTCTCTAGGTTGTCTGGCTGTATGGTGACAGAGGAAGGCTGTGGTTTTGTGTCTTCAGCTCTGAATTCAAACCCCTCACACCTGAGAGAGCTGGATCTGAGCTACAATCACCCAGGACAATCAGGAGTCCAGCTGCTCCAACACACACTGGAGGATCCACACTATACACTGGAGAAACTCAAGTATGTGGGGTATTTTTTGACTCATGTGTCTGTACATGGTGGGGTCATATAAGAAGGGCATTTTCTCATGTCCAAATTGTAGCCCGAGACTAGTTGCCCACTGAAGCTAGATAGGGTCAAGGCCTAGTCATGGGCCTTTAAGAATCCCCCTATCCACCCGACTCCTCCCCCTCTTTCTTTTCCTTTTCCTGCTAAATACAGGGGAGTTCTCGAGACCTACCCGAGCTCAAACTCCCCTCTCTCCAGATGTAATGGGAGGGAGCCCCTGGCTCGAGGAACTTCTGATCTTAGGACTCTCTCCCAGGACAGCATGCCAAACACACTTTTACTTATCAATCATCAACTAAGTGTGAACCCTTGAACTATTTTTGTAGCACCGTGGTCCTGTGAGACATGACATTTAATTTCATGTCCACACACACATAGTGAAATGACAAAGCTCAACTTGACTACTTGGCTTGATTTAGAAGCTCATTAGAAGAGTTCCCTACATAGTGTTCACTCCTCCGGTCACCTCCTCCGCACAATAACCTCTGAATTGAACACACTTTCAAACTGGAATCATGGCAGAACCACACTCCACTTCACAGAGCACTTACGGACAAATGGAACAAACCTCAGAAGCGGTAATAGCATGAGGCTACAAGGATGAGGGTTAAGAACCGCTGCTATAAAGTGTTCCAGGACTCTCTCCTCTACCGTTGTCGTTTAAAAAAAGATTTTAATACTAAATTAACACCTAAAGATGAACGATAGAGACTAGTCCTGGTACCAAAGGAGCAAAAATGTAGGGTGGGTGACAAACAAGTGACAAACCAACACAGTACACACATGGGCAGAAATGCAAATGGATATCAGTTCTAATGTATCTACATTTGTGGCTTAATATTTATTTACTTACTTATGTTTTTGTCTCTGTATAGTTTGGACCATGGAGGACATTTTAGGATCACACCAGGCCTAAGAAAATGCAAGTTCTCTCTCTCTCACACACCTACAGTATGTATATTAAAGGATGCCATAGATGATGTGATCTGTGCTCTTGTGTTCAGATGCCTGTTTTCTCACACTGGATTCAAACACGGCGCACAATCATCTTGTTCTCTCTGAGGATAACAGAGACGCCAGAAATGTGAAAGATCCTCAGCCGTATCCTGATCATCCAGACAGATTTAAGAACAATGAGCAGGTTCTGTGTAAAGAGACTCTGACTGGACGCTGTTACTGGGAGGTGAAATGGAGCGGCTCTGGTCATATTGGGGTGGCTTATAAAGTGATCGACAGGAAAAGTGGGCTTGACTCTTGGTTTGGACTCAATGAAAACTCCTGGAGTATTTACTGCAGTGATACGATTTACACAGTCTGGCACAATAACGAGAGTGCTGATATTATTGCTCCTTCATCTTCTATTAATAGAGTAGGAGTGTATGTGGACGTGCCGTCTGGCTCTCTGTCCTTCTACAGTGTCTCTGACACACACACACTCACACTCATTCACACATTCAACACTACATTCACTGAAGACCTCTATACGGGATTTGGGATTTATCCTGAAGCTTCTGTGTCCCTGTGTCAGCTTTAACAAACACTTCAAATAAATTGAGAGACTGAAGCACATTTTCAACATATCAATATTTCACCTGTGCCAATGCAGAAAATCATTAAAGCAGTGCAGTTAAACACCAGCATATTGCTGTATTCTTAACATAACCCTAAGTAATGACAATAACATTCATTCAGAATTGATACATACAGCTGCAAAAGTTGAACTATTTTGAAAATTGCTCATCGGAGGTGTGTTCTTGGTGCAGATCAAACCATTGAAATGAAAGTTGAAGAAAGTTGCTTTCCGCGTCTGGTGTGTAAGAACAGCTGATGACAGACAAAGACAGATGGCAAAGGAGCTCGAGCACAGAACCTGAAAACGTACGTCTATATACATTTCTGGAGAGTGCCAAATATGTCCCAGGAGCTATGTTTTTTTGTACGCTTTTTGAGATCTCAAATTTCTCTCGAGAGTGCCATTCACGCCTGCTGTTCTCACGTAAGTCTACCAGAGGCCGCTGTTGACTGACTAAATGACTGACTAAATGACTGACTGATTGACTAATCGACTGACCCACCCTCCTTTCTAAAATCCAACCAATAGTATTTTAAAAAGCACAGATTGACCCGCCCACCCACTTCCCTAAACCCAACCGACAGCTTCACAAAACCAAACCAGAAAAAGAAAAGCCCCTGCCTGATTTTTACCACATTTTTTAAAAAAATTACCACATTGTCATCCTGTTATTTACTTGTTTATTTTATTTTTTAGGTTTTGTTTTTGACTTTCCTCCTTTCTGGAACCGTTTTTTGCCAGAATCAAACCTTGTCGTCATGGTCAACTCCTCTCAGCATCTCAAGTCCGCCAACATACACAGCATGCTAACTGGACAAACTGGTAACAGCGGGAAAGCCATCCACACTGAGGTAATCTGTCAGCTGGTAAATGCGAAAAGGAATGGCATCATATCGCCCCGGAGCGTTCATTGTAAAAACTAAATGCAGCCATACGTACTTCTGGCTACATAAATCACCAGAGCGTATATCAGGCTACGTTTTCACAATGAGCCTGTGTTGCTATAATAAGATATTGTTGTAAAAATGAACTTAATTTATTCCTTACAACCTCATCTTTAGGTATCTCAGTGATCAGTCATTTTCACGTCATGATCAATCCCATCCTCCGCAATCTCCTATAGTGTTTGAGGAGGAGAGGGTTCAAGTTTTCCCAAGTCTGAGCATGTAACGAGGGCAACGTTTTGTTCAGACATCACAATGAAATGGCTGAAATGGCTCATGACAAATCATTCAAATGTCCGAGTCTACTCTCTTTTCTTTTTTCAAGAGTTCACACTTAGCTGATGATTGATAATAAAGCTTGTTTGGCAAGCTGTCCCGGGAGAATGCCCTGGGCTCAGAATATCCTCGAGCGCTGAGCTTCCTCCAATTTGAAGAGCGAGTGGGGAGTTTGAGCCTTGAGAACTCCTTTGCTTGTGAATGTGTTTGGAATAGCTAAGAGATATGGCAGGCTCAGAGTTTGTAGTTTTATGCCACTTTGAATTAGTCAATTTACTTATATGGTATGTCTTTGGACGGTGGGAGGAAACTGGAAAACCTGGGGAAAACCCATGTGAGCATAGGGGGAGCATGCAAACACTGCACAGAAACGGCGACTGGCCCGGTAAGGGCTTGAACCAGTGGCGTTGTTACTGTGATGTGACAGTGGGCCGCCGTGATGCCCTATCAGAAGGGCTATTCTTTAAGACGAAGATGACTGAAGTGAGAAACTCTGGTTATTTATAATGAGTTATTATTCATCTGATTGGCACGATATGTATAGCTGATGCTGGACCAGCCATGATCAATCGTAAGCATGTGATCCTTTCGAAATTAGTTTATGAATAAACCACACTTTGAGAATAAGAAGTTTTATACATGGTGTACTTTCAGGTTTAACCCTGGATGTTTTCATTTACCTGGAGCTGTGTTACCCACTGCATGGAAGCTCATTTTCAAAAACCATAACAGGGGATCCTAAAAAAAAGATATAATTTAAATATAAAGTGCTTGCATGGGAATTGGCTGATGTTAGATTTTTAGGGCAGGGTTGACATTTAATGCATCAACAAGTTTTTCCATCAGAGCAATGAAAGGCAACTTGTACAAGTGCAAATAAATGATGTGACTTACTCTGATATCTATTACTGTATATTTGAGTGTATGTTGAGTGTTTCAGGCTTGTTTGTGTCTATTTCAAAAGCCAGAATAAAAAAAAAAAGATAAGAGAAAACCTGCTACCTGTGTTTGACTAATCTTGTGTCTACAAAGCAACTAAATCAACAATGTCTGGATGGACATTCCAGGGTAGAAACAAAAAGCAAAGAAAAAGGATTTGCGTAACAGGATATAGGGTGTATAGTTACAGGATGCACTGTGTAAGTTTTGCTAAAGAGATATGTCTTTAATTTAGTTTTAAACTGAGAGAATGTGTCTCAGCCTCAAAAATAGTGGGGGAGGCCATTGGCGGATTAGGACAGTATTTTCGGCCAGGATAGAGATTGTACCTCAGGCCACCTAAGTGGTTGGTAAAAGAAAAGAATGGTGGTCGGGGGTGGTTGGGATCAGTAAGTGAAACCCAGGAGGGTTGGACGGATTTACCGTCAGGCAGATCTAGGCAGGTCTTGCATTATAGTTTCTTATTGCTGTCATTCACTTTAAACAGCTGAAAACATTAAAAAACTACTATGATATCTCTCTAATGACTACATTAGTCAGTCTGCTGTCAGTGACTCAATGACTCCGCTGTCAGTGGATCATTTTGTAAATGTAAACTTGGTTTAGCTATTAGCAGAGATGCAGCTGGCAGACACGTGGTAATTCAGTTGGGAATCTCTCTCTTTATCTCTCTATTTCTGATAGCTACATTTTTAAAGGAATTATTAACTGTATTAATATGCATTAGGGAATTATGAATAATTTATGTTATAAACTTGTTATGATTATCTATGCATATTTTGATCAGTTATATTTAATAGCTTGACATAACAGAATTAAGTTTGCAATTCAAGCTAGTTCATCCAGCAAACTTTCAGCATTGATTGCATTAGTTCTTAATAGTCGGCCCATAAAAATAACTATTCTTAATCAGACGGTTAAGCTCAGAAAAAATGACTTTGATGCAAACAATTATCATCAAAGACTCAATACTCATGGGAAATGTGCACAAATGTTTTATTACTTTAAGGCATAGGTCTCTAACTGGATTCCTGGAGGGCCGCAGCTCTGCACAATTTTGCTCCAACCCTAATCAAACACAACTGAATCAACTAATCAAGGTGTTCAAGACTACTAGAGACTATTAAGCAGGGGTGAATTGGTGGTGGTTGGAGCTAAACTGTGCAGAGCTGTGGCCCTCCAGGAACTGAGTTTGAGACCATTGCTCTAAGAAGACATACAATGAGTAAACAAATACACACAATCAAAACGGTAGAGTAATTGAGAAAATGGATGAATGAAACCAAGATAATTAGAACAACATGAAAAAGCAAGAGATTGGTCCATATTTTAAACTTCTGTACAGACAGGTCATGTTTTGATCTTCGATTGGTCTCGCGCAGTTAACGCATAATCTTGAACCTTGAATCACAGCGAACTGCGAAATTTGTCGCACATTTCCAGTCTGTCGCATTCACATGAATGGTATTCTATGGGATGAAAAGGGCAAAAGTGTGACCGCAGCTTTAATCTACACCTCAGTTTAGTTCAAATGTTTGATACTTGCATTATTTCTCAGCCATTGTGTGAATGTTCAATGCAGTCTCAGATGACAGTCTTGATTAAACACAATACTTAATAGCCTACTGGTGTTTGCTGCCTCATTACAAACATACGCGTTACACTTTAATCAAACATTGATCAATTAACAAGAGATACAATTAAACATAATGTATTCCTCTTAGGGGTGGCACTGAATAAATTCATAATACATATGTCCTGCATTTTGTTTTCTGACGAGCTGTAAAGATGGCAACGCATAGAAAACAATCAGGTTTGGCTGGCTTTGTCTCTGTCTGTCTCTCAGAGTCACACATACATAGTATGTTTAATATAAACTGAGATAAACTTAAAATAAGGCAGGAAAACGATCATTGTTGTTGCACCAGGAAACATTGTGGTTTATTAAACACAGCCTGGGCATGCTTTAATGATCTTGTGTACATCATATCAGTCTGTGTTTTGGCTGATGAACTTTTGATGACTCTGAAGCTCATGCATTCTGGCTGATGGAAAACGTGACCTAAAGTCTGTATTGTGTTCTGATTGGCCTGTTTTTCACTGCCCAGGTAGCAAATAATTCTGGCCCAGATTTGGCATGAAGTTGGCACAGCAGGCGTTCATTCGGCATTGGCATACAGCATGTGGGCCAAACATAATCTGGGTTTGGCAGGGGTGGCACCATCTTTAAGACATGGGTCAGATGTCAAATATAGTATTTGGTCCAGTTGTTAAAAACTGATATGTGCACTGCAAAAAATGCCTTTCTTACTTAGATTTTTAGTTTTGTTTCTAGTCCAAATATCTAAAAATTCTTATATCAAGAAACATTTTCTTGGCAAGCATAATATAATGTCTTGTTTTCAGAAATAATATGCCAATATTAAGTCAGTTTTTCCTTAAAACAAGCAAACTAATCTGTCAAAGGGATAAGCTAAATAATCTTGTTTTTCCTTTTGACGTAAGATTATTTAGCTTGCACTATTGGCAAATTATTTTGCTTGTTTTAAGGAAAAAACTCACTTAATATTTGCTTATTATTTCTTAAAACAAGACATTTTTTGCTTGTCTAGAAAATTATTCTTGATTTAAGAATTTTTAGATATTTGGACTAGAAACAAGACAAAAAATCTAAGTAAGAAAAGCATTTTTTTTTTTTTGCAGTGTGGGTCACCAAATTTAAAAGCCACCAATTTAAAATACCTTTAAATTATTCTTGAGTAAAGAAAAAAAATCCTACCAATCAGGGTAGGGTCAAAAAACACACCCATAATGCGCCCAGAGCACCATGCTTCCTACTGTAGGTTTATTCATTTCATTGCAGTTGGGACACACCAACATATCTGGCCCAGTTATGGGTTATTACCTTGGCTGAGTCTTGGCCCAGATATGGTCCATGTTTGGCCATTGTCTGGAGGCCAGACTTGGTCCAGTCATGTACCGTAATTCACTGCGACAAGTGGGCTAAGAAAAAGCTTATTGTGTGGCCAGAGCTGGGCCAGAGAAATTTTGCTATGTGGATGGGGTTTTGCTCATGGAATTTACATAAGAATGAGGTAACAATGGTGTTTGAGGCCATTTACTGATCTTGTACTATTCAACTAGGCACATTTTAAAATATTTTAGTATTGAAATTATTTTATAAAGCAAAATCTGCTCACACTTTATTTTGATGCTCCGTTTAGTTACATTGCATCTACATGCCAACTAATTAGGTTATAAGTAGACTTTTAGGGTTGGGGTTAGGGTTAATGTACAGTAAGTTGACATGTACTTGCACAGTTTCTTATAGTCAGTTAAATGTCTGTTGAAGGAGCAGAATCAGCAGATATTTAGCAGACAGTCTACTAATACTCAAATGGACCATCAAAATAAAGTGTTACCCAAAATATTTATAATACACCTTCTTTAGACCCCTTAATGACCAATGTATCCCCTGAGATATAAACATTTAGAGACAGATTATTAAAAAAATGTACAAAGTTAATTATTATTTTGCATAAACATGATCCGTTAACACTTAACAACTTAAAAAAAGACACGTTAACTTGTTATAAATATGTTTATAAGTTTCGATTTAAGAGTAGTTTTGGTTTCAGTGCTGCCTGTTGACTAAACAAAATGCATCAACAATGTCACCTGGTTTAAGCATTCACAACAAATAACTTTTCAAATTGATACCAAGAAATAAGCCTTTTTGGACAGTATCTAAAAATATACATGACAACAAACTTATCTGCATATGCCATTTTCACTTTGCGTGTCTGTAGACAATCTCGCTCTCTGTGTGTTTCTGTGTGACATTAGAGGATCACATACTTGAGGTGTGTCTGAAGATGTTCTGTATGTGTCCGCAGATGATCTGTGTCTATCGAAAGAAATTTTAAAAAGTGCTAAACATGATATATAGTATGGTTCAGACTGCCTAGCATCCTATGCTTTTACAGGCTTTTTAAATAAAGACTGTGTTGTTTGCATACAAAACAATGTGGCAGTAGGAATAAAATCAAACAGTACAGACTGGCTTGGGCAGTTTGTCTGCAGCTCATCGCTATATATTACAAACATAGACAGCCTCTAGTGGCTAATAGGACATAAGAAGTCGGTGTCATTTTTTCTTGATTTAAAGTAGGTGGATAGTTCCAGAACTTTGAATAAAGGATCACTTTGGCCATAAAACACCAGTAAGTATGAGGCTGATTCAGATTATTTCACTTATTTATTGACAGGTGTAATTCTTCTTTAAATAATGCAATATTTAAAGGTTGTTTGTGGCACCGTTGCCATTTAGCACAATTTAATGAGCTGGGTCAGTTCCCGGCAGGGTTAAATGCCCACCTGTAATTAATGTAATATCTAATGATGTAACATGTCCATATATATTTTACATTTTTACTTTAGCTAATCTACATTTACATATCATTTGAGTTGTTTGATTACAAGATCTATTGGATATATATATATATATATATATATATATATATATATATATATATATATATATATATATATATATATATATATATATATAAGCATTGGTAAGTTTGAAGCTCTTACTTATTGAGAGATGCAACTTTTCTTTAAATAGTGCATCATTTAAAGGTTGTTCATGGCACTGTTACCATTTAGCACAATATGTTGAGTGAGCAAGGTCAGTTTAAGGCAGTGTTTAAACTTTAATGCCCCAAAGACGCTTAATGTATTAATTATTATCTAACAAATCCATAATTTTCAGCTAATCTTAATGTTTTTTTTTGTAGCCATTTGCATCACCAAGTTTGTGTTAGAAGGTTGTTTCATTATTTCTAGGCTATTTCTGTTTTATTTTATTTAAAATAGAGCAATACAACACTTTTATTTGCTCAAAACAGTTTTGTGTTGATGATAAGTTGTTGTTCTGTTTCTGACAGATTCTAAAAACCCAGTCCAGTCATGTCTATAAATATGAGTAGCAGATTTGGAAATCAGGACGTCTTGCCTCGAGAGATTTTATCTGGTTCCTCGAATTTCATTTTACGGTATCTATCTATCTATCTATCTATCTATCTATCTATCTATCTATCTATCTATCTATCTATCTATCTATCTATCTATCTATCTATCTATCTATCTATCTATCTATCTATCTATCTATCTGTCTGTCTGTCTGTCTGTCTGTCTGTCTGATTTGTCTGTCTATCCAGTAAAAAAAAAATCAACTGATGGATAAATGCATTTATAGACTTTCGTGTGTTAAATGTTAAACAGATAAACATAGTGCGGGTCCACTTTTTTCTAAACTACTGTGATCTAAAATCTAAAGAAGCTTGTTTGTTTTGTTTTAAAATTATTTTAGTGTGAATTAATTTAAATCTGCTAGAATATTTTTTTAAATACATACAAATTTAAGGAACAGGAACACAGCACCAAGAAAACAATCATCACAGGAGGGTGAGAATGACAAAGGGAGGGGCCATGAGAGGCAGCAGGGTGGATGATCCTAGGGACTGACTGATGGTGGCAAAGCAGGTGGTGGAAGAGCCAGGGGGTTAGACAGAGAGTCAAAGGTCCAGGGTAATAGGGACATTGAATGCCGTGAGGGAACTGGAGTGACAAAGGTAGAGCAGGAGGGATGAAGAACCCTGCTGGAGCTGGAGGAATGGAGTCCTGTGGGAATGGATGAAAGATAGTCCATGGTGGCGCCAAGGAGATGAGCGAGTCTGTTGAAGCTAATCAACAGGAGGATCACAGTGAAGATGATGAAGGCTTAGGCAAAGGGTGGACTGAGGGTTTGATTGGAAAAACTTAGGCGTATTGTTGAGTCGGCAGGGCTGGGGGTCTGAAAGGAACCAGCAGGGCTGTAGGTCTAAGGGGAAATGGCAGGGCTGGAGGTCTGAGGGGAACCGGCAGGGCTGGAGGTCTAAGGGGAACCGGCAGGGCTGTAGGTCTGAGGGGAACTGACAGGACTTGAGGTCTGAGGGGAACCGGCAGGGCTGGAGGTCTAAGGGGAACCTACAGGGCTGAAGGTCTGAGCGGAACTGGCAGGGTTGGATGTCTGAGGGGAAAATGCAGGGCTGGAGGTCTGAAGGGAAATGGCAGGGGTGAAAGTCAGAGGGGAACCAGCAGGGCTGTAGGTCTGAAGGGAAATGGCAGGGCTGGAGGTCTGAGGGGAACTGACAGGGCTGGAGGTCTGAGGGGAACCGGCAGGGCTGGAGGTCTGAGGGGAACCTGCAGGGCTGGAGGTTTAAGGGGAACTGGCAGGGCTGTAGGTCTGAGGGGAACCGACAAGGCTGTAGGTCTGAGGGGAAATTGCAAATCTGGAGGCCTGAGGGGAAATGGCAGGGCTAGAGGTATAATGGGAACTGGCAGGGCTGTAGGTCTGAGGGGAAATGGCAGGGCTGTAGGTCTGAGGGGAAATGGCAGGGCTGGAGGTCTGAGGGGAACTGGCAGGGCTGTAGGTCTGAAGGGAAATGGCAGGGCTGGAGGTCTGAAGGGAACTGGCAGAGCTGTAGGTCAGAAGGGAAACAGCAAAGTTGAAGGTCTGAGGGGAACCGGCAGGTCTGTAGGTTTGAGGGGAAATGGCAGGGCTGGAGGTCTGAGGGTAACCGACAGGGCTGTGGGTCTGAGAGGAAATGGGTTTGACAATCCTCACATGACTTTTGGGTCAAAATGATGAGCCATGATCCTTTTTAACACAAGCATGGAGATGATGATAATACCCAACAAAGAACGGAATGTTCTGAATGTTATCTTCCATCATTCTGAAGTTAACTTGTTTTTATATACAATGTATAACAATTTTGTTTTTTGCTTTGTTTTGTAGTGCCTTTAATGAGCTATATTCAAGCAGGCCAAAAAGGTAATCAAGACTGTGCACAAACACATCTAGAGGTTCAGAAAACGTTAAAAATAATTTACCAAAAAATATCAAAGAACATTAGAACTTAGTGCAATAAATAAAGAAATATTAAAGTATATCAAACATCAAACTAAATGTCAAATTCTGGTGTTTTTCTTTCAGGTATATATTGATCGCTTTCGTGATTGCAATGGTTTTATTTCTGACACTGACTCAGAGATCTACTTTGACACACACTCCACGCTCTATACCCACTGTGACACCCACTACACCCACTGTGACACCCATTAAAAAATGCTACAATAAATCAGCAGTGGCAGCAGATGCAGAAATTTGCTCAGATATTGGAAGGTAGGATTTTTACATTCATGTTTCCACATGTAGCCTATGGGATTCATTATGTGAGCAGTGATAATTCTGCAACCCTTGACTATGCATTTTCAGGTTAATTATTTTCAAAGATTTTAGAACTATTGGGTTCCTAGTGATGTGTAATAAGCCACCAGAAAGGTCTTAGGAGAAATAAGCCTCGGGTAACTGGCCTTATGGTTAATTTTCGTAATTTAGTTCTTATAACCAAAGGTGGGTAGTAACATGGCCATTATACACTCCTGGAGAACATACTGAAGTATACTGGCCAAAAAAACACACCTCGTAAAATGCACTCTTTATTAGAAAACCAGTTATTTATAGCATTCTCTATTCTTGCAAGCAGGAAACTGTATCTGCATAAATTAGGTATAATTAGTTATGCTCTACTGAAGATGTTTATTTTGCTGCTGCCAGTTTAGCTTTACTCATACTCAGCTTGCATCATAAAGGCTGCATCCAGATACTATTGGTATCACTCTTCTGTCTTTGCAGGAATATTCTAGAGCGCAACGGTTCAGCAGTGGATGCTGCTATCGCTGCTCTGCTGTGTGTGAGTGTGATTAACCCACAGAGTATGGGCATCGGCGGAGGAGTGGTGTTCACCATATACAATGCATTAAACGGTAGGATGGCTTGGAAAAACCCCACCAGACTTCCACTACAAAGCCATAATTTCTTGTTTTAGGTTTAATCTTAACATCCTTTTATTACATATATTTTAAAGCACATTTTGCACTGATGACTTTTGTGTAAAATATAATAAAAAGTTAAGGAAAATTGAGAGAGCTTTAAAGTATGCAGTTTGTTTTCAGTTTATTCCTTGTTTTTAAAGAAAAGTCATTAATACTGCACAAAACTAAGAAGCTGTTTCTGTGAAGAGCTTATGAGAAGGGGACATAGATACATAGATACAGCCTTCCACCAGCTAATTTTGGTAACTATTGGCCGAAAACATGTTCAACTGGGACAAGGAGATCTAAGTTCAGGCGTTAATGAACAACTAATTCAGTAGCAAGCAACACCTTTGACCAAGTGAATGTGAACATCATCCAGCATTTCTCTGTATAATGTCTAACCATGAATTGTGTTTCAGGGTTAATGGTATGTCTGAATTAGAGGGATGTACACCACTGTAACCAGTAGTGATGGGAGATTCGAATCAATTTATCTAATTGCTTCAAAACCTATTAAATACATAATCTGTTGATTACACTTAGCGTATCATCTCATAGATATACACATTAGATGTCACCTACACTACTGTTGTCTATTAGAAGGAATGCGTCAATAGAGCCGCCATTTTAGTACAGGGTAGCGCTTCTTTGAAATGAATGCAGGACCAAGGTGAAGTGGAGGACTGTGGCCATCCAAAACCAGAGATATACACATACACACATATATCTATGATCGGGAGTTTTCCCCGGTGGTCAGTATGCAAATATTTTTTTTAAATTACGAAATATTATAATTTTACATCACTTTTCTACATTGATGGATGTGACCGCACGGACATTGCCGACAAAGAGCGTGTGTTTGTGTGCACGGAAATGCATTATCCTCCTTCCCTGTTTAATTTGATCTAATCAATGTCCTGAAACACACCCCCTCTCCTGCTTTCACTTCTCATTCTGACGGAGGGAGTGATTCGTTTGTGAATGAATCTCCGTTATGAACGACTCGTTCACTTAGCTGACAATAACACAAGTTTCTGGCACCGCAGCGTCTTCTTGTCATATTTCATAACATTGTTTGCTTATTTTATTCAACAAAACTAGCATAAGCTTAGAATTTAGTGTGAGTTGGTGCTACTTTGCCCTATGGTCACTGCAGTAAGAGACTGTATTATCATCAATAACATTACTTGTTAAGCACAAAAGTTAATAACATACAAAAACATAAAAAACTAAATCTTACCTATGAAATGTGCTTTGTTTTCTTTGTTTGCTCGTTACTACACCCGTACACAGCGCTAAACTCCAGCATCTTCACATTGGCACACTGTCTTGACTAGTGTGGTTGAATGACGTTTGTCCTAGGAGCACTGTACCAATGTGGCGGCGCTATTGACGCATACTCAGGGTCCCTATGTGATATCTAGTGTATATATCTATGGTATCATCTATTATTAAATGTTAAGAGCTTGCATATTGTTTTTTCATAAATTTTCAAGGCTTATATTTTGAAAATTACTTGTTATAAACTTGTTTCCAGTGCATGTCAGGCAGGGCTGTCCTTTGTCACCAATTCTGTTCATAATTTTATGGACAGAATTTCCCAATAGAGTCTGGCTGCAGATTTGCACTTGCACCTTCAGGCTTGCGCTCTTAGACTTGCACGCTCAGGCAACCGTGCTTCCTCTACAAGTGACGTCATTTATGTAAACAGATGCCTTACAACAGCTCTGCAGTAATGTTACACATCATCTGTGCCACTCTGCCACATCTTTCTGTTAAGCCGAGACGTTCCCTAATCGAGTCGATCTTGAAATTATATTTGGAGGACCTATAAAACTGGGCTGGGATCATGTAAAGCAGGGGTGTCTAAACTCAGTCCTGGAGGGCCGGTGTCCTGCATATTTTAGTTCCAACCCCAATTAAACACACCTAAACCAGCTAATCAAGCTCTTTCTAGGAATACTAGAAACTTCCAGGCAGGTGTGTTGAAGGAAGTTGGAGCTAAACTATGCAGGACACCGGCCCTCCAGGACCGAGTTTGGACACCCCTGATGTAGATGATGTATGAAGATAAAGAATAGTTTCCCAAGTCGTTCTAGAATCATTGCTGTCAGTCCATAATCTGTATCTGTTAGTTGTAATACTACATCTCCTTGAAATGTTTAAAATAAAAACTAAAATTCAAAATTGCCTTAGCCTGTTGGTTTTTTTATCCATAAATGTGGAAGAATACTTTGTGTGTATATTTAGACCTGGTAGTTTATATAAATAAATAATAAGCTTTGCTGGTATAAATAGTAACCTGCTTTGGTAAATTTACATTAAAGCATTATAATCATATGATGAATACACAAACCCCTTTTTGGAGGGTGGGTGGGGGGGTCTGTCATGCTATACAACTTAAGTACTTAGAATTATTTGACAACGTCGTCACTGGCAACGTATTTGTGTTGATTACAAGTACGTGACATTGGAGTGCAGGTGTCGATTGTAAATGGTGTCACTTGCATAGGAAGCGTGGGTGCCTGAGCGTGCAAGCCCGAGAGTGCAAGCCTGAAGTTGCAAGTTCAACTCTGCAGCCAGACCCTTCTCGAATTTCAATGTGCAGCCTTGGGCTGGAGGAGGTCTGGTTCGAGGACCACAGGATTTCATCTCTGTTATTCGCAGACGATGTTTTTCTGTTGGCTTCATCGTACATGGACCTTCAGCATGCACTGGGGTGGTTTGCTGCCGAGTGTGACACGGTTGGGATGAGAATCAGCACCTCCAAGTCCGAGGCCATGGTGCTCCACCAGAAAAAGGTGGTTTGTCATCTCCAGTTTGGAGGAAAGTCCTTACCCCAGGTGGAGGAGTTCAAGTATCTTAGGGTTTTGTTCACGAGTGAGGGAAGGATGGAACGTGAGATTGACAGGCGGATTGGTGCAGCAGTAATGCGGTTGATGTACCGGTCCGTTGTAGTAAAGAAGGAGCTGAGGCGAAAGGCAAAGCTCTCGATGTACTGGTCAATCTACATTCCTACTCTCACCTATGGTCATGAGCTTTGGGTCATGACCGAAAGGACAAGATCTCGGATACAAGCAGCCGAAATGAGTTTTCTTCACAGGGTGGCAGGGTGCACCCTTAGGGTGAGGAGTTATGTCACCCGGGAGAAGCTCAGGGGTCCACATTGAGAGAAGTTAGCTGAGGTGGCTCGGGCATCTGTTTCATATGCCTCCTGGACACCTACCTAGAGAGGTATTCCAGGCATGTCCCATCAGGAGGAGGCCTCGGGGAAGACCCAGGACACGCTGGAGGGACTATGTCTCTCGGCTGGCTTGGGAACGCCTCGGTATCCCAACGAGGAGCTGGAGGACGTGTCTGGGAAGAGGGAAGGCAGGAGTTCTCTCCTAAGACTGCTGCCCCCACAAGCCGTCCCCGGATAAGCCGGATGAAAATGAGATGAGAGATGAGATAAAAATGCCAATAAGAAACTATATACTACTATTTTCCTTTTCATTAATATAATTTTAACATGAAAACAGAAAGATGTCTACAAATCAGTAAAACTTATCTGAGGTCATGTTAAAAAAATTGTTCACTGTGCCACTACTGGGAGATGATCTGAGTGAACAAATATTCGTAAAGATTTCAAAGTTTTATGAAACAGTGCTTTAAAAGCAGACATCCCATTTACCAACCTATAGATGTTACAGGTAGGTTATGGCTAGGCTAGATTAGACTTTGCTGCTTTGACAGAAATACTGATCCAGGACATAAAATGGTGCTGATCCAATAACTGCAATAACCTAGTAGATCTGTGGACTATGACCAGCACCTCATTGTGGTAAATGAAAACCTAAAGTTTGATGTCTTCATCTACAGGTACGGTGGAGATAATTAATGCTCGAGAGACTGCCCCAATGAGTGCTACAGCAGACATGTTTGACAATGACACCCAAAAAACAAAACCAGGTAAAAACCACTATAAATAAACACATCCACAAATTAAGCCTTCGCTATGCTTTTACACAGATTCAATAAGCACAATAGTCCACACAGAGCCTGTTGTTGATAGTTATAAACAACAGCAAACTGAATCTTTCTCTTGACTTGCTGCTATGGTAGCCTTTTAATGACATAATATTCTCCTTGTTTTTGTCCTGATTGTCAGGGTTATTAATTGCTGTACCAGGAGAACTGCGTGGTTATAAAATGGCACATGAAAGGTACGGGAGACTGCCATGGAGAGAGCTGTTTGAGCCCAGTATAAAGCTGGCATCAGAGGGGTTTAACATTAGCAAAGCCCTGGCCAATACCATCAAAAAGGAAGAAATGAAAATTCGGAACAATATAGCATTGCGGTGAGAATATTTATGTACCACACAAACATAGAGAGCATGACAGTATAGAAATGGAGTAACTTTTTGCCAAAGATCAACAAAACAAATGACCAATGATTTTCATTCCTGATACTATCATAACATTATATGCACATAATATCTGTAATAATAATAACATCATCTTGATTCTGCTCATCTTTCTCTTTTTTCAGTGAAGTGTTTTGCGACTCAGACAATAAGCCCTTGAAGGAAAACAATTTTACCAGATTTCCCAAACTAGCTGAAACCTATAGGAAAATAGCAGAAGAAGGACCAGATGCATTTTATGATGGCTCATTGACTCAGAGTATACTGGATGAAATCACACTTGCCGGTTATTTCATGCTTTAAACTTATTATCTATTTCCAGATTTGAATTTTCACTGAACTCTTTTGTTTAAAGAATGCAAGTCTGCTAACAACTTGTTTCTGAAAACACAGGTGGAAATATCACACGTGAAGACCTTAAGGGTTATAAGCCAGTCCTGCAAAAGTATGCATTGAACTTTACAGTGGGAAATTACACATTTTATGCTCCAACTGCTCCATTTGGTGGACCTGTGCTCGCTCTGATAATGAAAATACTCCTGGGCAAGGGTACAGCAGGTAGTAGCAAATCACATTTACTTCATTGCATTTTGTAAAAACTACTCTGCTTTAGTAACCACGCCTAATTTAGATAAATTGCTGGTTAGGTTTGAAACCAGCCACAGTGTGTCTGGGAGATGAGTTCAACAATGTCCAACAATTGTTCAACAAATTGTTGTACAAATGTTCAACAATTGCCACAGCTATATCACCCTGCAGCCCAGGACTGCTTACTCACTGAAACTAAGCAGAGCTGAGCCTGGTCACATATTGTGCCTGCAGAATATCTCATAAAACTTACTGAATTAATTACATTAAAAATATAAATTAAATGTACATAGACAACATTAACATAGAAAACTATGAACCAAGATTGAATATTTACATCATAACACAGAGCATATGATGATATACTAGCATTGACCACAACAAGTGATCAGCAGCAAAGTTATGCATGTATGTGAGCATGAAAAGTCAGATATTATAGACTTTCTTGAAAAAACACCCATAACATAAGCAGAATTACGACAAGCAACAGCAAAGGTGGCTTCATCATTGCTTCAAAGAATTCATTTTCAGACCGGGCTGAGTGAGTTTTTGTCCTGCACAACAATCAGCAAAACCGATTGGCTGCCCACATGTGACTCAGCGAATTGGTGGCATGGCTGTCACTCCAGTCTATGTTAAAGAGAGAGATTTGTGGTCAGAAGATTCATTATTCTTTTAACTATAATGGACTTTATTTTTTTTTACAGCCGTCCCAGAATCTGGTAACAGAATCTGCATTAATATGAAAAAGCCTGTTACAGACTGGTGTACTGAATTACATTACTTAGGAATGTTGGGTAATTGTGTAATGCATGTTACTTCACATGCATATATCTTTTAGCCCAACTGTCCTCACTCTGCCATCCGCTCCAGGGAAGATTTTTACAGTCCTCCTACTGGCCAAAGAGCTCGAGGGAGCTGTGGGTTGACGATCATGACTGTAGTACCAGCTTTAATGTCAGATGTGCCTCTTCATGACAGATTTGTTGGTCAAGAGGATAAAACCTCAAGAAGTGTTTTCTGAGTGGTCTACAAACTTGACTGTGATCTCCACCTGCTTATAACCTCAGATTTTGGGTATATCACAGGATAGAAAGAGGCATCTGTCCATTCCATCAATACAAAGCTTGGAGTGATGGGATTGGGGTCTGCGATGTCGGAGGAAGTACTGTATTGCCCAAAGGGTTTTGAGTAGAATTCCTTCACTATCCACTTACACTATTTGTGTCTCTAGAAAGGTTACTGACTGAGGTCCAATGGTGACTGTCAGCGCTTGCTTGAGAGAGCAAATTTCTCCTTCTTAGCAACCTCCAAATTTATTTTTATTTTTGTATTTCAAGAGTTCACACTTAGCTGATGATTGATTATAAAGCTTGTTTGGCATGCTGTCCTGGGAGAGAGCCCTGAGCTCATAAGATCCTCGAGCCCAGGGCTCCCTCCAGTTTGCAAGGCGAGAGGGGAGTTTGAGCTCAGGTAGATCTCGAGAACTCCCCTGCTGAAGTAGCTAATGAACAGATAGTGATTGCTCCTAAGAGATAACTTCTTACCAGGAGCATGTCTATGGTGCCGATTTGGATCAGTCAATTAACTTAAGTTGCATGTATTTGGACGATGGGAGGAAACCGGGGAACCCAGGGGAAACCCACGTGAGGATGGGGAGAATGTGTAAACTCCACACAGAAACATTGGCTGGCTTGGTAAGGACTAGAACCAGTGACGTTCTTGCTGTGAGACAACAGTGCTAACCACTGGGCCACCATATTACCCATCTAGGATAGGAGGAGAGGAGTAGGGGTGGAAGGGGGGATTCTTCCCCTGAAGATGGCTGTCACATAGGGTATTTATAGTGGCTTAGGAATCGTTTGATTGGTGAATCATAAATTGAACAATGCGAGGCCGGCTGCAAGCAATCATAAGCACGTGATCCTCTCGAAATTAGTTTTTAAATAAACTTCACTTCAAGAGTTCACACTTAGCTGATGATTGATTTTTAAGCTTGTTTGGCATGCTGTTCCCGGCAAGCCCGGGGCTCCCTCCCGCTTGCAAGGCGAGAGGGGAGTTTGAGCTCAGGTAGATCTCGAGAACTCCCCAAGATGCCTTATTAAGCTCGGGACAGCAGCCACGTATTGAAGAACCCCCGAAAAGGCAATAAAGATCAAAGCCATAACCTAAGAATGGAAAGTGTAATAAATCGCTACAACTAAAATGGTGTATTGGCTGCTAATGTTGCAAATGCTATGTGTGCTCCCGTAGCAGTGTTTAACTGCCGTGACCGGACGGGAGAGTGAGACAGGTGTAATAGTTGTAATGCAGGATGTATGATCTCTGCTAGAGAGACTCTTAAAATGATAGTGATGAAATGTCAGGATAAGCTCAGCAGAGCATCTCTGCTGCAGCAGAGGTGCGATAGAGTCAGTGGTGCAGAGAAGAATTTAAGCTAGGCGGAGCATCTCTACAGTTGCAGAGGTGCAGTGGAAGTCAGTGGTGCAAAGAGGGATCCAGCTAAGCGGAGCATCTCTACAGTTGCAGAGGTGCAGTGGAAGTCAGTGGTGCAAAGAGGGATTCAGCTAAGCGGAACATCTCTACAGTTGCAGAGGTGCAGTGGAAGTCAGTGGTGCAAAGAGGGATCCAGCTAAGCGGAGCATCTCTACAGTTGCAGAGGTGCAGTGGAAGTCAGTGGTGCAAAGAGGGATTCAGCTAGGCGGAGCATCTCTACAGTTGCAGAGGTGCAGTGGAAGTCAGTGGTGCAAAGAGGGATTCAGCTAGGCGGAGCATCTCTACAGTTGCAGAGGTGCAGTGGAAGTCAGTGGTGCAAAGAGGGATTCAGCTAGGCGGAGCATCTCTACAGTTGCAGAGGTGCAGTGGAAGTCAGTGGTGCAAAGAGGGATCCAGCTAAGCGGAACATCTCTACAGTTGCAGAGGTGCAATGGAAGTCAATTATAACAGGTAAATACGCTTCCGCTGAGGCATTTAAACTGCTGTGGCAGTGCTGCTGCAGTGGTGCAGAAGGGAAATGAAGCTAAGCAAAGCTTCTCTGCTGTTGCAGAGGTGCGGTGGATATCAATATTGGAAGGCAAGTACGCTTCCGCGGAGGCGATTTACTGCTGTGGCAGTGCTGTGTGTCGGAAGTGAATGGCTACATGGAGATGTGTGTGAGCTCAGGCAGAGTGTCTCTGCTGCGGCAGTGGTGCAGAGGGAAAAATAAGGCTCGCCGGAGCGTCTCTGCTGTTGCCACACCACACTGGGTGGTTCTTGAACCTTGAGATCTCATTTGTGCAAATGCAGCCTTGGTTTGTCTTCTGGGAGAAACCGGATCTGTTGGAACATTCCTCATATATTGCTGTTGACTGAAAGGATTAGGTAGTAACAATCATTTGTAACTTAATTTTGCATTTAAAATCAAAAATGTGAGAAACTTTTAATGAAAGTCAAAACTTTCAATACAGTTATATTTTAAAGGGGTGACAAATTACAGTTAAATCTGAAAAGTATTTTAAATGAACAAAGCGATTACTTTTAAAGGCACCATAGAATGCACTGATATGGTTTTCTGATATGTACATAAAAATGATGTGTCTTAGGTAAGTGCTAAACATTTACTAAAATCAAACAAAACATGATTACTAAAACATTAAGTTATTAATTAATTTAGCTACTAATGAAACATTTGATTTCAGATTCTTCAGGTTTCAACCTCTCAAACAAAAGTGTGTCCACAACAGACAATAAGAATTTGACCTATCATCGCATCATAGAGGCTTTCCGCTTTGCTAATGCTCAGAAGGGTAAACTGGCAGACCCACTTTATGAAAACATCACTGAGGTGAGTTCAAATATATTCATGGATTTCTTTGTGGTGGGGAGTTATTATGAAATTTACAGAGATTTCGCTTGACCCACAGTGCTTTCACAGTGCATTTAGGAAATGACCTGGCAAATAGTACACTCTTTAGTCTCTAAATAGCACTTTTTCTGCATTATTGCCTGGATTACTCGTTGTGGATTAGCCCTGACATTGTTTGCTCCTGTTCTGATTTTCACTGTTCCTATATTTACATATTTTGCTAATTTTGTTTTACAGTTTGTTAAAAACATGACCTCAGACAACTTTGCAGACCATATCAGGAGTAAGATTAAAGATGACATCAAACAAACCAGCTATGATGACCAAGTCATTAAATTTATACCTGATGACCACGGTACATCACATTTGTCTGTCATCGCTAAAGATGGCAGTGCAGTGGCGGTGACCAGCAGCATTAATAACTTGTAAGTTATCTAGAACACCCAGTATAAGCTATTTAGTCAGACCAACAAAGCTCTCTAGAGAACGTTTAGCGTCCTGCTCAGTTTTAAGACAAATCTGCACACCTGAAATAGGTAACTGTCTTCAGAAACAACTTTTGTTATGCAGGTTGAACGTCTCTTTACATCATTAAATTAAGTGGTCCAAGTGTCTTTATACATATTTATTTTCGACCTTAAACATCACCTGAGGAGTTTAACGAATGGAGAAAGATCAAACTCAATTCATTGTCACATAAAGTTTTAAGCAGCCCTCAGAAACCCACAAAATCACCCCACCGGGAGGTCACAAGTCACGTACAAGTCCAGAGTTACCTTGGTAATAATCTTGATAGCCGAGCCTTTCACACTCACATGTGATCAAGAACTGACCTTTTTAAAATAGCCATTATTATATTCTAGGATGTACTGTATTTAATGTATTTGTGTGTACGATCTGCGGTTGACTGGTATGTCTGTGCTAAATAGTGTTTATTGATGAAAAACTCAACACTTCCTGAAAGAGTTTGGCGTTCAAATGTTTATTTAAAATATCCACTCTTTGCTGGAAAGTTTTATCCACTGTTTTTTTTCAGGGGTTAACAAACCACAGACCAGTCAATACATTTTTGTTCTCATCACGCTCAACAAAACAGCCACAGAGACCAGCATTAGCCTCACAGTAAAAGTCTCATTAACTTTTCACAATCTTTCTCTTTATATTTAGTGTCTAACCCAGGCTCATTCTGAAAACATACCCCTATATAAATTTCTAGAGAGCGCCAAATACGTCCCAGAAGCTATGTTTTTTTTTTTTTTTTTTTTTTTCAGTTTTTGTTTTCGCAAATCCACCAGAGACCACTATGTATGCATTCTCTCACGAGTGCCATTCACGCTTGCTGTTCTTGCCTAAATCCACCAGAAGCCACTGTGAATTGACTGATAGACTTCCCTAACCCAGCTAATAGTATTTTCAAAAGCAACGATTGGTTTGCCCACCCACTTCCCTAAACCCAACCGGTAGTTTTAAAAAGCAATCCAGAAAAATAAAAGCCCTTGCCTGATTTTTTCCACGTTTTCAGATTTTACCACATTCTCACCCTGTTATTTACTTGTTTATTTTATTTTTTTGGCATCTGTTTTTGTTTTACCTCCTTTCTGGAACCGTTCTTCACCAGACTCAAACCCTGTTGTACTGGTCATCTCTTTTCTGCGTCTCAAGTCTGACGTACATGGCGAGCTAAATGGACAAACTGGTAACTGCGGGAAAGTTGTCCATATGGAGGTAAGCGGTCAGCTGGTAAGCGCAAAAAGGAACTGTGTCACACCGCCCCGTAGTGTTCGTTTAAAAAACAAAGTGCAGCCATACATACTTCTGGCTACATAATTTGCGGTTTCCAGAAATGGATATACTGTAGGGCTACGTTTTCAGAATGAGCCTGTGTTGTTAATGTCCATTAAAATCTTGCTGTTGCATCCTTGGTTGTTGATCCATATCTCGTTGCCAAATTTGTTGTGTAGATGGCAGATGAATCCTAACAAGACATGATTGTGTGCTATGCAACTCACTTTGTTGGCTGAGCTCCAGAGGATCTTTGCACACTGAAGTCTGAAATTTTTGTTTGCATTTTTTCCCATGTATTTAAATCAAAAAGAATTCGTCACACACACAAACCTTGCACACAGAGTCTGATGTGTTTTACTTAATCCGTTGTTAAATAATTCACAAAACAATAAGAAAATGGAGTCTTATAGTAGTGAAGATTATTTTGTTGAGTCCTCTCCCTGCTTAACAAAAGAAAAAAGAAGGAAATATCGGGTCCATCACATCCTTAGATCATGAAAGAGCTGCCGGATTATCCCGACACATTCAACATTTACTTCAGGATGTCCACAGCTTAGTTTTATACTTTGCTAGTGATACTATGTAACGAACCAGACAGTACACCAGGCGTGCGGGCAAAATAAGGAAAGTTTATCAGGCACAAAAGTCTTTGGCAAATGCGCAGCACTGGTATGGCTTACGACGGCTCAGGATGAGCACAAAGGGAGCCCGCAGAGCTGGTTGGTGAGAAGGCTGGAGAGAAGAGCTAGTGATTGTTGGGCAAAGCAGAGTGCAGGTAAGGGCTGAGAACATATACTGATACACGCAAGACAGGACTTAAACAGGACAGACTACGGAGAGAGTAACACTAGGAGATAATGTAAACGTATTACAAGAAGGGTAATAATCTGACACTGAAACAGAGGACAAAGAGGTAGAAATAGAGATGCTAATCCGCTACGAGTGAAGGCAGGTGCCAAAGCAATGATTGCAAATAGCAAGGATCTCTTAGCAAGGATCCATCAAGGGCACACAAACAGACACGCCTTTTGGATTTTGCCTTTCGCTTGTACGACTTTAGAAGTTATTCCAGTAAAGAATATAGATCAAATTGTCAAGTAGAGTTTATGATAATACCATGGTAATGTTTTTTTTTTTTTTTTTTGGTTTATGATGCATTTTTCCTTTACTCTTTTTAATTGTGTGTATGTGTGTTCTCACAGTTTCGGTTCTGGTGTGATGTCAAGCTTAAGAGGTATTATATTTAATGATCAGATGTCGGATTACATTGGTCCTGATATGAAAAGTGGACCTAATGCAATTAAACCAGGTGATGAAATACATTTGATGATTACAATATTAAAACTGCCTCTATAAATGAATATTTTGACATATAAATTGTTACTTTTTTGACCAGGTAAAAGGCCACTGTCATCAATGTGTCCCACAATAGTACTGGACAAAGACAGCAAAAAAGTGAGAATGGTGGTTGGAGGCGCAGGAGGAACCAATATCACCACATCTGTGGCTCAGGTGATACAAATATATCAACAGATGACAACTATTTAAGCATTACTCAACTTTACACCACATGCCTACATCACCACATACTGGAAAGCAAATCAATATAGTCATATTTGATTCATTATTCTTGTGTGATGTATAAATATATTTATCTTTTATCTATTTCTGTCTTTCCAGGTGATCCTGGACCACCTGTACTTTGACTATAACCTGCTGAGGGCTGTTGCAGAACCCAGAGTTCAGATCACACAAAAAAAGACAAATGTGGAGGAGGGATTTGATTCGGTAGGGTTTCCACACTTCATGACAATTTTATCATGGAAATTAGATTCATAATATCAGGAAAGTGATGATGACACTAAATTTCTCTATGTTGTATTCATGAACGCAGGCAGTAATTGATGGCCTGACGAAGAAGAATCATACTATTTCTCAGAATACTTCATTATCAATGGTCCAGGTGGTTGAACAGGAAGGGGGCCAAGTCTGTGCTGTATCGGACACCAGGGATGCTGTATATTACACTGCTGTATACGACAGGCCGAGCACTGCTTCTGTGAAAGGGCTGTCCTGTGACAGCTACATAATTATTTGTTTGGGTGTTTTGTGGATGCTATTAAACGGGGCTTAAAATTAACATTTACCAAACACCAATGAGCCATGGCAAGCTGGTTAGACATAATTTTTTTTATTATTACTAATTCTGACATTATATAAATCACATATTACTTAATACTTTAATTTGAACTAATAATGATTTTGAATCATTTGAATTCATATTTCTTGATCATGAATGATTATTCAAGTGCTATCAGTGTAATTAATACTAATAGTGTTAAATAGTATAACATTTTATTTTAAATTGATAAATTACATAAAGTAGGATTAGTAAAGGAAGGATTAGGGTTCGGATAGTCCAGCCTGATCTCATGAGAAAACGTAAGTATTTTACGTTTTGCCAGTTTAGTGGCTAATTCGTACGAATTCGTACGAAAATGTACGATTTTAAAAAGAAGGCGTGGCACTTAACCCCACCCCTAACCCCAACCGTCATTGGGTGATGGGCAAATCGTACTAATTTGTACGAATTAGTAAAAAGTTACGATTGCCGTGGGATAGCGTTGGATAGTCACACTGCATTCAGAAAATGATGATGATGATGATGATGATGATTATGATCATGATGCATTAGATACGCTAGAGGGAGATGTTTGTTTACCTTTAAACACTGCAATAAAGACAAATTATTGCTGAATTATTAGCCCTGCCTTGTATAAATATTTTACTCAATTGTATGGAGCTTAAAATATGCTGAAACTGAATCTGTATTATGTTAATTTAAATTATTAACAATTGTAATTTAATAAAACTCAATATTATATGCCTTAAAAAATTGTTTTAAATTTGAATTTGAGGGTGGCGCAGTGGGTAGCACAGTCGCCTTACAGCAAGAAGGTCGCTGGTTTGAGCCTCGGCTGGGTCAGATGGCGTTTCTGTGTGGAGTTTGCATGTTCTCCCCGTGTTGGCGTGGGTTTCCTCCGGGTGCTCTGGTCTCCCCCACAGTCCAAACACATGCACTATATCGGAATTGGGTATGATAAATTGTCCATAGCCTGTGTGTGAATGAGTGTGTATGGGTGTTGCAGCTGGAAGGGCATCCACTGCGTAAAACACATGCTGGATAAGTTAGCGGTTCATTCTGCTGTGGCGGCCACTGATTAATAAAGGGATTAAACCGAAAAGAAAATGAATGAATGAATTTGAATTTCTTCATTTGAATATTGAACATCTGAAATTTAAAACAATTTATTTTTAAGAGTTTTATAGACGTATTTTCACACTTTAGAATTATTTGTTCTGAATTCAAGAGATGAAAAAAGAGAAGGTAGATTTACTGATTTACTTTCAATTTATACACTGCAAAATGCTTTTCTTACTTAGATTTTTGTCTTGTTTCTAGTCCAAATATCTACAAATTCTTAAATGGAGAAGTATTTTCCAGGCAAGCAAAACATAATGTCTTGTTTTCAGACATAATATGCCAATATCAAGTGAGTTTTTCCTTAAAACAAGCAAAATAATCTGCCAATGGGGTAAGCAAAACAATCTTGTTTTTCCTTTTTACATACTATTATTTTGCTTACCCCATTGGCAAATTATTTAGCTTGTTTTAAGGAAAAACTCCCTTAATTTTGGAATATTATTTCTTGAATCAAGACAACATGTTTTGCTTGTCTAGAAAATGTTTCTTGATTTAAGAATTTTTAGATATTTGGACTAGAAACAAGACAAAAAAAATCTAAGTAAGAAAATCATTTTTTGCAGTGTACTTAGTATTTCATGTATGCAAAATACACAAATTTAACTTACTTTTCTTTCCATCCTTGAAAGGACAGCTTGTTAGGAAATGGTGTAAAATAAATATATTGACCATGTTAAAAACTTTAAAACACGGTATTTCTCTTACCAGCGAAGGCTGAGCTCACTCGAAACAAAACTTAAGACTGTATTACTGTTAAATTTAAAAATACTACATAAATAGTTTAACAGATTATGATGAATGGAATCACATTATCATAAGTGAATTTGAATGAATAAATGAATGAATATAAAAATATAATTCATGAATGAATAGATAATTGCTGCTGGTTAGCATATTAAAACAATTCACTGATGTACGTACTGTAGCAGTCTATGGTGAGTGGATTACAGTCAGATTACAGTAGAGAAGTGTTGATTTGACATTTTGAGTGAAAAGTCCAAAAAGATGTATCAATTATTGTTCTTGATGATTTATATTTTCTTCTGAGATCGTAATGAAGTGTTTATTGTGAATAAATGTTAATGCAGTTGTGAGCCCTGCAGTGCTGTTAAACCCGTGATGATGCTGTGCGCTACTAGAGGAAGAAGAATAGATTGATTTTGCATGTACTGTTTCTAAATAAAGACGACACACACAAACAGGTAGAACTGAAAGTGAGAAGGTTTAAAGAGACGCCGTTAAGCGGCTTTACTCTCAGTAAGCCTGAACAGACATATATTTTGTGGTAAGTTCAAATAGCCTATTCTTCATAACCACGTAATGTAAAAATGTGCTGCTATTTTATTTTCTTTGCGTGTAATTTAGTGAGACAAAGTAATTTAAATGGCGAAAGGGTTGATGTTCCACATTTGTATAGCACATTTTTTTGTTCCGCTGTCTTTGTTGAACATATAAATCATCATGAATAACTTAGCCTGCTTTAATAGATACATGCTATTTGAGGTCAACTAAATAATGATTTTACGATACGTCAAGGAAGGCTGAACTGATGATTGCATGAATTTTACATTTGTATAATGACCACATTAGTATGTAAAAATGACCACATTTGGCTGATTTTAGGGCTCCTGAGATGTTTTGACATGCCCTGACATTTGTGCTAATTTCAGCTACTCATTACATGGTATTGGCCAACATGTATTTTATTTGTATTCAGCACAAACTGTGCTACAACAATATGTGACAATTATTGATGTACATGCTTTTGTTTTTTAGAAAAAAAAAATATTATGCATCGTTAGTAGGATTTGGAGAAAAAAATCCAGCTGAAATAAGGTCCACAAAAACACACTAAATGTGCTTGAGCAAGGCTTTTGAGTAACCAGTCTGGTAGGCTAGAATATTTACTTCACAATTATGTAAAAAATATTTTATTCTCTCAGTCAAAGGAAACATTACAAAGATTTACATTTTGTTAAGTTTGTTTGGCTCATCTCAGATCTATGCGTGAGTGACAATGGTCATGAATAATTCACACCTGGACAGACAAAAGACACTCCCCCACTCACATTTGAAACTATATCAGTATGTTTTGTACTCGTGCACAAACACAATAGACATTTTAATGAATATAATCAGAAAAATAGAAATAGGCTGTGGCGGATGCCCTTCCAACCACAACACAACACTGGGAAACACCCATACACTTTTGCATTCCAACTCATACACTACGGCAGGGGTCATCAACTATATTTGTCAGAGGGCCAGATTTTTACTAGACAGTCTCCTTGGGGGCCGGACCCCCAAGAAGAAAATCAAATAAAAATCTAATTTTGGCTTAACATTGTTTAATGTTGATACTTTTTCAATTTCATTACAAAACTGAAGGCCTTTGATTCAGGCTCCCATCACCTATACCACAGTCAACCACTAGGAGTGATAGATATTTTGCCTCAACTCAATTAGGCTAAGTCAACAAGGGGAAATGTAACTTTAGCCATTGATGAAGCACTGTGAGTAGCCCGTTTCAGCATTGTGATTTAAATTCAAGCCCACTTAACGTTTCATTTGATGTGCGAACATAATTTTTGACCTGTTTTGTTCTGGTACCAGGTTTTTATTCACCATGCTATTTTAAGTTGTACCAGATTTCAGTTTTTCCTCCTTTTTTTTTAGTCCTGAGGATGCCCGCAAATGAATGATAATCTCCTGGAAATCGCGCGTCTTCCTCCCGCTCCTCAAATAGGTCCAGAGATATCATTAGATGTCGCCTACCCTGTTGTCGCCTATTGGAAGGAATGCGTCAAAAGACCCGCCATTTTAGTACAGGGTAGCGTTCCTTTGAAATGAATGTGGGACCAAGGTGCAATGGAAGACTGTGGCTATGCAGAGCCAGAGATAAACACATATATACATGTATCTGTGATCGGAAGTTTTCCCGGTGGTCAGTATGCAAATTTTTTTTTTTAAATTCCAAAAATTATAATTTAACATCACTTTCCTACATTGATGGATAAGTGAGCGTGTGTTTGTGTGCATGAAAATGTATTATCTCCCTCTCTGTTAAATTTGATCTAATCCGTGTCCTGAAACACACCCCCTCTCCAGCGTTCAGTTCTCATTTTAATGGAGGGAGCGATAGGTTTATGAATGAATCCCCGTTATGAACGACTCATTCACAAGCCAACAATAATACACGTTTCTGGCACCGTAGCATCTTGCCATATTTCTTTTTCATTGTTAGCTTATTTTATTCATCAAAACTAGCATAAGGTATTTAATGCAAGCTGGTGTTACTTTTGCAGTAAGTGACTGAATTATCATCAAAAACTTTACTTGTTTAATACAAAAGTTCATAACATACAAAATGCCTTTATGCTTTGTTTTCTTTCTTTGCTCATTACTACACCATACACAGCGCTAAAGTCCAGCATCTTCACATTGGCACACTGTCTTGACTAGTGTGGTTGAATGACATTTGTGCTGGGAGCACTGTACAAATGTGGCGGTGCTATTGACGCATGCTCAGGGTCTGTATGCGATATCTAGTGTATATATCTATGAAATACATCGCGCACCCCTCTCTACCGCATCTCTCCTTGCTTGTTTATCACACACACGCCGCGCGCACTTCGCCTAGACCCCACCTGGTCTTCACTTACGCTAAAACCTGTTTGACACAATAAATGCTTAACGCCGCATAATCTGTCTGAGTCTGTCCTATTTGTAGCCTTATAGTCATAAATGGTGGTTATTCTGACAAGAGACTCAGTTGTTGTTATTTTTAGTTGCTTTAATAGTGTGGACCACTATTCCACAATTTTGGAATCCAGTCTCGGGCCAGATTGAATGGCTCAGCGGGCCGGATTTGGCCACCAGTTGATGATCAGTGCACTACGGTCATTTAGCTTATTCAGTTCCCCTATAGCGCATGTGTTTGGACTTTGGGGGAAACCGGAGCACCCGGAGGAAACCCATGCCAACACGGGGAGAACATGCAAACTCCACACAGAAACGCCAACTGACCCAGCCGAGACTCAAACCAGCAACCTTCTTGCTGTGAGGTGACAGTGCTAACCACTGAGCCACCGTGATGCCCTCACTTATTATTATTATTATTGTTATTAGTAATAATAATAATAAAAACAATTAATAGGGTCATTATTATAAGGACAACAAAATCTTCCTTCTTCTATATTGTCTTCACCATGTATTGTTATGCCTCTGTTTGACACTATCTCTGAGTTTTTGCATATGGCCCTGTTCATTTGTGTAGAATGTAAATGAAATGTCTGATAACCGATGTTTTCCATGACCACATGAAGCTGTTATGAATGGACAGCTTGTTTTACAGTGGCCTAAACAAATATATATGTAAAAAACAGGACATGCAGGATGTAGTTTTAATGATATGTGGCTACCCATGTTTGTATTTTTTTAATATATTCATAATTTCAACATTATTTATTGTTAAGTAGTAAAAACTTTCAATCAAAAAACTACAGTTGTCATGATCCAGCAGATTTACAGATTTAGTGCAGTCAGGATGGTTTATTGACAAGGATGAGATACGACATGCAGATCAGGTTAAGGTTATTGAAAGTTTTTGTCTTATCTGTGGATTGCATACATTTATATATACAGTATATACTCCTCCGCGTTTATCATGGGTAGCCATTTATCAGTGTCACTCATCGGTGAACAGGGCCAGAGCGTTAGAGCCAATCGCAGCCCTTTCTGTTGCGCGTGTGACCAATCATAGGGGTGTAAGAAAGAACTCCCTAGACTCCCAGGAAGCGAGCTGGATATTTGTATTTGATTATTTGCTATAAATGCTCGTGTTGTTCTGTGTATGTACTTGACTTTTTAAAGGTACAGTTTATATATATGACTGTATTAAAGGACAAAATTGTATTACAAATAGGCAAGGCAAGTTATATACTGTAGCACATTTCATACACAGTGGCAATTCCATGTGCTTTACATAAACAGGAATAAAAAAGACAAGTGTAAGAAAAAATTAAAACAGATAATATAAAAACAGAAAAAGAAGAGAAAAACATAATAGTGCGATCTGTCGGACGTAGCACAGTGCTCATTCAATAAAGGCACAGTCTTGATGTGAATGTGCCTAATGTTGGAGCACATCTGATCATTTCTGGGAGCTGATTCCAGCAGCGAGGGGCGTAGTAGCTGAATCTATAGCAAATAGATTTTATATAAATATATTTATAGATTTTAATGCAATAATTCTTGTTCTGTGAAGTAAAATATAATTGTGTATGGAAAGCATCGTCAATGCACCATGATGCACCGAGATTTAGAATTGAACCACGCCGATGACATGATAATCGTAAAAGAACCGAACCAAACCGTGAGACCAGAGTAGGTTCACACCTCTAATATATATATATATATATATATATATATATATATATATATATATATATATATATATATATATATATATATATATATATATATATACTGTTTATGCTCATTTAAGACAATTAGTTTTTTTGAAAAAAATAATGCCAAAATAGACATATTTAGATATTATCATGTGTATTTTTAAGTTTAAACCAAGCGGCAACATCCCGCTCTGCCTCAGGAAGCCAATACAGAAGTAACTAAAACTGCATATCATGAAAATCCCGCTAGTCCTGGCTCCATAATAGAGCAAATTTCTATTAAGCCCATTGTTAAAATGGCCGACTTTACAGCAGAAAAAAAGGTGTTTACAGCCTGGTACAAAAAACTATTTTGGTGCAAGTAGCTAAAATTACCCTTCATGACAACTGTGAGGGGGGTGAACTTTTTCATAACTCATCCATTTAGTTTATAATAAGTTGCATTAAGTCTGCATAATTAAGGGCGTGGCCACTTGAGTGACAGCTAGGTCTCGCTGTCTCCTCAGCTCAGCTGATTACGGCTGATTAGCCGCTGAACTCGGCATACACTACGTATTTTTGTTTTATGTGGTTTGCTTTTACTAACACAGACTATATTTGAAGTGTTTGGATGTAATTCGCATTTTCCTCCTGTAGAAAAACATCATAAGAACAATGTTTAGTGGCTCAATGTACAGCAGTGTTTTTAAAAGTCTAAACACTTTATTGAAATAGTGTACAACCAAGCACATGTGGTCAGAACACAAACGAGTCGCAGGTAATGAAGTATTAAGCGTTTCTCCCAAAGAAAAACCCTTCTAAGCAACATGCTAGCAGGCGTTTGTAGCTCCGCTCATGCTCTGCCTCTTTGGCCTTTTTTGGTTACCCCTGGTTAGCACGATGATGCGCAAACAAAATCGTGATGGTTGGCCACGCCCACTTGCAGCTTCATTTGTGTTAATAATAATAATAATTCCTTACATTTATATAGCGCTTTTCTAGACACTCAAAGCGCTTTACATATTGGGGGGAATCTCCTCATTCACCACCAGTGTGCAGCATCCACCTGGATGACGCGACGGCAGCCATTTTGCGCCAGACCGCACACCACACACTAGCTGATTGGTGGAGAGGAGACAGAGTGATGAAGCCAATTATGATATGGGGAGGGTTCGGACGCCATGATGGACAGAGGCCAGTGGGCAGATTTGGCCAGGATGCTGTGGTTAAACCCCTACTCTTTCTCGAAGGACATCCTGGGATTTTTAATGACCTCGGTTTAACGTCTCAGCCGAAAGACGGCGCTCACTGAGCAGTATAGAGTCCCCGTCACTATACTGGGGCATTAGGACCCACACAGACCGCAGGTTGGGCGCCCCCTGCTGGCCTCACTAACACCACTTCCGGCAGCAACCTAGCTTTCCCATGTGGTCTCCCATCCAGGTACAGACCGGGCGCAGCCCTGCTTAGCTTCAGTGGGCGACCATGTGAGAGTTGCAGAGAGCTAGCTGCCGTGTTCTTCAGAAACAGATGAGTGACGTCACGGATACTACATCCATATTTTTTACAGTCTATGGTTTAAACACACGCCCAATCAGGAATTGGTTTGGAAGGTGAATTGTTGTCCAATCACTATGCTGGATTTGAGGGTGCTGGTAGGATAAAATATAAAAAATTAAGTTATTTTGGGTTGGGTTTTGTGGTTGGAAGTTATCGTGTAAATGTTACACCTCTGAATTAGATTAGATTAGATTCAACTTTATTGTCATTACACATGTACAAGTACAAGGAAACGAATGTCTTCAAGGAGAAATAAAGAAGCCTTCAAATATAATGTAATGTGTATTTATATATCCTATTATTCATGTATACACCCAAAGCGCTTCACAAACATGAGAGAGAGGTATGGGTCTCTCCACTCCTCCACCAATGTGCAGCATCCACTTGGCTGATGCGACGACAGCCACAGGACAACAGTGCCAGTGCTTTACCACACACCAGCTATAGATGGAGTGGAGAAACAGTGATGGAGCCAATTCAGTGGATGGGGATGATTGGGAGGCCATGATGAGTAAGGGCCAATGGAGGGAATTTGGCCAGGACACCAGGGTTACACCCCTACTCTTTATGAGAAGTGCCATGGGGTTTTTAATGACCACAGAGAGTCAGGACCTCGGTTTAACATCTCACCTGAAATACCTGGCAAGTTAGAAACAGCAGCCAACATAAGCGCCTTTCTCAAAAACGTAAGCTTCAGTAACTTCTCTCCAGATATCCACTTTTTTATCCTTCTTCCAGATTGCCCAAATTGCTCAAAGACGATCACCTACATGAAGGGTGCTGGTAGCACAATTTGATGGGTAGCATATTTCGTCATCAAAATGCACTAGCCACTTTTGAATGGGAGGTAGAAAATCGCCAGGTTGAGTATGTGTTGGAATGAAGTCAAAAGCATTCCTATGGTCTGTATTCTTCTCAGTGCTTAAGGTATTTGAGAACACTTTGCACATGCAAAAGTCTCTTAGACCTTGTAGATGGAAGTATTGGTTCAAGACTTCTGGCAGAAGGGGATTTGTCTCAGCTCTGGCATTGTCTGTGGCAGAGGGAGATAAAGGATTAAGCAGTGGAATGTGGGGTAAATGCAGTTCTTAGGGGAATTAGTTGGAGTTAGTGCAAAATGGAATTAGTGCAAACAGAATGGTTTATTGACAAGGATGAGATATGATTAGCAAATCAGATAAAGGTTATTTGAAATCTTTGTCTTATCTTTGGATTAAGGATTGCGGAACTTCCAGCGGCGACAACGCAGAACACAAGATCCTGAAAAAAAAAACAGACGTAAGTTTGTGTATGTGAATTGTGGAGACATTATTTGAGGGAAAGAATCTCCAGAAGAATAAAAAACCCCTCCTGAACCGGATCTACACCCAGCTGTACATCATAGAGGGAGAGAGTGAAGGAGTGAATGAAGAACATGAGGTTTTACAGATGGGGAAAACAGCCAGAACAAAACACTCCCAACACACTCCAATCTACTGCAATGACATCTTTAAAGAGGAGAAAGAGCAAATCAAGACTGTTCTTACTAAAGGCATCGCTGGAATCGGAAAAATCGTCTCTGTGCAGAAGTTCATTCTGGACTGGGCCGAGGGAAAAGCCAATCAGGATGTAGATTTGATGTTTGTGCTTCCATTTCGAGAGCTGAACTTGATCAGAGATCATCAGTACAGTCTTCACAGACTTCTGCTGGACTTTCATCCTGAACTTGAAGATCTGGAGCCCAAGATTTATGAGGAGTGTAAAGTTGTGTTCATCTTTGATGGTCTGGATGAAAGCAGAATCACACTGATGTTTTCAGACGCTCAGAAAGTTTGTGATGTGACTGAGACTTCATCAGTGGCTGTGTTGATGTCAAAGCTAATGAAAGGAGAGCTGCTTCCCTCTGCTCTCATCTGGATCACCTCCAGACCAGCAGCAGCCAATCAGATCCCCTCCAAATACATCAAGCGTCTGACAGAAATTCAGGGATTCACTGAGCCTCAGAAGGAGGAATATTTCAGGAAGAGAATCAGTGAGCAGCATCAAGCCAGCAGAATCATCTCACACATCAGAAGAGCAAGAAGCCTCCACATCATGTGCCACATACCTGTCTTCTGCTGGATCTCATCCACTGTACTTCAGAAGCTCCTAGAAGAAGATCTGAGTGCAGAAATCCCTCAAACTCTGACTGAAATGTACATCCACTTCCTGCTGATTCAGATCAACATGAGGAATCAGAAGTATGAAGAGAGAGATCCAGAGAAACTCCTGCAGTCCAACAGAGAAGTGATTTTCAAACTTGCTGAAGTGGCTCCAGAAATGCAACACATCAGATGAGGGCAGAAGAAGACTGATACCAGCCGTCAGCAACTGCACAAGAGCTCTGTGAGTGTTTAATCTGGTGCAGTGTTGCCAATTTAGCGACTTTTCAGACCCCCCTAGCGACAAATTTTCAAAAAAGCGACTAGCGACAAATCTAGCGACTTTTTTGTGTGTTACTGGAGATTTTTATAGACTGTCGTTTGTCCATTACTGTACCGTTCCTACTCTTCTCAATGAGCTGTGGGTGATGCTGCCGGCCCCTCCCCCGCCTCAGAGCACTGACAGACGGCCCAGTTCTCGTACAGCAGCCTCTCCCACCTGCAGCCTGACAGTAGATCACCCCTCTGCGTACCGACGGCAAATGATTTAGTGTGAAGGTATTTCCCTCTCAGTCTTGCTGGCTGTAATCTCTCTGCTCAGCATTGTGAAATTGTGTCGTCAGTTCTTCAATCCTCAAACTGTGTCCTGAGAGAGCTGGACCTGAGTAACAATGACCTGCAGGATTCAGGAGTGAAGCTGCTCTCTGATGGACTGAAGAGTCCAAACTGTCAGCTGGAGATACTGAGGTTTGCATGTTTTCACCATGTCTGCATGGTGTTCCTCCGGGTGCTCAGAATTCCCCCACAGTCATGCGGTTAAGGTGAATTGCATAAACTAAATTGGCCAAAGTGTGTGGGTGTTTTAAGTACAAGTGTCAGTGATGAGTTGCAGCAAGACGGGCAACAGGTGTAAAACGTATGACAGAGAAATTCGTGGTTCATTTCATCGTTGTGACCCCTGATAAAAATAGGAAATAAGCCAAATAAAAATGTAATGTACACTCAGCTGATTATGTTGATATCTGTCTGTAGATGGTGACAGAAGAGGGCTGTGTTTTTGTGTTTTCAGCTCTGAGTTCAAAGCCCTCACACCTGAGAGAGCTGGATCTGAGCTACAATCACCCAGGACAATCAGGAGTCCAGCTGCTCCAACACACACTGGAGGATCCACACTATACACTGCAGGAACTCAAGTATGTAGGGTATTTATGACTCATGTGTCTGTACATGGTGGGGTCACATAAGAAGAGCGTTTTCTCATGTCTAAGTTGTAGCCTTGAAGAATCCCCCTTTCCACCCCGACTCCTTCCCCTATTTCTTTTCCTTTTCCTGCTAAATACAGGGGAGTTCTCGAGACCTACCTGAGCTCAAACTATGTGTTTATGTGTGAGGCCAACGCAGAAAATCATTAAAGCAATGCTTTTAAACATCAGCATATTGATCTATTCTTAACATAACCCCAAGTAATGATAATGACATTCATTCAGCATTGATCCACAGAGGCGCAAAAATTGAACTTTGCTCATCGGAGGTGTGTTCTTGGCACGGATCAAACCATTGAAATGAAAGTAAAGCAGTGCTTTCCGCATCTGGTATGTAAGAACAGCTGATGGTTGCCTAGCAAAGACAGACAGCAAAGGATCACATACTTATTGAGAGGTGCAACTTTTCTTTAAATAGTGCATCATTTAAAGGTTGTTCATGGCTCTGTTACCATTTAGCACAATATGTTGAGTGAGCAGGGTCAGTTTAAGGCAGTGTTTAATGCCCCAAAGATACTTAATGCATTAATTAATGATTAACAAATCTGTAATTTTCAGCTAATATTATTGTCTTTTTTGTAGCCAATTTCATCACCAAGTTTCTGTTATAAATGTGTTTCATTCTGCTGTTTCTGTTTTATTCTATTTTACAATCAGAAATAGAGCAATAGAACACTTTTATTTGCTCAGAACTGGATGTTTTGTGTTGATGATAAGTTGTTGTTTTGTTTCTGACAGATTCTTTAAACCAACAGTCCAGTCATGTCTGTAAACATGAGTAGCAGATTTGGAAATCAGGACGTCTTGCCTCGAGAGATTTTATCTGGTTCCTCAAATTTTGTTTTACGGTATCTATCTATCTATCTATCTATCTATCTATCTATCTATCTATCTATCTATCTATCTATCTATCTATCTATCTATCTATCTATCTATCTATCTATCTATCTATCTGACTCTCTGTCTGTCTGATTTGTCTGTCTATCCAGTAAAAATAAAATCAATTGATGGATAAATACATTTATAGACTTTCATGTGTTAAATGTTAAACAGATAAACATAGTGCGGGTCAAATTTTTTCTGAACCACTGTGATCTAAAACCTAAAGAAGCTTGTTTGTTTTGTTTGGAAATTATTTTAGTGTGAATTAACTTCAATTTACTAGAATATTTTTTAAAGTACATACAAATTCAAGGAACAGAAACACAGCACAAAAGAAAACAATCATCACAGGAGGGTGAGATTGACAGGGGGAAGGGCCAGGAGAGGTGGGAGGAGCCATAGAGGCAGCAGGGGTGGATGATCTTGGGGACTGACTGATGGTGGCAAAGCAGGTGGTGGAAGAGCCAGAGGATTAGACAGAAAACCAAAGGTCCAGTGTGACAGGGACTTAGTGCAAAGGTGGAGCAGAAGGGATGCAGAACCCTGCTGGAGCTGGAGGGATGGAGTCCTGTGGGGATGTATAAAAGATGACAGTCCATGGTGGCACCAAGGAGATGAGCGAGTCTGTTGAAGCTAATCAACAGGAGGATCACGGTGAAGATGATAAAGGCTTAGGCAAAGGGTGCACTGAGGGGTTGATTGGAAGAACTTATTGTTGAGTCGGCAGGGCTGGAGGTCTGAGGGGAACCGGCAGGGCTGTAGGTCTGAGGGGAAATGGCAGGGCTGTAGGTCTGAGGGGAAATGGCAGGGCTGGAGGTCTGAGGGGAAATGGCAGGGCTGGAGATCTGAGGGGAACCGGCAGGGCTGTAGGTCTGAGGGGAAATGGCAGGTCTGGAGGTCTGAGGGGAAATGGCAGGGCTGGAGGTCTGAGGGGAACAGAATATTTTTTTAACGTGTTCAACAACAGTCAGTTTTAAAGTACATACACATCCAAGGAACAAAAACACAATCATAGGGATGATGATAGGACTCAACAAAGAACAGAATGTTCTGAATGTTATCTTCCATCATTCTGATGATAACAAATTACTACATACAATCAGGGCTTGACATTAACTTTTTTGATCACCCGCCACTGTGGCTTGTAGATTTCCAATATTACTAGCCACTCGCCATTTTCACTAACCACACTTGTGTTGTTAGGAAAATATATTTTATATGCATAAATCTGACTTTGGCATGCTAAAATTACTTGATTTAGATTTTATGTCCTCATTCATTTCACTTTTGTGTGTGTTTGTTTTCACTTTTTTTGTATGAGCTTGCTCAATGTGCACGAGCAAATGGGTTGTCGCATTGCAATTAGTTTTTATTTCACATGACTTTTCAGAGCTTAAATCTAAGGATTTAGCAAATTTATCTTTGACCACACCCAAAAATAAGTAAATTATTATTTCTTAGCTACAACTTTTAAATAATGTGTAAAAAAAAAAAGCTAAATATATCTGTATACATGCACTTTTTAATTCAACAAAACTTTTATTTAAAATAATTTGACATTTAAAAGAATTATTGTCATGTATATCTAAAATATGCTCAGTCAGCAGTGGCTCCTGACCAAATGTCCTAGATCAGCAGTCAACACATAAATGGGGAGTTAACCTCATATTAAAGCAATGTTATTGTAAAAAACGATAATTAAACCACATTAACAAAAACACCTGTAAGCAAAAGAAAGCAGGTAAAAAACATACATTGTGTGATAATGAAGAAAGGATGATCACACACACATGGTTAATGTTAGGCCTGTTAATAATCTGTTCAAAAAACAATCAGGACCGCTGCTGCTTACCGAAGGATATTTTTTAAACCTTGAGTTCTTAAAAGCAGCAGGACTGTGGGTGCATGATCATCGCTTTTTGTCCAGTCTATTTCAAAGAGATCTCACCAGTTGCGTTTTCTCTAGGCACGGTTTGCTTAGCACAAGTAAACAGTCACGGGCACCACATCCCCTGTGCATGCGAGTGATCATCCTCTCGTTCTGTATTCATCTGCTTTCTTTTGCTTGCCGAACACAATTAGTTTTGTCAGTCGTGCTGCTGCTTGATTCTGAGATCACATTTGCAGGCATATTAGGCCTTCTGTATTGTCAAACCCTGTTTTTAAGAAAACTACAAATTAAAAATTATTTTCAACCAGCCAAAGTGGCTAGTGGGAACGGCTGTCTTACCCGCCATATCGGAAATCTACCTGCATTTGGCGGGTTGGCGAGTGTTAATGCCAAGCCCTGCATACAATGTATAACATTTTTGTTTTTTGTTTTGTTGTTGTAGTGCCTTTAACGAGCTATATTCAAGCAGGCCAAAAAGGTAATCAAGACTGTGCACAAACACACCTAGAGGTTCAGAAAACCTTATATTCAACATGACATAATTTGCCAAATAATACCAAAGAACATTAGAATTTTGTGCAATAAATAAATAAATATTAAAGTATATCAAACATCCAAAAAATGTCAAACTCTGTTGTTCTACTTTCAGGTATATATTGATCGCTTTTGTGATTGCAATGGTTTTATTTCTGACACTGACTCAGAGATCTACTGTGACACACACTCTACGCTCTATATCCACTGTGACACCCCACTGTGACACCCATTAAAAAATGCTATCCTGAAGCAGCAGTGGCAGCAGATGCAGAAACTTGCTCAGATATTGGAAGGTATGATTTTAAAGAGCCTCTACATTCTACATGTAGCCTATGGGATTCATTATGTGAGCAGTGATAATTCTGCAACCTTCGACTATGCATTTTCAGAGTAATTATTTTCAAAGATTTTAGAAATATTGGGTTCCTAGTGATGTGTAATCAGCCACCAGAAAGGTCTTAGGAGAAATAAGCCTTAGGTGATGGGCCTTATGGCTAATTTTCATAACCAAAGGTGGGTCATAACATGGCCATTATGCACTCCTGGAGAACACACTTTTAACATGAATGTTAAGGTTTGAACTATACAGGCCTAACAAACTAACAAAAAACACACCTCGTAAAATGCATTCCTTATTAGAAAACCAGTTATTTATTCCTCATTCTTGCAAGCAGGGAAATGTATTAGATAAATTAAGTATAATTAGTTATGCTGCACTGAAGATGTTTATTCTGCTGCTGCCAGTTTAGCTTTACTTTACAACTGCAGAGTAGGAATCACTCGATAGGGGTCTGGCTGCAGACTCGGTGCAGATCTAAGCTGCATCCAGTACTTTTTAATGTGCTCACCTTATCCCACCCCTAACCCTACCCCTCGCAGTGACGTCACTAGTTCCATTGAGTGCATTGTGTCTGACATTGAATCGCTGAGAGATGCAATCTCAGCTTGCATCATAAAGGCTGCATCCAGATACTCTTGAGATCACTCTTCTGTCTTTGCAGGGTAATTCTGGAGCGCAACGGTTCAGCAGTAGATGCTGCTATCGCTGCTCTGCTGTGTGTGAGTGTGATTAACCCACAGAGTATGGGCATCGGCGGAGGAGGCGTGTTCACCATATACAATGCATTAAACGGTAGGATGGCTTGGAGAAACCTAACCAGACTTCCACTACAATGCCATCATTTCTTTGATGTGCTCATTTTGCACTGATGACTTTTGTGTGAAATATAATAAAAAGTTAAGGAAAATTGAGCACAAAAATTGAGTGTTGTGGTAAAGAAGGAGCTGAGCCATAGGCAAAGCTCTCAATTTACTGGTCAATCTATGTTCCCACTCTCACCTAAGATCATGAGCTTTGGGTCATGACTGAAAGGACAAGATCTCGGATACAAGCGGCCAAAATGAGTTTCCTTCGCAGGGTTGCAGGGCACACCCTTATAGATAGGGTGAGGAGCTCTGACAGCTGGGAGGAACTCAGAGTAGAGCCACTGCTCCTCCACAGAAGTCAGCTGAGGTGGCTCGGGCATCTGTTTTAAATGCCTCCTGGACGTCTACCCAGGGAGGGTGTTTCAGGGATGTCCCACCGGAAGGAGGCCTCGGGGAAGATCCAGGACATGCTGGGGGGACTATGTCTCTCGGCTGGCCTGGGAATGCTTTGAGATCCCCCGGAGGAGCTGGAGGAAGTGTCTGGGGAGAGGAAAGTCTGGGGTTCTCTCCTGAGATTGCTACTTCTGCAACTCTGTCCCGGATAATCGGATGAAAATAAAATGAGAGATGAGATAAAAATGCCAATAAGAAACTATTAACTACTATTTTCCTTTTCAATAATATAATTTTAACATGAAAACAAAGATGTTTACAAATCAGTAAAATTGATCTGAGGTCATATTAAAAGTTGTTCACCGTGTCACCACTGGAAGATGATCTGAGTGAACAAATTTTCGTAAAGATTTATGAAACAGTGCTTTGAATCCAGACATCCCATTTACCAACCTATTGATGTTACAGTTAGGTTATGGCTAGGCTAGATAAGATTTTGCTGCTTTGACAGAAATACTGATCCAGGACATAAAAAGGTGCTGATCCAGTAATCACAATAACCTAGTTAATCTGTGGACTATGACCTGCACCTCATTGTGCTAAATGAAAACTTAAAGTTTGATGTCTTCATCCACAGGGACCGTGGAGACAATTAATGCTCGAGAGACTGCCCCAATGAGTGCTACAGCAAACATGTTTGACAATGACACCCAAAAAACAAAACCAGGTAAAAACCACTTTAAATAAACACATCCACAAATTGAGCCTTCACTATAAGTTAACACAGATTCAATAAGCACAATAGTCCACACAGAGCTTGTTGTTGATAGTTACAAACAACAGCAAACTGAATCTTTCTCATGACTTCCTGCTATGGTAGCCCTTTAATGACTTGATCTTCCCCTTGATTTTGTCCTAAATGTCAGGATTATTAATAGCTGTACCAGGAGAACTGCGTGGTTATAAAATGGCACATGAAAGGTACGGGAAACTGCAATGGGGAGAGCTGTTTGAGCCCAGTAGAAAGCTGGCATCAGAGGGGTTTAACATTAGCAAAGCCCTGGCCAATGCCATCAAAAAGGAAGAAAAAAAAATTCGGAACAATATAGGATTGCGGTGAGAATATTTATGTACCACACAAACATAGAGAGCATGACAGTATAGAAATGGAGTAAGTTTTTGCCACAGATCAACAAAACAAATGACCAACAATCTTCATTCCTGATACTGTCATAACACTATATGCAAATTATATCTGTAATAATTATAACATAATCTTCATTCTGCTCGTCTTTCTCTTTTTTTCAGTGAAGTGTTTTGTGACTCAAACAATAACCTCTTGAAGGAAAATGATACTATCAGATTTCCCAAACTAGCTGAAACCTACAGGAAAATAGCAGAAGAAGGAGCAGATGCATTTTATGATGGCTCATTGACTCAGTGTATAGTGGATGAAATCACACTTGCCGGTTATTTCATATTTAAACTTACTCTATAACCATATTTGAGTTTTTACTGAACTCATTTGTTTAAAGAATGCGAGTCTGCTAACAACTTGTTTCTGAAAACACAGGAGGAAATATCACACGTGAAGACCTTAAGGGTTATAAGCCAGATCTGCAAAAGTATGCATCGAACTTTACAGTGGGGAAATACATATTTCATGCTCCAAATGCTCCATTCGGTGGACCTGTGCTCGCTCTGATAATGAAAATACTCCTGGGCAAGGGTACAGCAGGTAGTAGCAAATCACATTTAACTTCATTGCATTTTGTAAAAATTTACTTTGCTTTAGTAATGAAGTCTAATTTAGATGAATTGCTGGTTAGGTTTGAAACCAGCCACAGGGTGTCTGGTAAGAGAGTTGAACAATGTTTGAAATATGGTATTAACCTGTTTATTGTCACTACAGCAACTGAGTAACTTTCAAGGATTTTTCAAGAGTTCAAACTTAGCTGATGATTCCCATGCATGTTCCCCAGCGGGATAGGAACTTCAATGCCATGTGGAAAACATCCACTATGGGGATTTTGTCAGAAACCAATCTGAAAGAGTAATAAAACGGGCCAATAAAATGCCAATGAGTTGGCGGCGTCCACCGAGTCACCTTTTCGCATTTAGAGCCTTCACGCTACTGAGAGAGTCTTCTTGGGTTCCTCCAAAGCTTCATTTGAAGAGAGAGAGAACAAGAAAGCTGCCAGAGCAGGCTGCTTCTCCTGGTCCAGAGTGTGTGACACACAACGGCAGACGGTTGAGCTGGGCTTTCTCCCTTGCCTGGGCGTTCTCTGGGTCCGGTCCTTCTAGAGCAGTATGTATAAGGACAAGTTTCATAAAAGAGCAACATGGTCGTGCAGCGCGTCTTTTTAACGACGCTGTTCCGACTGTGCATTTCTGGATGTGGTGGTTCCCTGTCCACGGATGATGGGCAAGAGCATGGGCATGTCTGGGAGTTCAGCATGTTAATGCGGTGCTCGTGGGCAGCGCATGCCATCACTGCAATGGCATGTCTGTTGTGCAGCTAAGATCGTGGCTTGCTCTTGCAGAAGGACGAACCAACCTTGTTGTCCCCCCGCAATAGCGGTTGGCACTCGGGCAGATCTGAGGGTCCTCAGTAAGCTCCATCCAAGTTTCGACTGAGAGAAACGCTCATCCTCTGGGCTGATCTTATTCTCACTCGATGACACAAAGGACCAGATGTCCATCGCTGCATCTGAGGGTGGGCTGTCATTTTCTGATGACAATTCGGACCTGCTTCCTCCTTCAGGGATAGTAAGCGAGGCTTTGGATATGGAATCTGATATGATGGCTGTGCTAACCCAGGCTACTTCGGCGGTGAGGCTGGAGATGGCTTGTCCCCCAGCTCTGCCATTGGACCGATTAGGGGTGTGGTGTGGAACATAAGAAGGGAAAACCCTCTAAGCCTCCCATCCCCTTCTTTCTGGAGGTGCACAGTAAGTTCACGCATTGCTGAGGGCACCTTTTTCTGCCCGGTCTGCGTGTGCTCTGCCCTCACCTTCTTCGATGCAAAGCAGCCAGGGGGTACAAGGCGAATCCGGTGCTAGTGTGGTCAATCTTGCTCATGTTATGCCCCTTCCTGGCATGGTTAGCCTTGGCTCCCGTCCAAAGTGTGTAGGTTATCTGCATCCTTCGGGGCCAGAGCCTACACTGCTGCGGGCCAGGCTGCTTCTGTTTTGCTTGCTATGGCTGGCGCAGGCGTTGGCCCAGCGGCAAGAGGAAGGTTCCAACCCAGGCTTAATTTACGCACTGCAACCGACTTTCCTCTGAACACATTAGGTCAGATGCGAGTGTCCTGGAAAGGATGATGACCAAACTAGTGGTCCAGGAACGCTACCTTTGGCTAAAACCTGGCAGATATGCATGACGTTGACAAAGTTTGCTTTCTTAACACACCCATATCCCAGGCTGGCCTGTCAGCAACACCAAGGGGGAATTCACCCAGGAATTTACCACGGTGAAAGAGCAGTCAAGTGCGACCTGTAGGCTTAAAAAAAACTGCTCTCCCCATCAACTTTGGCTGCTCCTCGCCGAGAGCGCTCCTCTTTTGCTACAAAATCTGCTCCGCCATCCTGTCCGTTCCACCGGTTAAGCAACAGTGTCAAGCACCCCACGGACGATCACCACCCCCTGCCTTCTTATCTGGGACAGGCACCATTTGGCACCCAAGCCCTGATCCCTGGAACCTCACGTGTGGTCCATAGATGAAGGACTTAGGTGACCTACCGGTTCGGTGGTTAACACTGTCACACAGGCTAGAGCACCCTCCACGAGGCATCCCTATGCTCTGAAGTGGAGTCTATTCTCTGTGTGGTGTACTTCTCTCCGAGAAGGACCCCGGACATGCCAGATCAGTGTGGAGTGGCTGGAGCTAAGGCTGTCCCCTCTGCACTGAAGGGTTGGCGTTTTAATCATCCCCACTCTTAGGACAGGGGGAGGGCGGCACTCTGCGAAAGCATCGCCTCATCATCCAGTTCCCAGAGGTGCGAGACGTAGCTAATTAATCTATCCTGTCCCCCTGTCATACCCACTTGGAGATGTCTCTTTGGAGAGGTCTGCTCGATCCACTCGACTCAGTATCTTTAAGATTTCTACCTAGGTAGACAGCTCTGCTGGTTGCGTTGGCATCGGTCAAGAGGGCCGGGTATCTGGAGACATTTTTAGTCAGTGAAGTGTGCCAGCAATTCGGGTCGGCCCACTCTCACGTTTTCCTGAAACTCCGGCCCACCTAGGTGCTCTAGGTTCCTACAGCGCTTTCTTTTAGACTACGTTAACCTGCAAGCGCTGCCCACGGAGGAGGCAGACCCAGCCCCTTTTTTTTGCTGTGTCCCGTTCGCACATTGCGCGATGTGACCACATTAGAGCTTATGACTCTAAGCAGCTCCTTTTCTGTTATGATCGGCAGACGGGAAGTTCTGTATTCATACTGAGATTGGCCCACTGGATAGTGGATGCCATCTCTCTCACTTATCTGAGCCAGGGCGAGCTGTGTCCCCACTAGGAGCGCCACATCCTCTTGGGTGCTAGCACACGGCACCTCACTAACAGACATCTGTAAAGCTGCGGGCTCTTCAAATGGAGCCGATTTCCTCACGTGTGCCGGTAAACTCTGGTGAATGAGGAAATTTGGTTTGGTGTTGTAACACGCTTGCTTTGCCTTTCTCTTTAACACAGGGATATGTGCACTTTTTTGCTCTGTGAGTTGAGTTCTCCATTTGCCGAACCTTGCGGAGTTCCTCTGAGGCCCCCAGCATCTGACTCAGCAGAGAAGTCAGGTGCCTGGCCCATTACATTGTTGGCATGCCCACTGGTCAACTATGTTTCTTCACCACAGCGGTTGACCTTTAGCTGACAGCTGTTCAGGCTCTTCAGAGAGAAAAGGTGACTCTGCGATGCACGAGATATGCAATCTATATTATACAATATAGATTGTAATTGCAGCCACTGTGCAAACTCACGCCGCCAACTCATTGGCATTTCATTGGCCCGTTTTATTACTCTTTCAAATGATTGATTTCTGATGAAATCCCCATAGTGGAAGTTTCCACATAGCATTTCTGTTCCCCCCCTCGGGGAACGAGGGTAACCAAGTAACCGTTTCGTTTAGCATGCTGATCCAGGAGAGGTAGGTCAGGTAGGTCTCGAGAACTTCCCCTAATTTAGGGCTGATGACAGGTTATGAATTGCTATATAGAGATATATTGCTGGTCAATTCACTCATGACACTTATTTTTGGGCTATGGGAGGAAACCGGAGAACCCGAGGGAAACCCAAACTAGTTTGGATGATAGCAGTACATTCTATGGATATCTATCGGTGTACTGCATAAATGTGTTGTGGACTAATGTTTTACGGAATAAGATTGCCGGGGCCCTTTGCAGTCAAATTACTCTAGTAGCTAGTAGCCGGCAGCTAGCTCTCTGCAACTCTCACATGGTCGCCCACTGAAGCTAAGCAGGGCTGCGCCCGGTCAGTACCTGGATGGGAGACCACATGGGAAAGCTAGGTTGCTGCCGGAAGTGGTGTTAGTGAGGCCAGCAGGGGGCGCCCAACCTGCGGCCTGTGTGGGTCCTAATGCCCCAGTATAGTGACGGGGACTCTATACTGCTCAGTGAGCGCCGTCTTTCGGATGAGACGTTAAACCGAGGTCCTGACTCTCTGTGGTCATTAAAAATCCCAGGATGTCCTTCGAAAAAGAGTAGGGGTTTAACCCTGGCATCCTGGCCAAATCTGCCCACTGGCCTCTGTCCATCATGGCCTTCGAACCCTCCCTATATCATAATTGGCTTCATCACTCTGTCTCCTCTCCACCAATCAACTGGTGTGTGGTGTGCGGTCTGGCGCAAAATGTCTGCCGTCGCGTCATCCAGGTGGATGCTGCACATTGGTGGTGGTTGAGGAGATTCCCCCCAATATGTAAATCGCTTTGAGTGTCTAGAAAAGCGCTATATAAATGTAAGGAATTATTATTATTATTATAATTATTACACTCAATCACTCTGGGTGGTTCTTGTACCTTGAGATCTCATCTGTAAAATGCAGCATTGGTTTGTTTTCTGGGAGAAATCACATCTGTTGGAACATTCCTCATATATTTCCGTTGACTGAAAAGATTAGGTAGTAACAATCATTTGTAACTTAATTATGTATTTAAAATCTAAAATGTGAGTAACTTTCATTACAGTTTCATTTAAAATTGGTGTTAAACAAATTACAGGTAAATCTAAAAAGTATTGTAAACCAACAAAGTGATTACTCTTAAAGGTACCATAGAATGCACTGGTACGGTATGTTTAAATTGTTGCCTGATATGTACATAAAAGGGATGTGTCTTAGGTAAGTGCTAAACAGGATTACTGGATTACAAAAATTACAACAGTATTACAAAACATGATTACTAAAACATTAAGTTATGAATTAATTTAGTTACTAATGAAACATTTGATTTCAGGTTCTCCAGGTTTCAACTTCTCAAGCAACAGTGTGTCAACAGGGAATAAGACTTTGACCTATCATCGCATCATAGAGGCTTTCCGCTTTGCTAATGCTCAAAAGGGTAAACTGGCAGACCCACTTTATGAAGACATCACTGAGGTGAGTTCAACTATACTCATGGATTTCTTTGTGGTGGGGAGTTATTATAAGATTTAAAGAGATTTAGATTGACTCACAGTGTTTTCACAGTGTATTTAGGAAGTGGCCTCGCAAATAGTACAGTCCTCTGCCAATCATGTTTCTTGTCTTTCTGATTATGATATATTATTATTATTATTATTTACTTGTAATTCTTTATAACACACATTTAACCAAAGGTGATATAAAAGGAGACACATAAGTCTGAAAGATTGACCAGATCTATCAGAGACATATCAGATGTGATTTACTCTAATCTTAGACTAGCTTAGTGTTGACTTGATAGCCAAATTTGCACTCGGTGTGATACCAGAATATAACACCATTGTTATAAAGCCATGGACTTTAAATGGTTTTCTCTTGACACAGCTTCCTTTCTTTTGTTTCCATAGTTGGTTTAATTTACAAGTTCCACATCTGATTCATTTTCCTAAACTAATTCATTGATTGTCACAGCTGCACTAATTAACAATTATACAAACTACTTAAACACCACATTTGCTCACAAACCTTGCTGAGTCTTGTTTTGTGTTAGACATTTCTTAGCGTGTACTTGGGATGTTTCATTGTTTGCTGTCTGCCATGACGTTTGCCTGGATTTTGGATTACTCTTTGTGAATTAGCCCTTACATTGTTTGCTCCTGTTCTGATTTTCTCAAAGGCGTTCACTGTTTCTATATTTACATATTTTGTAAAATATATTTTGTTTCACAGTTTGTTAAAAACATGACCTCAGACAGCTTTGCGGACCGCATCAGGAGTAAGATTAAAGATGACATCAAACAAGCCAGCTATGATGACCAAGTCATTAAAATTATACCTGATGACCACGGCACATCTCATGTGTCTGTCATTGATAAAGACGGCAGTGCAGTGGCGGTGACCAGCAGCATTAATGACTAGTAAGTTATCTAAAACACCCAGTGTAAGCTAGTTAGTGAGACTAATAAAGCTCTCCAGAGAATGTTTAGCTCCCCGCTCAGTTTTAAGACAAATCTGTATTTGTAAAATAAGAAACTTGTTTAGAAACAATTTTTGTTATGCAGGTTGAAAGTTTCTTCACATCATTAAATTAAGTGGTCCAAGTGTCATTATATTCACTTTTTTTTTTATCTTAAACGTTGCCTAAGGAGTGTAACGAATGGAGGAAGATCAAACACATTTCATTGTCACATAATCTGTTTAGGCAACCCACAGAAACCCACAAAATCACCCCACCGGGTGGTCACAAGTCTTGAGTTACCATGGTAACAATCTTAATAGGCGAGCCTTTCACACTCACAAGAACTGACCTTTTTAAAATAGCCATAATTAGATTCTTGGATGTATGCAATGTTTTTGTGTGTGTGTGCGATCATGTTCTTTGTGACCTAGGTAGATTTCTATGTCTATGCTAAATACTGTTTATTGATGAAACACTCAAGTATTGCTTAACACTCAAACAACATCACATAAGTGTTTGGTATGTATGCACAGCTAATGTGGTTTAGAGAACAACTGTATGCATGGTAGTTTGGTACTTGTAACACATGCTGTGATTATAAAATCTCTAACATTTCTCTTCGACCACTATTCAACAAGCGTATGCAAATCCCCAGACATGAACAATGGGCCATAAAGCTGGTTAGAAGGCAACTTTTCATTGGCTAACTCAGCACCTGAGTTCATGACATTAGCAATTGTATTTAAGGAAAGAACAACAAGTTCACACCCTCTTTGCTCTCTTTAAGCTCTTACGCTGGATTTATACTTTCGCCTGGTGCCGCTTCGCGCGCCTCTGCTGACTGCGCGCGTACCTCGCGACACGGACGAGGCTTTTATACTTGCCGCGTTTGCCATTGTGATATTCTTTAAAACAACAGGGGGCGGTCAAAAGAACCTGACCGTAAAGTCAGACAGATAAATAGAGAAGTTTCCGGAACTACGTCATGTCATTAATATCATTCACGATTTTTTAACTAACTTTATTGTTTTTATAAATTATTTTCATGATTATAAGGATCTTTATAACCATTCAATATTTTGTTTTATCAAATTTGATGCATCACTTGCTTTTGTTCATTTCTTAGAAAATTTTACCTATTAAAGTTCATTAAAATATTAATGACAACAGAACATGGGTTGCTCTACAAATATATTCTTTATTATGGCAAGAATAAGAGCAAAAAAAGCACACTTATTAAAAAATACTGATGTTTTTTTTAGATTTAGCCCACTCCACAATTCAAACATTATTGTCTGGCTAGTTTCTGTCCTATACTTATGCTAAAAGGGCAATAATGGTCCAACATTCCTGACCATTATCACCAATAAAGCCTAGAGAAACTGTTACGAGTATAAATTGACTTGCCTGTTTGTGTTGTCATTGTGTGTTTGGAGCACGTGGTTTTGTTTTGACAACGGGCCATATGCTTCCTTGTCCACGTGCTTTGTTTTCCCTGCCTTGGAAATCTGTTAATCAATTAGCAATTCTCCCCTTCACCTGTTGCTGCATGATTTCTCCCCTATTTAGTCCTCTCTCGTCTCTTGTCTTTCGTCAGTCCGTTTTGCATGCTCGTGAGTCTAGTGTCTTGATCCAGCTGTGAGTAAAACTGTCTTGTCGTGTCCTGTTTCCCCAGACTCCAAGCACCAGCTTGTTTTGGTTTCGTTTTCTCTCTCCCTCTCTCCTTTTGTTTTGCTACTTTGTCCTGACTTCCATCCCGCTCGCTGTGGTCCGGTCTGGCTGCCCAGTTCACGCTACAATATCTCCTTCCATGTCGAAACGCTCACCGGTGCCCGAACGGCTCTTCTTCCTCTGCTCTGCCCGAGCGTGTAGACATCTCTCTTCCGCCACCTGGTGGTAAAGCACGGAACTCACCAGTGCCCGAACGGCTCTTCTTCCTCTGCTCTGCCCGAGCGTGTTGATATCGCTCTTCCGCCACCTGGTGGTAAAGCACGGAACTCACCAGTGCCCGAACGTCTCTCCTTCTGCTGTCCTGTAAAGCGTGCGGTAGCGCTTTTCTGCCACCTGGTGGTAATGCCTGGAACTGCGCCAGATTCTGAGTTATACCTTTTTGAACTTGCCTTTTTGAGTTTTTGAACTTGCCTTTTTGAACTTAACTTTTGGAATTTTTGAACTTACCTTTTTGAACTTAACCTTTTGAGGGGATTTGTGTTTTGAGAAGAATAAATTTTGTGTTTCACCTGCAAATTGAATCTGTCATTTTTTACCCTGACAGAACGGACTGACCATAATATGGATTCAGCAGGTGCAGAGCATGTGAGAAACGCAGTTGCGCAGCAGGGCATTCTCCTTGGCCAGCACGCTACACAATTAAATGCAGCCTCGCAGGAGGTAGAGATGTTAAGGGCCCAAGTAATCGAGCTTAATGCTCAAATTCAAGAACTTCATGAGCATGCCCGGGGTGGCAGACAGGTGGCTATTCCTCATCTTGAACCTGAACCTCACGCTAACAACCCACCACCCTATGATGGGGATCCTAGTTCTTGCCGGGCATTCCTCTCTCAGTGTTCCCTTGTGTTTGCTCTACAACCCCGTCGCTATGTTACTCAAGAGTCCCGGGTGGCGTTTGTAATCACCCTTCTGAAGGGCAGGGCCCGCAATTGGGCAACAGCAGTGTGGGATGCCCGTGCCCCTTTCTGTGACACATTTGAGGACGTTCGTGCTGAAATGACCAAACTGTCGACCGATCAGCTCAGGGAGATGAAGCAGCCTCCCAACTGGCCCAGCTGAGTCAGGGAGGGCGCTCTGTCACTGATTATTTTGTTCTGTTCAGAACCCTGGCAGCTGCCTGTGCATGGAACGAGGCAGCTCTCCGTGCCAGATTAAGAGACGGCCTGGATGATAAAATACAAGACGAGATTGCCACCCATGATCTTCCCCAAGACTTTGATGCCCTGGTGGATCTAGCCCTTCGTGTGGAGACCCGACTGCATCGTCGTCAGCATAGACTAATCCCTGGTGCCTCATGGATGAATGAGGGCCCTTCAAGTGTTCGCCGCACCCCATCACCCACCACCCCGCCAGAGCCTATGCAATTAGGTCGTCTTTGACTTACTGTCGAGGAGAAGCGTCTTCGTCTGGCTCGAGGCCTTTGTCTTTACTGTGGGAAGCCGGGTCACAGAGCATTGCAGTGTCCTTTAAAAGCTCCAGCCCAGCAGTAAACCGGGGGATTCTGGTGGGTGCTATCCCTTGTTTCGACACCCCCACACACCGCACCTCTCTCCCGGCCTCCATCCAGTTCAATGGAATGACTCACTCTTTTTCTGCCTTACTCGACTCTGGATCTGAAGGGGACTTTTTGGACAGCACCATGGCCAGAGCTTGGGGGATCCCTGCCATTCCTCTCTCTTCTCCCATCACTGTGCGCTCCCTTAATGGGTTTGCCATTACGTCCATCACCCATTCTACCCCTTCTGTTAGTTTGATAGTCTCTGGAAATCACCGTGAAATTATTACTTTTTATTTATTTGACTCCCCGAGTGCTCCAGTAGTATTGGGGCACCCGTGATTAAGTAAACACAACCCTCATGTTGATTGGTCAGGGAATTCTGTTTTGTCTTGGAGTCAGTCTTGTCTTTCTGTTTGTCTTGGTCCTGCCCCGTGTCCTGGTTCTGTGTCTCATGTGGGTTAGGTGGAGAGGGTGGATCTCTCCGGAGTCCCGATGGAATACCACGATCTCCGCCCGGTTTTCAGCAAGTCTCGAGCCACTTCCTTGCCTCCGCACCAGCCATACGATTGTGCCATCGAACTCCTCCCAGGCACTTCTCCGCCAAAGGGTCGACTGTATTCCCTTTCTGCTCCTGAAAGAGAGGCCATGGACAGGTATATTCGAGAGTCTTTAGAAGCCGACCTCATCCGTCCCTCTTCTTCTCCAGCTGGGGCTGGGTTCTTCTTTGTTAAAAAGAAGGATGGTTCTCTGCGCCCTTGTATTGACTACAGGGGCCTTAATGACATTACTGTTAAGAACAGGTATCCTCTGCCTTTAATGTCTTCTGCTTTTGAGTTATTGCAGGGAGCCAAGGTCTTTACTAAACTAGACCTCCGTAATGCCCCTTTACCATATCCGGATACGTGAGGGGGATGAGTGGAAGACCGCTTTCAATACACCAACGGGGCACTTTGAATACCGAGTTTTACCCTTCGGGCTCACCAATGCCCCTGCAGTCTTCCAGGCCCTGGTGAACGATGTGCTGAGAGACATGGTAAACAGATTTGTCTTTGTGTACCTTGATGATATTCTTATCTTCTCTGCGTCCGAACAGGTACACACTCAGCATGTCCATCAGGTGCTGCAGCGGCTGCTGGAAAACCAGCTTTATGTCAAAGCGGAGAAGTGCGTGTTCCACAGCAAGTCAGTTTCGTTCCTGGGGCATATAGTCTCGACGGAGGGCATCAAGGCTGATCCCGCTAAGGTAAGGGCCGTTGCCAAGTGGCCAGTTCCTGACTCTCGCAAGGCTCTGCAGCGGTTCCTTGGATTTGCCAACTTCTATAGGCGGTTCATCCGGAACTTTAGCTCGGTCGCTGCACCCTTAACGGCTCTCACCTCACCTAAGGTACCGTTTATATGGCACAGTCAGGCACAGGAGGCCTTTGATGTTCTCAAGTCCCGTTTCATCACTGCTCCTGTCCTTTCTCTTCCAGATCCTAAACGGCAGTTTATCGTTGAGGTGGATGCCTCAGAGGTCGGAACAGGCGCGGTCTTGTCTCAGCGATCCTCTAGGGATGGGAAGGTGCACCCGTGTGCCTTCTTCTCTCACCGTCTGGGCCCAGCTGAACGAAACTACGACATTGGTAACAGAGAGCTGCTGGCTGTCAGGCTGACCCTGGGTGAGTGGCGCCACTGGTTGGAGGGGGCTGCACAACCGTTCTTGGTCTGGACGGACCACAAAATCTAGAATATATCCGTTCAGCCAAGAGATTGAGTTCCCGTCAGGCCCGATGGGCATTCTTCTTTGGACGCTTCAATTTTTCCCTCTCGTACCGGCCTGGTTCCAAGAACATAAAACCTGATGCACTCTCCCGCTTGTTTGATGTACCAGGAGGAGAGGCTACTCCCGAAGCCATCCTTCCTAGAGGGGTGGTGGTGGGGGCCCTCTCCTGGGACATTGAACGGCGGGTAGAAGAGGCCGTGCGAGGAGGGGGAGCTCCAGAAGGGTGTCCAGAGGGAAGACTATTTGTGCCAGCCAGACTAAGATCTGAAGTCCTCCAGTGGGGGCATGAGTCCAGAGTAGCCTATCATCCAGGAGTCCGGAGATCGCTGGTCAATATCCAACAGCGATTTTGGTGGCCATCAATGGCCCAAGATGTCAGACAGTTTGTATTGGCTTGTTTTGTATGTGCCCAGAATAAGACATCCAATCGGCCGCCCATTGGTCTGTTACGTCCCCTTCCAATTCCCTCTCGACCCTGGTCACATGTGGCTCTTGATTTTATCTCCGGCCTACCCCCATCGAGAGGTAACACTGTAATCTTAACAGTGGTGGACCGTTTCTCTAAAGCGGCCCATTTTATTCCTTTGCCCAAACTTCCATCAGCCAGGGAGACTGCTCAGGTGGTGGTTGACCACGTCTTCCGGATTCATGGCCTTCCGGTGGACGTGGTCTCTGACAGAGGACCCCAATTTGTCTCCCGGTTTTGGAAAGAATTCTGTAGACAGATCGGGGCCTCTACGAGTCTGTCTTCAGGTTTCCACCCTCAGACCAATGGGCAAACTGAACGAGCCAATCAGGATCTTGAAAGAAGTCTCCGCTGTCTGGTGTCTCAAAATCCGGGTTCCTGGAGCCAGCAGTTGTCTTGGATTGAATATGCCCACAATTCCCTGCCGGTAGCTTCTACAGGTATGTCCCCTTTCCAATGTTCTGTTGGTTACCAACCCCCTTTGTTCCCTGCTCAGAAACCCGATGCCGCTGTTCCATCTGCCTTGGCCTTTGTCCGACGGTGTCGCCACACCTGGAGAAGGGCTAAGGAGGCCTTGGCCCAGGCTTCCAGACGAACTAAGAGGGCGGCTGACCGCCACCGGACTCCTGCGCCCCTCTTTGTTTGTGGTCAAAAGGTTTGGCTGTCTACAAAGGACCTGCCTCTCCGGGTGCCATCTCGCAAGCTGGCACCTAGGTTCATTGGGCCATACCGAATCACTAAAGTCTTGAGTCCAGTGGCAGTACGGCTCAAGCTTCCTTGCACTCTTGGTCGGGTTCACCCTGTTTTTCATGTTTCCAGGGTAAAGCCTGTGGTCCAATCCCCACTCAACCCTGTTGCTTCCCCGGCCCCACCTCCCCCTCGTCTAGTGGACGGCACTCCGGTCTATACTGTGAGGAGACTCCTTGACCGGAGACGCCGTGGCCGGGGTTTCCAATATCTCGTGGACTGGGAGGGCTATGGTGCGGAGGAGAGGTCTTGGATTCCAGCACGGGACATCTTGGACCGGTTGTTGATCGTGGACTTCCACCGGCGGCGAGGTGAGCCCCTTCCGGGGACGCCAGGTGGCGCCCCTGGGAGGGGGGGTACTGTTACGAGTATAAATTGACTTGCCTGTTTGTGTTGTCATTGTGTGTTTGGAGCACGTGGTTTTGTTTTGACAACGGGCCATGTGCTTCCTTGTCCGCGTGCTTTGTTTTCCCCGCCTTGGAAATCTGTTAATCAATTAGCAATTCTCCCCTTCACCTGTTGCTGCATGATTTCTCCCCTATTTAGTCCTCTCTCGTCTCTTGTCTTTCGTCAGTCCGTTTTGCATGCTCGTGAGTCTAGTGTCTTGATCCAGCTGTGAGTAAAACTGTCTTGTCGTGTCCTGTTTCCCCAGACTCCAAGCACCAGCTTGTTTTGGTTTCGTTTTCTCTCTCCCTCTCTCCTTTTGTTTTGCTACTTTGTCCTGACTTCCATCCCGCTCGCTGTGGTCCGGTCTGGCTGCCCAGTTCACGCTACAATATCTTCTTCCATGTCGAAACGCTCACTGGTGCCCGAACGGCTCTTCTTCCTCTGCTCTGCCCGAGCGTGTAGACATCTCTCTTCCGCCACCTGGTGGTAAAGCACGGAACTCACCAGTGCCCGAACGGCTCTTCTTCCTCTGCTCTGCCCGAGCGTGTTGATATCGCTCTTCCGCCACCTGGTGGTAAAGCACGGAACTCACCAGTGCCCGAACGTCTCTCCTTCTGCTGTCCTGTAAAGCGTGCGGTAGCGCTTTTCTGCCACCTGGTGGTAGTGCCTGGAACTGCGCCAGATTCTGAGTTATACCTTTTTGAACTTGCCTTTTTGAGTTTTGAACTTGCCTTTTTGAACTTACCTTTTGGAATTTTTGAACTTACCTTTTTGAACTTTTGAGGGGATTTGTGTTTTGAGAAGAATAAATTTTGTGTTTCACCTGCAAATTGAATCTGTCATTTTTTACCCTGACAGCAACGAACAACATCTCTGTTAAGGATTACTTATCTTTGTTAATTTTAATAAAGCATATTAATGTGATAAACAAATAATGAACAACAACTTAGGTTCAGTACTACCATGCACACATTTGTTATTTTTTAACTTATTCATTAATGCATAATAATTTGGTAAAGCTTAGAACAAGTTCAAAGTTTCTGATCAAAGTAGTGGACAAAGGTTTTCTAAATGCATGCTTTTCTTGAGTACATTATATTCTAAAGTGCAAACCGCAGTTTCATCTTGCATGTTATTTATGTTTGTGGACTCTTTACTAACACAATTTATTACTTACTCTAACTAATCAATTTTAAGGGAATTAGGGAGCTTATTGCAAAGTAGCATCACTCCAACTTTATGTAAGTGTAACAAACATTTGTTCAAATTCACTAATGCATTAACTAATGTGTGAACTAATATTAATTCTTTACCAGTAGTATATATTTAGTTAACATTAACAAAGATTTAGGGCAACCCAGTGGCGCAGTAGGTAGTGCTGTTGCCTCACAGCAAGAACGTCGCTGGGTCGCAGGTTCGAACCTCGGCTGGGCTGGGTCAGTTGGCGTTTCTGTGTGGAGTTTGCATGTTCTCCCTGGGTTTGCCTGGGTTTCCTCCGGGTGCTCCGGTTTCCCCCACAGTCCAAAGACGCAGTACAGGTGAATTGGGTAAGCTAAATTGTCCATAGTGTATGAGTGTGAATGTGTGTGTGGAAGTTCCCAGAGATGGGTTGCGGCTGGAAGGGCATCCGCTGCGTAAAATCGTGCTGATAAGTTGGCGGTTCATTCTGCTGTGGCGACCCCGCAAGGGACAAAGCCACAAGAAATGAATGAATGAATGAATGAATAACAAGATTTATTGTGGTATTGCTGAGAAGATGTGTTGTTTATTGTTAGGACATGTTATCTAATCTATAAGAACAGATATACGTGTATATATGTACAGTGCTCAGCATAAATGAGTACACCTCATTTTGAAAATTAAAATTTTTATCAATTTCTCAGTGAAAATAGGTCATATATTTTTGTGCATTTGAGCAAAACAGATTTATTAAACAGATATATTTGTTTAAATGATATTTAATTCACTGAACATCTTTAGAAATAGAAAGATTATAAATCTTAATTCATGCAAAATATTGTCAAAAAATTACAAACTACAAAATTTCAACAAAATCCTTTTTTTTTTTTTTTGCTCGATTTTTGCTATTTTTTTTTTAAATCGTATTTCATATTTTCTCCCTAACATATAAATTTGAGATACTAATTTTTGGACCGTTATCATACTTGTATTGTTAGATTAGCTCCAGATTTGGCTTTATACTGATTTATCTAATATGCACAAATATAATATTTTAAAACATCCTATAGAAATATTAATTTAATGAAACATTGTATGGGGTGTAATCATATATGCTGAGCACTGTAATAAACATTAATTAATGAAGCTGTTAATGCAATCATGCATTAAAATATGTCCAAGTTAAGGTGATCAAGGATTATGTAATGCTGAAGTCTTGTTTACCATTAGTCTTTGCAGGCTTGACATTAACTTTTTTGATTTCAACATTACTAGCCACTCGCCATTTTCACTAGCCACAATTTTCTTGTTGGGAAAATATATTTTATATGCATAAATTTGACTTTGACGCGCTAAAATGACTTGATTTAGATGTTGTGTTGTGTCCACATGCCTTCTCATTCATTTCACTTTTTGTGTGTATTGTGTATTAGCTTGCTCAGTGTGCATGAGCAAATGGGTTGTGTCGCAATACAATCAGTTTTTATTTCACACAACTTTTCAGGGCTCAAAATTAAGGATTTACCAAATTTATCTCTGACCCACCAAATAAGTATTTCTTAGCCACAATTTTTTAATGTGTCAAAACATGGAAAATAATGCTGTATAGGTGCACTTTTTAATTCAACAAAAAAAATCTTTAAAAAAACATTACATTTAAAAAAAAATTATTGTCATGTATCTAAAATATGCACAGTAATCTGTCCTTTCTAAATGTCTCAGATCACCAGTTAACTAAACGGGGATTAAAGCAATTTAAAAGCAATTAAAGCAATGTTATCGTAAAAAAAGATATTTAAACCATATTAACAAAAATAACTGTAAGCAAAAGAAAGCAGGTGAAACATATCATGTTTGATAATGATAAATCACGCACTCACGGTGAATGTTAGACCTGTTAATAATCTGTTCAAAGAATAATTAAAATGAAGCAGTGACCGCTGCTGTTTACAAAAGAATGTGTATTTTTTATCTTGAGCTCTTGAAAGCACAGGGCTGTGGGTGCGCATATCGCTCTTTGTCCAGTCTATTTCAAAGGGAAGCGATCACACCAGTTGCGCTCTAGGCACGCTGCTGCATGCAAGTAAACGTGAGCGTGCGCGCTTTTTAACAGTCGCGCGCATCACATCACCTGTGCGCGCAGGTGATCATCCTCTCGTTCGGTATTTACCTGCTTCTATTGCTATTGCTCGCGCGAATAGTTATTTTTGTCAATTGTGCTGCTTCTCGAGATCACATTTACACGAGTACTGAGCCATGCGTATTGTCGAACCTTGCTTTTAAAAAACTATCATTTAAAAATTGATTTCCAACCAGCCAAAGTGGCTAGTGAGTGTCTGTCTAACCCGCCAGAGGCAGAGCTGAAATCTACCCGCATTTGGCGGGTTGGCGAGTGTTAATGTAAAGCCCTGGTCCTTGGTAACTATTGCAATAACTAACACATTAATACATATTTAGCTAACAATAATGTTAACTAGTAAATGCTTAGCTAACAGATTTGTGTTAATCATTTTTAACTAATGCATTAATTAATGTTAACAATAATACAACCTTATATTGTAAAGTGTTGCCTTTAATTCTAGGAAAATTCTATACTTCTAAATAAACAATAGACACAATAAATGATTCAAAAAGCTTTTATTTGAAAAAACATTAGCATTAAACGTGGATTAAAAGAAAGGCTTAAAGAGCAAACCAGAAAACAATACAGACTAAAGTTTATTACGATGCAACTGTGTGTGGTGTGTGTGTCTGGTGGGGGGGGGGTGTATGTGTTACGTGCTGCTAATCAAGGCACTGCTGTGTGTGTATCGTGTGGCTCACTGTGTGCTGGGACGGGTGTGTGGCATCACAGCTGATGCTTGTTTCTGTGCTCCACTCACTATCAGTGAGGCTCAGGCTGCTGCTCCAGCTGTACAGTCCATCCTCCTGCAGCTCACTGGGACTCACATTCACACCAGAACTCCTGCTGCGGTCGCCCACCTTCCAGCTCAGCGTCCAGTCAGAGGGGAATCCCTTACTGGCCACACACAATACTGTAGCCTGACCTTTCTGCAGCTCTTCTCTGGCGGGCCAAAGCACTGCCACAGTGGGACGAGCAGCAGCTAGAGAGAGAGATGGAGAGAGAAAAAAACTGCTTCTTCAGTCATTCTGAGAGTCTTTCACTTCCCTTTAACAGATTCACAGTTAATCAAGCACATCTCCAGTGCAACAGCCTGTAAAAACACATTTTACCAGAAATCACACATCTAAACTTAGATTTAAAGAAGTTTCATTATTCTTAATGTTTTATAGTTTTTATTATTAGTTTCACTTTTTTGTGTTTCTATCTTTAATTTGTTCAAATTATTAATATTGACTATATTAGGTGAACTTTTATGTTGCAGACACATTACTGCCCCATGTGACATTAATTAAAACCTTTTCATCAAAAATATTTTTATTCAGCAATTATTTTAGCATTTCATCATTTAGAAGACACTTTTACTCTATCAAAAGTTATGTGCAAATTAAGAAACAAATTAATAAAGCAATCAAACTAGTTCATTAATAAATATTTTAAAAAGTAAGTCAGTAAAAGAATAAGATAACTTGCCCTTTCAATAATTCCTTTGTGGTCCTATTTTTATTGACATAAGATATTGTACTTATAATTTTATTATTATCTTTATTGTTATTTGTAAAAATAGATTTCTAGAGGTGAGTAAAAGACTTCAGTCATAGAAACATTAACTTTCTTACATACAAGATTTATCGTTTTGTAAGACTTTACAATACGGGACACAGGTAATGTTAGTTAATGTGTTTACAAACAATGAACAATGGTTATACGACATTTGATAAGCATAGTTCAACATTTACGAATACATTATTTAAATTCAACACTATATGCTTGTTAACATCAGTTAAAGCACTATAAGTTAACATCAACAACTTTATTTTCATTAACTAACATCAACAAGCATGAATGAATGCTTTAATAAATGTTGCTCATTGTTTCTTCATGTTTGTAAAAACATGAATTAACTACATGTCCTGTATTGTAACTATGTGTCCCGTATTATAGTGTTACTATTATTTTTCTAAACCTGATTTAATCTTCTGATAGATAAAATGCTGAATAATATCATTTTAAAGAAGAATAAAAAGACAAAAATAAACTGTCTGAAGGAGAGCTGTGCATGCAAGAAAGTGTGCATGTATCTAAAATAAAAATGTTCTATACTTTTTTTATTCTTATATTAGTGATTGGTATAAATGTTTAATGCTTTTCAATGCTAAATAAATAAAAAAACAAACAAAGCTTTTTTTTTAGTATAAAAAATAGAAAGAGATTTACTTACTTCCAACTGAGAGTCGAGTGCCTCCTCCGAAAGTCCACCACAGTGATACAAACCCAATCATCAGCTGTACAAAAACCTCCTGCACTAAAACTGACACCTACAAGAGCCAACGTGCCATGTTATGACTGAAAAACAAATATTTAAACAAATAAACATACATTTATGAAGCTGCAAAATCCAGTTTCATTTTGATATTTAGTCCTTTGATACTACTAGCAAAATTCTACTTAATAAAAAAATACTAAATATGACATTATAGGCTCATTTATTTTTTTTCTCCATAAAATTATGTTTGCTTAAAATTGTATTTAGCATTTTAGACTGCTTTGATTTGAATGAACTTGTATTAAATAGGTTAATTAGGTTAACTAGGCAGGTTAGGGTAATTAGGCAAGTTATTGTATAATGATGGTTTGTTCTGTAGACTATTGAAAAAATACATAGCTTAAAGGGACTAATAATTTTGACCTTAAAATGGGTTTTAAAAATTAAAAACTGCTTTTATTCTAGCCGAAATAAACAAACAAGTCATTTTCCTGAAGAAAAAAACATTATCAGACATACTGTGAAATGTCCTTGCTCTGTAAACATCATTTGGGAAATATTTAAAAAGGAAAAAAAAATCAAAGGGGTTGAATAATTCTGATTGCAACTGTATATATATTATAATATATATAGATATATATATATATATATATATATATATATATATATATATATATATATATAGTATTATTATATAATTATACTGCTTTTCTTTTTCTTGTCAGTTTTATATTCCTCTCATACTTATACCGTAGCAACACTAATATAGTTTTTTAACAAAATAAAATAAAAACATTAACAATATTTAATAATAATAAAACAGTTAAATTAATCAATAAAGTGCCTAATAATGAATCTTGACCTATGATCATGTTCACATTTTGTCAGTTTTTAACTAGACTACAAAAGACATAGGCTAATGTTAATAGAATATAATAGAGAATAGAGAATAGAATAGAGAATATAATAAATATATTTTATCATATATTATTATTGTTAACTAATTTCGTATTTTACAGCACTAGTTATTTAAAGACAACCCTCTTGTTTTCATACTTTAGTTCTGTGTGTTCCAGTTCTGACTTCTGCTGTAGTTTATTAAAATAAAATCTGCCAGTCATTCAAGTTAAAGAGTAAAATTGGGCTCGTCCGGGATTTGAACCCGGGACCTCTCGCACCCTAAGCGAGAATCATACCCCTAGACCAACGAGCCTTAGAAATGATAAGTGTTCCAGTCTGCCACGTTGAACAGGGAATTCAGGACCAAGTACCAGAGATGGAGTAAGTTTGTGATGTTTATTTTGGTAGACTCTGTCGCCATCTGGTGGCAGAAACCTGCAATCACAGACATCATCCGCTTTTGTTGAGCAAATGCCATATTTGCCTGATTAAAAAAAAAAAAAAAAATCTGATCCTACATATCTTTATAACAATTAATTTCCACTAAGATCGTAGTCCTAATAAAGGGTTTACACGACAATTAATCATCTTGACAACACGTTATTCAACCTATTCTTCCAAGACACGTGTTTCTAATTTTGCTTGACCAGAACTTTAGAAATCTAAAGTTATACATTAACATTAATTAAACTAATTAAGAAATGATTTATCTCACATTGTTGCAAAAAAAAAAAATAAAAGGTTCTTTTAAACTTTAAAGAATACCTCTCCACAAGTCCTAGTGATTACAAAGTTCAATAGATTTTTTAAACACAAATATAAAGTGTTTTACCAGCCCTTTAAAAATATTCACTATACCACTCATCACCAAATAAATAGACATACAATAACGAGAGAGACTAAATATATCATTTTAGAGTATCTTTTCAGAAACTCATTCATTTAACTTTCCTCGGCTTAGTCCCTGATATATCAGAGGTTGCCACAGCAGAGTGAACCGCCAACTATTCCAGCATATGTTTTATGCAGCGGATGCTCTTCCAGCCGCAACCCAGTACTGTGAAACACCCATACACTTTCACATTCACACACACATTCATACACTACAGCCAGTTTAGTTTAACTCAGTTCATACCGCAGGTCTTTGGTCTGTGGGGAAAACCGAAGCACCTGGAGAAAACCCACATGAACATGGGGAACACATGCAAATTGTACACAGAATGCCAACTGGCCCAGCTGGGACTCGAACCAGCAACTTCTTGTTGTGGGGTGACAGTGCTAACCACTTTTCAGAAATTACAATATTATAATTAATAATTGTCATATATTTTATGTTAATTAAAATGTCTTTGTAAACTAAACCTAAATATAAATCCACTAGACCAGTAAAGATAAGAAAATGTGAAACTCCAGAAACGTTACCTGAAGTTGTGTCAGATCCAGATCTCTAACCCTTTTAAAACATTGCTATTATCTGTTAACTGAACCTGGAGTTTCTCAAACGCCAAAAAGAATCATGAGACCATCAAGAGATATAGACCCTCATGAATGTCACTCTTTTACATACATTTAGTGTCTAATGGCATAATCTAGGGAGCTCTTCACTAAGCTTATATATTATTCAGAAATGTGGGTTATATTGGTCCACTTTACAGTTGTTAATGCTAGTTTTAATTAATATGTATTTAATATGTATTACTAACATAAACTAAGAGCAATACTTTTACAGCACTTACAGCATTTATTAATCATAGTTCAACTTTTACTAATGCATTATTATAATCCAAATTTTTGCTTGTTAACATCAGTTAATGCACTGAGTTAACCAGAGAAATGACTTTGATTTCATGACTAACATTAACACATATGAATAAATACTGTAATAATGTATTGTTTATTGTTTGTTCATGTGGATGTACAGCTGTGATGCTGTGTGTACACTGTAAATACATTTGGTAAAAATAAAAAATGATAATTAACTCATAAAGACCTCATTATTTATATTAATTTATTATACACATATGCTTTTTATGATGATGATGATGATGATTATTATTATTATTATTATTATTATTATTATTATTATTTTACAATTTTGAAGCTGCTCAGGAAAAACAAAAATCATACATTTGAAGTTACCAGTTAAAATGTGTTTCTTGGCAGTGTGGGAGTTTTTTGTTCATGGAAATGACATTTCCATTGTTGAATATGTTTTGCATTGGAGCTCATGCTTCAGTGCTCTGAAGGTCTTTATAGATCTGTGACTTTATGATTTTATGACTGACAGCTCTTCTTCATCATAACAGATTCAAAAGCAAACATGACTGTATTAGCCATCATTATTTGGACACTCTCAGTCTGCACCTGGAGTAAGTATATAGAAATCAAGCATTTAGACTTTTTTTCAATGAGAAGTTTGCATGCATTAAATAATCAAAATGCATTGCTTATGATCTGAGCACGTGAATCAACAAAATGTTAGCATCAAATTTAATCTTATACTGTATGTGTATTTTGATTCAGAATCTTTGATGACATCAAGTTGTATATTGTGTGCAAAATATGTAAACTTAGTATAAAGCAAAAGTATGAAATCTTATGTGTTTTACAGTTTTATTTTATTGTTCAGTGTTTTCTTTCTCTTCAGGTTGTGTAGGGCAGATTCTGACTCAATCTGAAAATCAAACTGTGCTGCCTGATCAGACTGTCACTATTCACTGTAATCATATACCAGCAGTAAACTGTGTTAAAGACAAAACCACTCAGCGTTGCATGTCATGGTTCCATCAGATTCCTGGAAAAACTCCTAAACTCCTGATCTCTGCTACATCAGACAGAGCTTCGGGTGTTTCTGCTAGATTCAGTGGCAGTGAAAGTGGAAACAAGATAGATTTTACTCTGACCATCAGTGGAGTCCAGCCTGAAGATTCAGGAGTTTATTACTGTCAAAGTGAATACAGTAAAACGGGAGACTCAAAGAACCCAGACTGGGTGTTCACACAGTGAAAAAAACTCATACAAAAACCCCCCTTGGTTGAGCATTCAGAGATTTGTTTTGAGCTTCTGCAGATGTTGAATATCATTATTTTCCTTACAAACACATAGACACACAAATACAAAGAGACTCTTTAAGCTGCGGAACTGTCAATATTCATTTTTGACACGCACACACACACACACGCACGCACGTACGCACACACACACACACACACACACACACACACACACACACACACACACACACACACACACACACACACCTAGATTATTATAATTGAATCATTGTAAATATACTGATTATAATTGTTTTTATTACTGTTTTGTCCTAAAATGTTGGTTGGTAAATGGACAGTTTATTCTGATCTATTATTATTATTATTTGTATTGATTTGTATGAATAATATGATATGTTGAATAATATCCACTGAAAGTCAACCACAGTGATACAAACCCAATCATCAGCTGTACAAAAACCTCCTGCACTAAAACTGTCAAATAGAGCAACATCAACACTAACACTCACAATTACAGCAATACTGCATCCTTGTTTTGCTCAGTCAGATGAAAATAAGAATAAGAATATTAGATGCTGCAAATAAATAATTTAGATTTTTTTTCAGAGTAAATTTCAAGATGCATCTGAATGTACTTTAGAGTTTAGAGCGATTTGCATAATCGAATGCTTATAACTGTGCTGATGATGATTAGTTGTGACATCGACACACACAACACAGATACACAAAACAATGATTTCTCTTATTTTTATGTTGAGACATTTTCTGCTTGCTCAAGGTTTTAGAATATTTCATTTCTATAACAATGATTAGTAAAACATATTTGTGCAGAATTCTAATGACTTTAGATGTTCATGCACTAAAATTTGTTTTTATTAAACTTTGAATTTTTTTTTTTTTTACTTGTTTTCTCTCTCTCTCAGTGTCTCATCAAGAGGTTCAGTCTCCTGAATCTCTGTCTATTAAAGCAGGAGATTCTTCTGCTCTATCGCTATACTGGGACCAGTGGAGTTGATGATGACATGAGCTGGTATTTGCAGAAACCTGGAGAAGTTCCTAAACTCTGATCTACAAGGCAAGTCGACTTTAATCTGGAATTTCTAATCGATTCAGTGGAAGTCAGTCAGGACTTCATTTTACACTGAACATACGTGCAGTCCAACCTGAAGATGCAGGAGATTATTACTGTATGGGGTCTTACAGCAACAGGTTTACACAGTGAAACAACATCATACAACCCCCCCACCCAAAACTACAGCGAAGATGACGTTCATTGGAGGTTCATGTTTCATTATGCAGCAGTTAAAGCAATGATTAAAATTAAAATATTTACAAATCTATATACAATAATTGTCAATTCAGATTTCAGTGTAAATTAATATATATGACATTTTATTGCATGTTTGTGAAAAGAAGTTTGTTTATTCTCAAAGTCTTACAAATTTTTTTTTATATTTTATAGTTATATTTGAAGCATTTAAATATAATGTTTGTATTTATGTTGCTCATGTTCACAAATTTGCATATTTACATTTATATTTAGTCATTTAGCAGACGCTTTTGTCCAAAGCGACTTACAATTGAAAAGGAATTCAGCAATTCAACTAGAAAAGACAATACACACTTGCTAATAATACAAACAAACTGTTAGTGCTCAGAGAATTAAGTGCTATACTAAGGATGGGGGAGTGATTTATTTTTTTTTTTTTATAGAAAGAGTGTTTTTACAGGTGGTTTGTCAAGCTCAGTCACCTGCGTTAAGCACCACACTTCATAAATGTCCTTTTCTTTTTCTTCTTTTTTTTTTCAAGATATGGAGTGATTGTAAAAAAAAAAGTGTCTGGTGCAAGTTTGCAAAACTGGTGCAAATGTCAGAGATAAAAGAGTGTTTTCTACACTGCAAAAAAAAAGCTTTTCTTACTTAGATTTTTTGTCTTGTTTCTAGTCCAAATATTTAAAAATACTTAAATCAAGAAAAAAAAATTCTAGACAAGCAAAACATAATGTATTGTTTTAAGAAATAATATGCCAAAATTAAGTGAGTTTTTCCTTAAAGCAAGCAAATTAATCTACCAATGGGGTAAGCAAAATAATTTTGTCAAAAGGAAAAACAAAATTCTTTTGCTTACCCCATTGGTAGATTATTTTATTATTTACAAAATCAATTTGATCACCCAAATCTGAATGTGATTCTTGTTTCTTGGAATTTACATTTTGAAGACACATTGCACTTGAGTTCATGATTTTACAAAGTTTAAAAACCTCATACAAATCCCTTTGGTTGGATTTTCAGCTGCAGATTTTAGACTTTTATGATGTCGAAGACCATTATTCATTTCACCATCTTCACACACAATTACGCAGATACACAGAGACTCTTTACTGCTGTTCGCTTCTGAACTGCTGATGCTCATTATTGACACACTCCAATACTCCAATACTACCCCACACTATATTAATGTACATCAGAATGGTTCAAATTTCAACATGAATTACTATTAATATAAACAGAGCAATTTGGGTTCTCACACCATTGGTGCTCTGGCCTTAAAAGTATACTCAACATGATGATGAATGTAAGCAGTAAGTAAGTAAAATATGAAAGTAAGTAAAATATGATCTACCTCCCTAATCCTAACCAATACCCAAACCCAACTAGCTTAATAACTACACATAAGCAGCTAACAGTGTTTAAAAAAGTAATTTAAAAAAAAAAGTAATTTTTTTTTTACTTAATTAAATTTTTAATTAATTACTAAAAGTAATTAATTACGAATTACTAATTGCAGAATTAAAAAGGTATTAAAATTACATTACTAATCAATTAACTTAAATTCTAATTAATTAAACACTTTCATTTTTTTTATTTGAGTCAAACAGGAACGTTTTTTTTCTTTTTTACAAAAAAAAAACAATACATTTTATATGGATCTTTTTCATATTTTATATGCACGGTGGCTCAGTGGTTAGCACTGTTGCCTCACAGCAAGAAGGTCGCTGGTTCGAGTCCTGGCTGGGCCAGTTGGCATTTCTGTTTGGAGTTTGCATGTTCTCCCCTTGTTCATGTGGGTTTCCTCTGGGTGCTCCGGTTTCCCCCACAGTCCAAAGATATGCAGCACAGGTGAATTGGATAAACAAAATTGGCCATAGTGTATGAGTGCATGTGTGTATGCGAGAGTGTATGGGTGTTAGGGTTAGGGCTACAGTAAACATGCTGGAATAGTTGACTGTTCATTCCACTGTGGCAACCCCTGATAAATAAAGGACTGAGCTAAAGGAAAATGAGCGAATTAATGTATCAAAAATCTAACTTTTCAAATTAATTATACCATATTTCATACATTATACCATTTCTACAGTCATGTCTACAGTTTTCAAGTCCCCATAGGACTATATATAAATTTAGAAATGGTATATATTTTTGCAACGTTTAGCTCCACTTTAACTATACATATATGACCACGCATTGATGTAAAATAAAATAAACCAATAAATGTAATTGGTGATGCAGTGGCACAGTAGGTAGTGCTTTTACCTCACAACAAGAAGGTCGCTGGTTCGAGCCTTGGCTTGGTCAGTTGGCTTTTCTGTGTGGATTTTGCATGTTTTCCCTGCATTCGCGTGGGTTTCCTCCAGGTGCTCCGGTTTCCCCCACAAATCCAAAGACATGCGGTACAAGTGAATTGGGTAAGCTAAAATTGTAAAATGTAATTGTATTTAATTGTGCACAAAGAAATACTAACATTAGGAGCAAATTGGGAAACAATGTTGACAAACTTTTATCTAATTATGAGTGAGAATAAATGTTTGTGTTTGTGTAGGTGTGTTCAGTGCTGCTAATCATGGCACTGTGTGTGTATCTTCTGGCTCACTGTGTGCTGGGACGGGTGTGTGGCGTCACAGCTGATGCTTGTTGCTCTGCTCCACTCACTCTCAGTGAGGCTCAGGCTGCTGCTCCAGCTGTACAGTCCATCCTCCTGCAGCTCACTGGGACTCACATTCACACCAGAACTCCTGCTGCTGTCGCCCACTTTTCAGCTCAGCGTCCAGTCAGAGGGGAATCCCTTACTGGCCACACACAGCACTGTAGCCGGACCCTTCTGCAGCTCATCTCTGGAGAACCAAAGCACCACCACAGTGGGACGAGCCACAGCTAATAAGACAGAAATGGAGAGAGTTTCATTGTCCAGAAAAAAAAAATCAGCTCCTTCAGTCATTCTGAGAGTCTTTCACTTCCCTTTAACAGATTCACAGTTAATCAAGCACATCTCCAGTGCAACAGCCCATAAAAACCCATTTCACTGACAGAAAATTGCATGTTTATTTATAATCTCAGTCTTCATAATCAAAATCAATATTTATCAACATGACTGGTATATAAAAATGTTTTCTTAAAATACTGCTATACTCTTTACATAAACCTTGCTTTTGAATTTAATTTGTCAAGAATTGTATAAGAATTACAATTCTGAATGTATTTACATATTTATAGAAACAATATAATCAGAATTTAAACACTTTATTCATCTTTCACAAACATACAGTTGAAGTCAGAATTATTAGCCCCCCTTGAATTTTTTCTTCTTTTTAAGATATTTACCAAATGATGTTTAACAGTGCAAGAAAATTTTCACAGTATGTTTGATAATATTTTTTCTTCCGGAGAAAGTCTCATTTGTTTTATTTCGGCTAGAATAAAAACAGTTTTTAAGCTTAAAGCTATTTTTATTTCTCTCGATAGTCTCCAGAACAATCCATCGTTATACAATAACTTGCCTAATTACCCTAACTTGCCTAGTTAACCTAATTAACCTAGTTAAGCCTTTAAATGTCACTTTAAGCTGTATAGAAGTGTCTTGAAAAATATATATTGAAAAATATTATTTACTGTCATCAAGGCAAAGATAAAATAAATCAGTTATTAGAAATGAGTTATTAAAACTATTATGGTTAGAAATATGTAGAAGAAATCTGCTGTCCTTTAAACAGAAATTTGGGGAAAAAAATAAACAGGAGGGTAATAATTCGGGGGGGGGGGGGGGGGGGGGGGAGAGAAGAGAATGGGGGGTGGGGGGGGGGGGGTTCAACTGTATAACAAAAATCTGATGTTGCATTTTTTTCTAATTCATTGAAAGAAAATGATTTATCCTTTGTTACTATTATTTCTAAAAATCTAAAAATAAAATGCTTGAAACGTTATATTTTTTATACTCCTGTCTAATGTGAAAAGAATACATTTATAATAAAACCTAATTTATCAATTCAATAAATGACAGTGAATATACAGTTGAAGACAATATTATTAGTACCCCTGTGAAACTGTAAGTACTTTAAAAATATTTCTCAAGTTCTGTTTTACAGAGAGATTTCTTCACCACATGTTTTGTATATATTTCAGCACAATAATAGTTTTAAAAGCTAATGCCTAATAGCTAATTATTTTGTCTTTGCCATGATGACAATTCATAAATATTTATATCTTATTTTGCAAGATACTCATATTCAGCTCAAAATTACATTTAAAGGCTTAACTAAGTTATGTTAATTGGGTAGGTTAAGATATAGGCAATTTATTGGACAACAGTGGTTTAACAATCGAGAAAAAAAAATCTTAAGGGCATTAATAATATTTAAAACATATAAACTGCTTTCATTCCAGCCAAATCGAATGAAATAAAACTTTTCCCAGAAAAAAAAAAACAATATTATAGAAGATACTGTGAAAACATTCCTTGCTCTGTTAAGTACAATATGAAAAAATATTTTTTTTTTTAACTCACAGGAGGGCTAATAATTTTGACGTCAACTAAATGCATATAATTAATAATAAATAAATAAATAAATAAGATTAACCTGAGCAGTTTAAAATGATAAAATTTAAATAATAATAATAATAATAATAATAATAATAATAATAATAATAATAATAATAATAATAATAATAATACAAAATTTATTCCAGCCAAATTAGAAGAAATAAGACTTTTTCCAGAAGAAAATAAAATAGCAAATACTGTAAAAAAAAAAGTTCTCGCTCTGTTAAAACATCACATAGGAAATCTCTGAAAAATAATTACTGTACAATTTCACAGGATAATTGTTTTTTACTCTCTCTAAATATTTAAACAGAAAAAGATTACTTACTTCCAACTGAGAGTCGAGTGCCTCCACCGAACGTGCACCACAGTGATACAAACACAACCGTCAGCTGTACACAAACCTCCTGCACTAAACTGATGTTGATACAGTTATTCTAGCCTCAAAACTAACACTCACAATAACAAAATCAGTCTCTATCAAATCGGTCTCAGCTTTTTAGATGGGGAAAATGTTTATCTATACATTTATTTTTATTAACCTAAATTAACATAAAAGTGTTTCCTTTAATTTAGGTGTTTTTCATTATTATTATACTATTGCTATAATAATAATAATAATAATAATAATAATAAATAATAATAATAATAATAATAATAATAAACAACAATAATAATAATAATAATAATCATAATCATAATAACAACAATAATAATAATAATAATAATAATAATAATAATAATAATTAATTATTATTATTATTATTATTATTATTATTATTATTATTTATTATTATTTGTAAATTCCACAAAGCATCTGAAGTGTTTTCAAGAGTGTTTTGCATATTAACCGAACACTGCGCTTAAAACAGCATTCACAAATTCACATACACACAGACACGACACACAAACACAGACATTTAAACAATGCTTTCTTTTATTCTAATACTGGGGACACTCTGTCTTCTCGCTCAAGGTTAAAAATCCATATAATTTGTTAAGATACACATAATTGATTTCTTTATCGTGTTTTTTTTAGGTTTTTAACAATGTCATAGCAGAATTCAACTTTAAACTTTCATTTTTTCTCTTCATCAGTGTCTCATCAAGAGGTTCAGTCTCCTGAATCTCTGTCTGTTAAAGCAGGAGATTCTGCTTCTATCAGCTGTACTGGGATCAGTGGAGTTGATGATGACATGAGCTGGTATTTGCAGAAACCTGGAGAAACTCCTAAACTCCTGATCTACAAGGCAAGTCGAATTCAATCTGGAGTTTCAGACAGATTCAGTGGAAGTCAGTCAGGACTTCATTTTACACTGAACATACGTGGAGTCCAGCCTGAGGATGCAGGAGTTTATTACTGTATGGGGGCTTACAGCAACAGGTTTACACAGTGAACCAACATCATACAAAAACCTTAATCAGTTAGACACTACAGAGAACACAAGAATCACTTCAGGCAAGTCAAAACAGTGATATTGTTCTTTCAACAATAACACTATTCAACAGTCGAATCACTTTAATTGCCGTTTTAGACACAACATAAACTAATAAATGAAATTGTGAGCTTCTTCTAGATTTCTTTCTTCTACAATATGATGTTATGGTATAAAGATCCACAGTATTGCACATGCACATCTCAACCACCCTTTAAAAAAGATTTTATCTTAGACTATTAAAGACAGGCCTAAAATTCTTTTGCATATAATGTACTGAGTATTACCTTTAATTTTTAAATGAATCTTTTAACAAAAAGTAATTTTCTAATGTCTGTAATGCCAAAAAATAAAAAGCAATAATTCTGATTGTAGCAAAATCATGAGCATTTCTAAAAGTGTCAAATGAATCTTTTAAAATAAATGGCACATTTTGTCATGATTCTGCCACTCTGTTCTTGTTAGTTCTTGTTTTGGTGGCGGAGTCCTGACACTACTCTTGTCATGTTTTGTCATTGTGCGTGTCTCTGTATGAGCGCCGATCGTGGGCGCGCTTGGACCCTGCGCGTTCCCGCTTTACGCGGCGCGCGGAGTTGGGCTGTTTACGGTTGTGCGCTCTCGTCCGGGTGTTTCTGTTTCTGTTTGCAGCGTGGTGTTTCAGTCCCAGCGTCTCTGTCTAGTTGGGTTCGGTTTCGGTCGGCGCTGGGATGAAGCACGCACGCTGCGTCTGTGTGAGCACACGGTGAGTGTTTTTCATTGTGTGCTCGTGTCTCGCGTCAGTCGCCGCGTGCTTGTGTGTGTGTTGTGTGTGTGTTATGTCATGTGCTCGTCAGCCTATTGTCTAGCCCCACCCTTCTTGTTAACTCCTTATTAGTTCATTTGGTTCACCTGTTTGTTTATTGATTTAATACCGCTTATAATCTCCTCATGTCTGCTGTCCTGTGCCAGTTCGTCTTGATTATTCTCTGTGTCTGTTCCGGCTGTTTGCACTCCATGTTATCCCGCTCCTGATCCCTGCCAGCCTGCCCAGTTTGGTTTGTTTGTTTATTTGTTATTTGTTTGTTGATTAGTGTTTTCCCCCTCGGGGTTGTTTGTTTTCCCTTTTTGTTTTAATTTTATTGTAAATAAATATTCACATTCTGCATTTGGGTCCTCGCCTTCTTTTCCCCACCCACTGATCGTGACACATTTTGCAGACTAAATAATGAAAAGAATATTTATCAATGTGTGTATCAATCATTACGCAAACATGTATATGTGTGTGAATGAGAGTATGGATGTTTTCCAGTGATGGGTTGCGGCTGGAAGGGCATCCGCTGCTTAAAACGTATGCTGGATAAGTTGGTGGTTCATTTCGCTGTGGTGACCCCAGATTAATAAACGAAACTAAGACGAAAAGAAAATGAATGAATGAATAATATAATGGAGCCTCGCCTGGGTCAGTTGGCATTTCTGTGTGGAGTTTATATGTTCTCCCAGTGTTTGCGTGGGTTTCCTCTGGGTGCTCGGGTTTCCCCCACAAGTCCAAAGACATGCGCTATAGGTGAATTAAATAAACTAAATTAGCTATAGTGTATGTGGGTGAATGGTGAATGCTGTGGCGACCCCTGATGAATAAAGGGACTAAGTCTATGGAAAATGAATGAATGAATAATATGATACAATAAATCAGCTATAAATAAATACAATTCAATTAAACAAACTGTAAACAAAGATTTTTTTCCAAAAAGTGTGCCTGATTCTTTTCCCAAAATCCAAAATAATTATCGTGATTTTAGTGCACAAAACAGTCAACAATAGAAATACTTGTTTGATTTTGTTTGATCACAGTAGGTGTAAATCCAGCAAGCACTGAATGTGTTTTTGACTGTTAAATCTGTTGAGAGAATTTTGCATGTTTACCGCTTTTCTCTTACAGTGTATTTCAGAGTGTGTTTGGTCCTGTCACAGTCACACACACACACAAAACAAACATGGCTCTTTCACTAATTCTGGTCGCACTCACTCTGCTTGCTCAAGGTTAAAGTTCATTTTCTACATTATAAGAGTTTAATATCATCTTTGTTGTGATAGTTTTCTCTTTTTTTTATAATGTAAAAATTGATCAGAAATTGTGTTTGAAATATAACACTCTTTTTTTCTCTCAGAGTCTCATCAAGAGGTTCAGTCTCCTACATCTCTGTCTTAAAGCAGGAGATTCTGCTCTCATCTGTACTGCATCTTCTGGAATTGGTTATGCTATGAGCTGGTATCTGCTGAAACCTGGAAAAGCACCAAACTCTTGATTTACAGAGCAAGTACCTTGCATCTGGAGTTTCAAGCCGGTTCAGTGGAACGTATTCTGGATATGAATTCACACTGAACATACAAAGAGTCCAGCTTGAGGATAGAGGAGAATATTACTGTATGGGATTTTATAGTGGTCAGAGATCACACAGTGAAAAACCATCTACAAAAACCTTCATCAATCAGACGCTCAGTGAAAACACTCATGCTTAACTGTGAACTAAAGGATCATTTCTATTAAATGAGAACCTTATTCCTATTATGAACATAACATTAAATCAATTTCACATTCTGTCTGTGATTCTGTAATCAAGTAATTTAAATATGAGCTGAATTACTGAAATAAATGTGATATTTTATTGTCAATGTGATAATGTACATTATGTTTGATTTTGAGATGAAAATATGTAAAAATAAACAAACAAATATATGTCAAAAGATCTAGTTTAAATGCATTCATTACTTAGAATATGATCATTTATGGCCTGTTAACATTAATATTTTTTTCACTGTAGTTAATATCATCAACATTCAATTTTAAGTTATATTCATACCAGTATGAATGATCATACCTAATTATAATATCACAACAATTAGAATGACACATCCGTATAACTATATTTGAGTCAAAATGCTTTTATTGGCAGCAAGAAAAAAAGAACCAATAAAACAATCATAGCATTGCAGTTGCAGAATTACAACAGAACTATTCGTGAACAATATACTAACAGCGCAAAAGATGAATTATTAAGCACTAATTTATTAAGACAGTTTGTATGGGTTTGAGTATGCGTGTGTGTTCAGTGCTGCTAATCATGGCACTGCTGTGTGTGTATCTTCTGGCTCACTGTGCTGGGACGGGTGTGTGTGGCGTCACAGCTGATGCTTGTTTCTCTGCTCCACTCACTCTCAGTGAGGCTCAGGCTGCTGCTCCAGCTGTACAGGCCATCCTCCTGCAGCTCACTGGGACTCACATTTACACCAGAACTCGTGCTGCGGTCGCCCACCTTCCAGCTCAGTCCAGTCAGAGGGGAATCCCTTACTGGCCACACACAGCACTGTAGCCGGACCCTTCTGCAGCTCATCTCTGGAGGGCCAAAGCACCGCCACAGTGGGACGAGCAGCAGCTAAGAGAGAAATAGAGAGAGGGGGGCAAAAACAGCTCCTTCAGTCATTCTCTTTCACTTCCCTTTAACAGATTCACAGTTAAATCAAGCACATTCCAGTGCAACAGCCCGTAAAACACATTTTACCAGAAATCACACGTCTAAACTTAGATTTAAGAGGTTTCATCATTCTTAATATTGTATGCATTTTCTTAACTTTTTGGTTTCTATCTTTTATTTATTCAAAATTATTATTTACTATTTCTGTGAATTTTAGTTTGTTTGTTTCAGACACATTACTGCTTATGAGACATTTATTAGAACCTTTTCTTTAGAATATTTTTATTCATATTTCATTTAACATTTAATAATTTAGTACACTTTTACTCTATCCAAAGTGACAAGTTAAAAACAAAGCAATCAAACAACTGTTTATTAATAATTAAATAAAAAAGAAATAGTCATTAAAAACGGCATAAAATATAAGACAACTTACCCTTCTTTAATTCCTTTGCTGTCATATCTTTATTAACATAAAACAATATTGTACATATACATTTTTTTTATTTTTTTTTATTTATAATTTGTAAGGTGACTAAAAAACTACATAGCCATAAAGACATTAGCTTTTCTTCTCATGACATTTATTTGCTAACACTTCATCTAATGCGTGACATGTAATGTTATTAATGTATTTACTAACATGAACAAAGAATAAACAATGCTTATAGGCCTACATCACTTGATAATCATAGTTTAACATTTACTATGCATTATTAAAATCCAACACAGTGCTTGATAACATTAGTTAATGCACTGTGAGTCAAATGAACTAATAATGAACAACTTTATTTCCATTAACTAACATGAACAAACATGATAAATGCTTTTGATA